>OZ005655.1:172130831-172609525 GCA_963930645.1 Salticus scenicus
AAAAAAGAAGAAGAAAAAAAAAAAAAACTAATAGAGTCCTCCGTCCTAAACTAAATTCTGCTTTTGTCAGAATTTCATCAAAATCTTTTTATTATTAGTATTATTATTGAAAGAAAAAGGAAAGAAAATTAATAATAATCAGTATCGTTACAAGCGATATCGAAAAAGTTTTTTTAAATAATTTTGAATTAGGAAATAAAAAGTGCGCGTGAAATAATATGAAATAAAAATAAGTAAAAAAATGAATTTAATGATTTAATGTTTTTGTTTTTTGGGGGCTGTTCATGCATATAAAAAATGCGTATTAAAACGAGTCGAAGAAGGAAGCGAAATAAGTATTGAGTTACGATAAATACGATATATAATATGATACGATATATTAGACCTATCGTCCAGGGTTAGTAGGCATTTTCGTTGAAAGAAATAGTTTGTTCGTTCGGTGCAACTTGCACATTAGTCCCGTGAGGTACAACTTTCACATTAGTCCCTTGAGGTACAACTTTCACTTTAGTCCCGTCAGGTACAACTTGCACATTAGTCCCCTTTAAAAAATTTTTTTTTCTTTTTAATTTGCTTACATATATATATTATTTTCAAATCTGTTCATTAAAGCATTAAATAATAATTCAAAAGAATCTTATTGACTTTCCAGCTTTTTTTTTTTTTTTTTAAGTTCAAAAATTTAAAAAAGTAATTCTTGGAAATTCAAATTTGGTATTTTGAAGATAAAATAAGAATTACACTTTAAAATTTGACCAATGTCGATAAGTTTCAAGAAGTTTTGTGTGAAATGTGTCTCAATAATTTGGAATAAAATTTCAAACTTAATAAGACCATTTTTTTTTTTTTTTAATTAATATAGGTACTACTTCCAAAATGAATGTGGGGATGAGGATGCAGTACCCCACTCGTACAAAAATGTGTTTCAGATAAAACTTTTTCTAAAACTATTTTGAACTGTTATAGAAAAAGTTTCCCCACATCAATGCATAACTGCCAATATTTTAATTAATTCCGGAGTACTTTTAGCCCCGCCTTTAATTCGCACCACTTTATTTATAGAAAAAATTTCTTCAATACATAATTTCGATAAAATAAGAAAAAATTACTTTTAAAAAATAAGTGGTACGAATTGGAGGCGGGGCTACAATTACTCCGGAATAAATTAAAATATTGGCAGCTATGTCAATGTAAAAGGTTTTTACATTTTATTGATGAGTAACTTGCGATCAAATATAGTGTAAGATTAAAAGACTGGATGGAGTATTACGCAAAATCCTCTATTAATGGAACATAATTTTCTAATAAACTTTATACTATCATCTATTATGTTAGCTGTTATTTTCTGGTTTGTATTTCATTATTTTAAAACGGAAATATGTTTAAGACTTACATAAAAACAGTTGATGAATATGAGTTTATTTTATGATGTCAGAACAAAAATTTGATGATAATTTTTTTATCTGGTCATATATGAACTTATGGTAAACTAATGTAATTTGATCTGAACTTATATGATCTGATAAATGATGTTGTACAACTTAGGCGAAAAACTAGTGACTATCAAGTTTTGTTCTTTGAGGCTTGATGTTTACCATGTGTGATGTATCCATATATAATCAAGAAGATTTGTAAACAACTTTTATACAGATATTAAAAAAAAAAAAAAAAAAGTACATTAAATAGACGTTGCTAACGTAAATAAATTCAAGTTAAAACAAAGAAATATACTAATTCTTTATTAGAGATTACTTATAAATTTATTTACTGCATTAGAAAATTACTTGGATTTTTAAATACTTTAAAAAAAGTTTAAAAATACTTCCAACAGTTTAAGTTTTAAAAAATCAATAATTACGACGACGTATTGAAAAAGAAATCTATAAGAGTAAGGAGTATTTTTCTCAGATAAATATTCTTTCAATTTCGGAGAAAAGAGAGGAAATAATAATTGTTTGTTAAATCTGAGCAATATGGAGTGCCATCAAATTTCCTACTGAAACTTTTCAGCACCCTTTGAATTCACCGAGCAGTATGATGCTTGTCATGCCAGACGATGACACACCATCATTGAACATGCAAATATTTTTTCCCCGTAAGAAACGAATCACATATCGCAACTTAACCCTACAAGGCTCAATTTTTTTTAGTAACAAAAATATATAGGTTGTAATTAGTGATCAGAAGATAGGAAAAACTTATAAAAATAAAAATAAAACCATATTTTACGGAAAAATCAACTTTTTAGCTCAACATACCGTATGTGGAACATACATAAAAATATGATTTACTAATACGTTTACTCTTGTAATATTAAAAAAAAAAAAAAAAAAAAAAAAAACCTTACTTCTGCAAAATATGCACTTCGTTATAACACACAGTATTTTTTTTTTCGAGTCAAAACTGATCAATAACTGTTCTTTTTTATTTTTGAATTCAGACAAACTACTAACGTATCACTTTCATTCAAATTTCACACTGAGTGCACTATAACAAAAACACGAACGACATCTTTAAGTAAAGATTCGTATTAATACATTGCTAAATGTCAGTAGCTTCTATCAAGATGTCAAGAGATGTTGCTACTAATAGTTTTATTGCTATAGGAACGATTAAAGTCGGTGTTCCACATACGGTATTGGGTGCCTTGTAGGGTTAAAACAAGACCATATTTCTGAACGTCTTGCCATTTCAATCACTATGAAGTGAATGGGAACTTTCATCACCTCTCCGCATAAGACAGCAAGTCCTATCTGTCTCCACTCTGCAATAAACAAATAAATAAAATAAATAGATAAAATAAAATAAAATACCTCTGCAGTTAAAACATTTCATATGCTTGTAACTTTTATTTCTCTTTTGAATCAACAATCGTAAATTATTTAAATCGTACTTCCAGAAACGCTTTTTGTTTCGAAGGTAAATTTTAAATAAGTTTTAATTTCAAACTTAAAAAAAAAAAAAAAAAAAAAAAGAAAAGAAAACACAGGTAATAAATTCATTTTTTAAGAGTAATTTTAACTACATATTACAAATACTTTTCCTGGCTTATTATTATTATTATTATTTTAATGCTTCTTTTGTTGGGATCTATAATGTAAACAATAACACTGCAGATATATTGCTAAAATTCAAATCTTGCGCAATAAATATTTATAAAAATTTAATATTAGTGCTTGTGCCAATAAAGTAAAATAATAGTTCTTTTATAACAATAAATTTTAATTTATTTTGTTTCTGTGAGATTCGTTTTTTCTTTTTTTTTCCCTATATATATGGGTCATTCTCTGAAAAGTGGGCTTTTTTTAAAAAAAAAAAGTTAGCTCAAATAAAATTGCTCCATTTTTTTTTTTTTTTTTTAATTTTGTGCATATACACGTTAATAAAAATAATAAAAATACATACACAGTTAATAAAATATAATATTAACCAAGCTGTGTCTGATAATTTTTGAAATAGTAATTATTTTTATCAGTTAGAAAAATGAGGGAATGATTGTGAGGGAATGACAAATTTCTTCTAGAAACTACTTTATAAAAATATTATTAAGTTTAGCTATATTTTCAAACACTAAATATTTATTAAAACATATTTTTAAAATATAATAGCATAAAAAAGCAAATTTGATTCCTTTTAGTTAACTTTATAATGAGTGAGGGAATGACATACAATAAAAATACTGTATTTCAATCTAACGTTTGAGAGCTATATGCTATTCATTGTAAAATGTTTCCAGCAGAACACAAAATGTTTTCTTTGCTTTGCTTCTATATAAATTAAGTTTGACTTATATAAAGTACGTGCTGCCATTATTGGAGTAAGTAGAGGTATAATTTCAGTTTGATGAGGGAGTGATATCTATTACCAGGGACAACAATAATAAGTGTTCTAATTTCTTTCATTGCATAATATATAAATGTAGTATAATGCCAATGGATAAATAATTATTAAAGTATGTTTAATAAATTTTCACTTCAAATAATCTAAATATAGATGCTTTAATACCATAGAAACCATTTTATTTACTTGCATGTGGGAATGGGGACACAGTGAGGGAATGATATTTTGCATTTTAAAAAATATTTTAAAATTATATTTGAATTCCAATAACCAAAGAATAACAGTTTATATGCAAAACCAAATTATATTGATAGTTTGGGCTGCTTTTTGTTTTTGTGCTTTTAAAAATATCTCCTCAAGACTACTGGGACATGAAATGACCACTTTTCAGAGAATTACTCACATATAAAATTAACTTTCAGAAAATTTACTAAAATTCAAATTTATTTATTATGAAAATTTTAATTAGGAACTTTACTTCTTTACATCTATTTTTATTAGTGTCTTTTAAATGTAGAACTTATTAGCTTGTTGTTACTAAACTGTTAAGTAATTTTTAACTAGCATTTAACAATTTTTGCATTATAAATTTATAAAACATTTTTACAGAGAATTGTGTAAAAAGTAATTGACACGCAAATAATCACAACTTTTATCTAAATTTAGAAATATTTTAATAATTTTAAAGTATTCGAGAAATATTTTGTAAGATCTCATAGCTAGTATTAATTAATGATTTACGATATATATGACTTCTTTGAATACTTTTTATTAGTATTCAGCATCGAAATAAGAAAACAAAAATCCTGCTTTCAAAAATAGAGCTACTGTTTCAAAAGAAAAATTGTGACTAGAAAACAAGCTAATGAATATGTACTTTGTAGAATCAGGGTAAATACAAATTCTTTTGAAACAAATTAAGATCGTTATAAAAAAAGATATGAAAGGTTGTAAACATGAATCCTTAATTTTATACGGCATGAAGAGTTTTTATCATATATTAAGAATGTTAGAATATATAAACATTCTTGTTTTTGGAATAAAAAATAAAATTTTTCGTGACATTTTAAACAAAACTTAACTCTTTTGTGAAATTGATATCTGATTTCTGAACAATTGGATATTTTATAGGCATTCATGTAATAAAACTGAACTAGTATTTTTTACTTTATCTTACTCATAAGATAGAGAAAGTATTGTTTTGGGGTCAAATTTTCGAATGCAAGTTTTTGTTATATTTACATGTTCTGAGGTCCCATGAATACGAAAATCATGTTTTTAGCAAATCGTCTGTGTGTACGTCTGTGTGTCTGTTTGTTATCAGCATATCTCAAAAACCAATTATGGCAGAAAGTTCAAACTTGGTATTCAAAATGTGTATCCTATAAGGATGCTACACTAAACTTTTCGTTAAGATCAAGCAAATGGTTCGTGTGCAGAGACACTCAAAAGTATTCAAATACATTACGTCTATGGGGGAAATTGCAGGTAAGTAGAGTTTAACATCTATAGACTGCACTAAACCAAGTGAAACGAATATATATTTTTTGTAATAGAGAGAGTCAACAGGGAAAAAAAATTGTGTATGTAGGAGCCTCGCCTTCCCCCCTTGGGGGGAAGTTCCCCCTCGAGGGGAGTAAATTTTCATGATGGGTATCTTTCAAAAGAGCTCGCCAATACCATTAAAACGAATGGTTGAACCATCGATCTGCGATAATTTAAAACAAAGTTATCGAATTTTTACTTTTAACAAAAAAAAAAAAAAAAAAAAAAAAAAAAAAAAAAAAAAAATCGGAAGAAAAAAAAAAATCTTTTTTTTTTTTTTTTTTTTTTTAAATATTGAGAATAATATGGAATTGTTTTGGATATTTAGTGTTATACTACTTCTCTAATATGGAAATTGTCTGCATTATCATAAAAGATAATCTTTTTAAAATAATAATTTTAATAAATTATTTTTTAAAAGCAGAATTATTTTTTAATAGCCGAATTAAATTCTATATAAATGCAGGTGCATTAATGAAACGGGAGTTGAGGGGGGCGGTAGCCCCCCTCACACAGAACTAATTATCATATAAAACTCTTCCGCAGCCTAATTTGAATTGCTTAACACAGGTTTACATAACAGTACTCGTTATCTTACCTATTAATCTGCAACCTGTATTTATAGTATTAAATTTCAGGGTAAGAGAAAGTCGTGTGAGTGACACACCAGATTATTTTAATATGCGCTGATTGCCAAGTTTATAATAAATGTAAAACCCTTAAAATATTATATTTCACCAATTAATAAATGTGCCATCGTAGGAAAATTTCTATATAGTAAACTCCAATAACTGCAACAACTGATAACATACCAAATTTCTTTTATAGCTACTAAATATATATATATATATATTTAATTTGATGCGAGAAAAAAAGGAAAAAATGGTCTAAATATACAAAAAGTGTGAAAAATTAATAAAGAAGTTCATAAAATATAATATATAACTGATTTTTCGCATTAAAATGTGAAATCGTGTTCCTTAGCAACGGTAACTATATTCCTTTCCAGAATTTTTTTTTTTTTTAATTATTATTATTTTGCTGGTTTTATCTCAATTTTTTAATTTAATATTTCTGAACTTTTTGCCAAAGTGTAAAATATTTTCATATTTTCAAAGTGAAACAGCAAATGGTGACGAAGCAAAATGTCTGACTGGAAGCAGCAGTTCTGACGTACTAATAACTAAGGATATTTTTTTTTCTTTAAACTGTAAACAAAAATTAATCTCGCTGCAAATAATATCTGTAACATATTTACCAATATTAGCTAAATACTTTTAAAATTTAAAACATATATGTATATATCTATATATATAAAAATGAATTGCTGTTCGTTAGTCTCACTAAAACTCGAGAACGGCTGAACGGATTTATCTTATCTTAGTCTTGAAATGTTCGTGGAGGTCTAGGGAAGGTTTAAAAGGCGAGAAAAAATCGAATAATTTCCGGGAAAACCCTAAAAACAGCCCTTTTCTATTTCCCATACAAACGTTTTCTAGAGTCAATTTGAACTTTATTGCTATTCAATAAAGTTTAGGTGTGTTCCTAACGTCAAAGAGTCAATTTGCAATTTATTACCGCTGCATAAAGTTCAAATTCAATCATATCTATGAAAATAGTCTTCGCGTGCGCTTTGGAGGATCTAATGTCGCGTTCCGAAAATAAAAAAAAAGTGAATCGCGAACGCGACAAAAAATGTATTTTTGCTAACTTCAGTTGTAACTGTATCAGATTATTTATTTCACACTTTTCAATTTATTATTATTTATGTCACAAATTAAGTTTCTGAACACAACCATAATATTTGACATTAGATTTGACAACCAACTAATATGTCAATCATTCTGTCGCACTTCAGAACACGGAGATTTATGGCTTAAAGGTAAACTCCAAAAAAATAAATAAAAAAATCAGAACACGGAAAAAAGTATTACGATTGACGATATTGTGTTACGATCATGGTTACGATATTCTATGAGTGCATCCTTATATCTTTGTGAGTGACGATTACCGCTACGTGCGCGAGAACTTTCTTTACTTTTGTGATCCTTTGTGATAGTGACATTCCAAGTAGTGTGCTCTTTTTTTGTTGATATTTTGTGATAGTGACACTTTACTGTTAAGTTACTGTTAAGTGAGCGAGAAATTTTCTCACTTCGATTAATTACGTTACAATGCCGAGGAGAAGACGACCTGACTTAGGTCGTCGCAGTCAATCAAATGTGCGAAGAGCTACCTCACGTGCTAACCGCACTGATGACCAGAGAGAGACAGATCAAGAAAATAGTCGTATTGCTATGTCAGAACTGCGTTATTTAGTGAGTGACAATGAAGTGGATAGGCTTAGAATGCCACGAGTTCGTGCACATCAAACACAACAACAGCGAGCACGACATAATGAAATTGAGCGAATCCGCAGACGCAGTGCTCCTGTGATTCTTGAACGAGCTGCATTCCACTATGATCCGGCAATTGATTATTGTGCCGACAAATCGGTAACAATTGGGGAAATGAAAATAATTTGTAAATATTGTAAGGCGTTAAAATACACTGGTGAATCTACTGGATTATGTTGTGCTGGAGGCAAAGTAAAATTGCCACAATTGGTCCCACCACCAGATCCTTTACGCTCTTTAGTTTCTGGGATTGGAAATGATTCTAAGCACTTCTTGGCCAACATTCAGAAATATAACAACTGTTTCCAGATGACATCATTTGGCGCTACACATATTATACAGGACAATTTCATGCCCACTTTCAAGGTATTATACCAGAATATTTTTTTATAATATTCAAGTTTGTACTAAAATATATAACGGAAGGGGGTATCAACCCTGAAGGAGGTGAATGTGCTCATGAAACTCAACAACTTTCCCCAAAGAACATAGGTCGAAATATGAAAAAAAAATTTGGCCCTCCCATAGTAAATCACTCAGCTGGTAGTCAGTTTTGTAAGGGAGGGCCAAATTTTTTTTCCATATTTCGACCTAAGTTCTTTGGGGAAAGTTGTTGAGTTTCATGAGCACATTCACCTCCTTCAGGGTTGATACCCCCCTTCCGTTACACGCTGTATATATGAAATAATTAATGGACAAAATTTAAAATATTACAGATACAAGGACAAATTTATCACTTACTGGGGGCACTGTTACCACTACCTGATGCAGATCATCAATTTTTACAAATTTATTTTATGGGCAATTCAGATGCGGAAGTTGATAATCGTTGTGCTCACAATCCAACAGTGAAGAGAACCATTGTCCAAGAATTACAAATGTTTCTTCATCAGAATAACAATTTAGTAAACATGTTCAAAATAGCATTGGATCGGATGCCATCTGATAGCCATAATATTATCATTCGAGCTGACAAAACACCTGCCGATGAACACACAAGGAGGTTTAATTCACCTACCATTGATGAAGTGGCTGTTGTCATTGTGGGAGAAAATTTACAATCTAGAGATATTGTGCTTCATCGTCGGAATAGTGATTTAAAACGTGTATCTGAAACACACAGGAGCTATGATGGATTACAATATCCTTTGATCTTCTGGCAGGGGGAAGATGGATACCATTTTAATATCAAAATGGTAAATCAAGTAACAGGTAAATAAATTGAGCAGGATTAAATAATATTTTTAAATTCAATTCATCTAAGTAACATTTATCATTTTTGATTGCAGGTGCTGAAACCAACAAAAAAGTTAGTGCTATGAATTTCTATTCATACAGACTCATGATCCGTCAAGGTGAAATAAATCATATTTTGATGTGTCAACGACTTTTTCATCAGTTTGCAGTTGACATGTATGTCAAAATTGAGACTGAACGATTAACATACATCCGTTTGAACCAACGACAGCTACGATCAGAGGAATACATTCATCTCCGCGATGCTATAAATGCCGATGGCAATGTGAATAATGTAGGAAGAATGACAATTTTGCCAGCCACTTATATAGGAAGCCCACGCCACATGCACGAATATGCTCAGGATGCTATGTCAGATGTTAGGCATTATGGCCGCCCAGACTTATTTGTTACATTCACATGTAACCCAAATTGGTCCGAAATCAAGAGGGAATTGCTACATAGCCAAACACCAGTTGTTAGACATGACATAATTGCCAGAGTTTTTAAACAAAAATTAAAATCTCTGATGAATTTCTTAATAAAGCATTATGTGTATGGCCGAGTCCGTTGTTGGATGTACTCTGTAGAATGGCAAAAGCGTGGATTGCCACATGCGCACATTTTACTCTGGTTAGTGGACAAAATAAGGCCAGATGAGATTGATTCCATAATTTCAGCTGAAATTCCAGATAAAACAGTTGACCCAAAATTGCATGCAGTAGTTACCAAACACATGATACATGGACCTTGCGGACTTTTCAACTACAATTCACCCTGTATGGTCGACGGCAATGTGTTCCAAGCGATACCCAAGAGACCTGCTTGCTGAAACCATAGCGGGAAATGATGGATACCCATTGTATCGTCGGCGATCAGTTGCGGACAATGGGCAATCGGTAGTTGTGAAGGTAAGAGGACAAAATGTTGATGTAGACAATCGTTGGATTGTGCCATACTCGCCAATATTGTCCAAAACTTTTGAGACTCACATCAATGTGGAATATTGTAACTCTGTAAAGTCGATAAAGTACATATGTAAATATGTTAACAAAGGCAGCGATATGGCTGTCTTCGCTGTAACCAATGCAAATGATGAAATATCACAGTACCAGATGGGGCGCTATGTAAGTAGCAACGAAGCAATTTGGCGTATATTTTCATTTGCGATCCATGAAAGATAACCTACAGTAGTCCATTTGGCGGTCCATGTAGAAAATGGTCAACGAGTTTATTTTAATGAATCGAACGCGGCAGACAGAGTGGCACGTCCACCATCGACAACATTAACAAGTTTCTTCACAGTCTGTCAAACTGATGATTTTGCTCGCACTTTGCTGTATGCTGACATGCCACGCTATTACATATGGAATCATCATCGAAATCGTTTCAGCGTCGAAAACAAGGAACACCAGTTGAAGGACATCCAAATGTATTTGCTTCAGACGCTCTGGGTCGCATCTACACAGTACATCCAAATAACGATGAATGTTATTATTTGCGATTGTTGTTAGTGAATGTTCGTGGTCCGACATCGTTCAAACAACTGAGAACAGTTAATGGACAGCTGTGTGCGACTTACCGTGAGGCATGCCAACTATTACATTTACTTGAGATCGATTCGCACTGGGATGATACGCTCAAGGATTCCGTAATATCTTCATCGCCGCATCAAATTCGTACATTGTTTGCGATTATCATATCGACATGTTTCCCCTCGAATCCAAAAGATTTGTGGCCCACCAGCGGCCGAGCGGTTCTGCGCTCAAAGCTGGTAGATGGGAGGTGCCGGGTTCGATCCCAGGTCGCGCTCATCGACCTAGCCGTTCGGAGTTTTCCGTGGTTTCCTCCGAAACTCGCGTAAATACGGGCTAGGGCCCCTTAGAAAGACCCCCACGGAGGGCATTCCCCCCTAGGCCTAGGACACATCAGGAGTCAATCGGCCTTAAATCCTACAACCAACCAACCAAAAGATTTGTGGGTTAAGTATAGAGATGACATGTCTGAGGATGTTTTGCATCGTGTTCGCCGTGAAACTTTGAATCCTACACTACAAATGACTGAAGAAATTTACAATGAGACATTGATCATGATAGAAGATATGTGTTTATTGATAGCAAATAAAGTATTGTCGTGTTTGGGAATGACAGCACCCAATCGTCATATGCACGATGCATTAAACCACGAGTTGCAAAGGGAACAACAGTACGACATTGAAGCATTGGCCGAAACAGTTCGTACAAATGTTCCACAATTAAATCAACAACAAAGAATTGCGTACGACACTTTGATAGAAGCTGTGAACAGTGGATCTGGTGGAATTTATTTCCTTGATGCTCCCGGAGGAACCGGAAAAACGTTCTTAATTTCATTGCTTTTGGCGAGGATCAGATCGCGAAATGATGTTGCTCTAGCGTTTGCTTCATCTGGAATAGCTGCGACTCAGCTAGAAGGCTGACGAACTGCGCATTCTGCCTTGAAATTACCATTAAACATGCAAATCACCGAAACACCAATTTGCAACATCGCCAAAAATAGCGCAATGGCCAAGATCCTACAGGTATGCAAATTAATTGTTTGGGATGAATGCACAATGGCCCATAAGAGGTCACTGGAGGCGCTGGACAGAACATTGAAAGATCTTCGTAACAACCAAAATATTTTTGGTGGGGCCATGATTCTGTTGTCAGGTGATTTTCGTCAGACTCTTCCAGTTATTCCCCGATCAACTGTTGCTGATGAACTAAATGCATGCCTAAAATCATCTAATTTGTGGCAGTACGTAAAGACACTCCAATTAACAACTAACATGCGAGTATTTTTGCAACATGATGAAACTGCAAATGTGTTTGCGAAGCAGTTGTTAGATATTGGAAATAATAAAGTTGCAATGGACACCTCGACCGGATTCATCACATTACCCACAGATTTCTGTCACATCACAGATTCAAAAGAGGAGCTTATTCAGCGTGTTTTCCCAGATATAGCGCAAAAGTTCAATAACCATAATTGGCTGGGTGAACGAGCAATATTGGCAGCGAAAAATAAAGATGTCGAGGATCTCAATGCGACCATTCAGAATTTTCTTCCAGGACAGTTGGTTTCCTTCAAATCAGTCTACACCGTTATGAACCAGGATGACGTAGTCAACTATCCCACGGAGTTTTTAAATTCACTGAAATTGCCTGGATTACCACCTCACAATTTGCAGTTAAAAGTAGGATCAGTTGTCATCATGCTGCGTAACATTAATCAACCTCGACTATGCAATGGAACAAGACTGGCTGTGAAAAAGCTGATGAATAACGTCATTGAGGCAACAATCATAAAAGGAAAATACAAAGGAGAGGATGTCTTGATCCCGCGAATACCGATGATTCCAACGGATTTACCATTCGATTTTAAACGCTTACAATTTCCAGTACGTCTGGCCTTTGCGATGACAATAAATAAATCGCAAGGACAGTCTTTAGAAGTTTGAGGAATCAACTTGGAGTTTCCCTGTTTCGCGCATGGACAATTATACGTCGCGTGTTCGCGCGTCGGAAAACCGTCTTCTTTGTTTATTTACGCACCACAAAACAAAACAAAAAAATATAGTTTATGAGAAAGCTTTAAATTGATTAACAAACTGTATCATAACAGTGTGTGTCTGTTAATAAAAATTTAAACCTTATAAATAGCCAGTATTTCAGGAAAACTCTGTTTTTTTAAGTAAGCAACATGATGTGTCGAAAATAATAATAAAACTTCATGCTTCATTAAAAAAATGCTTTTTTATTCAATACGTTTTGTTTGTTTTGAAATTAATTTATACAAAAGTTTAGGTCTTTTATTTATCGATTGAGGCAGTACGAAGTCTGCCGGGTCAGCTAGTATATTTATATAAATCGTATCAAAAAATTATGTTTTTCGAAAATTATTTTTGTTTTATTATTATTTAAACATAAAAAACAAAAGTCTGAGATTTTTCTGCAAGTTACGGGTTGACGACCGTTTTTAAAAAAATATATGTCGTGATAGCTTTAGAGTCGTTAATACAAAATCTATATTTTAACTTGTAATCCCAAAGTATGCTCTTAGATTTTCAAAAACTTTTCTATTTTGCTAGTGTAACTTTTATTCTTATTCAAACATTCTTTCAACGCGGTATTTATATAAACATAGTTTCTGTAACTCTTCGCATAAGTAAGGTATCTGTAATTCCTCATATAAACATACTTTGTATAAGTTTAGTTGAACTGTTTCTTCATCTTTTTGGATATTAATGTATGTTCCAAAAAGTATTTCGAAAGCATTACTATAATCCTACTTTAATAACTGTCTTCTAGATCAGAGGTAGTGAAATTTCATATACCTACCGCCCACTTTTGTATCTTCGTTAGTTGTAAAATTTTCTCTAACTGCACACTGGTTGCGCATTAATGGTGATTTATAAAGTAAGAAAATAACTTGAATTTATAGAATTTATAAGGCAGAGTTATAAGAAATTAAAGCACACACTTATAAAGCAGAGTTTTACTTCAATTATTTTTAAATGTCAATTAAAATTAAAAAACGAAGTGCTTCAGTATCTGACAAAACTCTTACCATCCAACATAGAAAGCTAGCACGCCCACTAGTAGGCGGTAAGGACAAAGTTGACTGTTACTGTTCTAGATGAATGATAAATGCATTTGAATATAACGGGGTACGAAATAATAGACACGATCAATTATTTTTCACTAAAAAGTGTAATATAGTATTACTAATTCGTATTCTACAAAATAGATGTATGAAATTAAATAGGTAATATAAACATGCAAAAAATATTGAAAAACAATTTATGTTGTTGAAATATAACAAATTTCCCATTCACTTGTGGAAGCAAAAGGGTAAGAACGGTACAGATTTTTAAAATTATATATATATATATATTTAATTATTATGCCTCATTAATTGTTAATAATTTCCATGGAGGGCTATGGCATAGAATACAGAAGGATTAGAACTTTCCGAGATGGTAAAACACTACATATCATAAGGATAACAAATTTCATTGGTATTTTGAACATTTTGACCAATTTTGTTGGTAGATATTGCTCCTTATGATACATCAAATTTTCTCAATCAAAATTAAATTTGAAATATTAACCGGCTAAGCGAGTGTAGCAATTTTATTATACCCAAATCATTTTTCTGCGACTTATTAAAGTTAATCGATGCATTTTTTTTTTTTTCGAAACAATTATAATTAAAACCCTCATTTTTTCATCCTTGTTCAGAAATTACTTTCTAACAAATTGATATACATCTGACTATTATTTGGACCTTCTACAAAAGCAACACACTTCTAAACTTCAGATAAAAAGGAGCCTCAAATCATAAGAAATCCCCCTCATTGTTGACGGTTGAAAAATACGTCCTTTACTCATTTAAGTTCTTACCAAAATGAATGTATAGTATCAGGACCATTCAAATTTCTCTTCTTTTTATTGAATAAAATAATTTTAGACCAATTTATTTGACTCTACAGATGTTTTTTTCTGAAAGCTGAATCCGAGCTTTTTTACGGCCAAATGTTAAAGGCAGACATCGACGTGGTTTTACATATGTAAGGATTTCTTCGCTTTTAGTTGGAAGCTTTTAGTTTTTATGTAGGTCAGTTTTCAGTTCTTATGTTTTATATTAATGCTGACGCCTTTATCTGGCTTCTAATTTATTTTCTGTCAGTATTTTATTTGCTACTATGCGATAACTTAAACTTCTAGATCATTTTGAAAATTTTTATCGGTATTCCTGTTATTTTGCATTACCTTATGTAGTCGGAACTTGTTGGAAATTGTACACGATAACCTTCTAGATTTTTTATTTTGTCAGCAATTTTTTGAAGGGAGCATTCATTGTCATTATAAGCTAAACTTTGCCTCTTTCGGCATTTGAGAACATTCACCTTCTATTTAAACTTTAAAACTTCTTCACACACCATAAAATTGAAGACAGTACAACCGGTTTCGAAAGGACGTGGCCTTTCTTTTTCAGGTGCGGAAACCGGTTCTGCTGTCTTCAGTTTTATGGTGTGTGAGGAAGTTTTATAGTTTAAATATTGAGTGTACACCAGTTTTTAATTTAGTTTTGTCATTTATCTTCTCCCCCTCATCCAAATGTTTTCTGAACTGAACAAATGCTATCACAAAGTTTTTTAAAAGCTTTTTTACATGCTTTGTTAAATGATATGCAATATATATATATATATATATATATATATATATATATATATATATATATATATATGTCCAAACGCGAACCGTAGTATTGAAATAATTATAACGTTTTTATCATTTTGATCCTGCGTAAATTAAACAAGATTCACGTTAAAAAATGCATTTGAAAAAATATATATATATGCAATTTTGTAAACTATCGCTATAATATTAGTAGCAGTATCATGTATTTAATTTTAACAAAATGACTTGTAAATTTGCATATTACAATTATTTGATTTTTGTTGTTTTTTGCCGTTCTTATACTTTTTCACCCCGCTGTAGTATTATAATATAGATTTTTAATCATCAATTTGCGCAGATAATCATAAATTCCCAAAAAAGTTATATTAAAGTTAATGCATATCCAAACTGAATTCAATACTTTCTTTTTTTTCGTTAAATGGAAAGAATATTTTCTTAAAAGTAGTATACATTAGCTAAAGGCCAAACAATTTATCTAAATATTTCTTAAGATGAGCCACAATGGGCAATCTGCGAACCTGACATTTAAAAAAATGTTAAATTTGAATACGTTCAAAAAAAAAAAAAAAAAAAAAATCAAATTGAAATATTTTTTTGTCTTGCAATTCTCTCTCTCTCTCTCTTAATACGAAACGGCCATTTTATTTTTTTAATTATGAGCAAATATGTTTTGTATATAATGCACAAGAAAATTTTTCTTAAAAAAAAAAAAAAAAAAAATTTAACCTTTTAATATTTTGAAATGTATGCTTGCATATCCATTAAATTTCTTTAAAGTAAAATTTTAAAAGAAAGATTCTAGAAAAACTTAAAAGCACATTTATTTAAATGCAAAACTCAGATGACAAAATTTAATTTTCTCCAATATTTCACTAAAACCTCTCAGTGAAAGATAGTGAATTCCTTTTAACGATGGTTATATTTGAAAGTTTTTAACTACATCTAAAAAAACCTCAACTTTAAAATTAAAGAATCGAACTTTTATTTTATTTCTTCTACGTACGTATTAAAATTGCTTATATGCATTTTTTCATTATTCTTACAGTGGATGACCAACCGCAAATTGTAGTTAAGTACAGTCGGTAACAAAAGTGTCCGAACACTAGCAAAAATTCCTATGTAAAAAAGTACACTTTATACGGTTCTGTTTAATAAATCCTCGTCGAATCATGTTCTTAGACTGACTAAGAAGAGGATTCGACAAGGATTTATTTAACAAAACCGTATGAAGTGTACTTTTTTTACATAGGAATTTTTGCTAGTGTTCGGACATTTTTGTTACCGGATGTACAAATACTTTGAACCATCCTGTATCATATAAAGCTATACATGACTTGTAATTTTAACACATAGTTTCATTTATTATGTACAGCAGGCAAGATAATTAAATAAATAAATAATGATAATAATAATAAAAACGCCACCCCTAACTAATTTTGTCACAAATCATTCTATAAATATGCGGCTGGTGCCAATCGATTAGCAATAACGTCTAGTTTATAACGGTATAGTACGATTTTGCTTAGAGGGTCGTCTACATATTCAAACTAGCATCAACATCATTTTTTTCAATGGCAAACCCCATTTTTGACAATTCTTTTGGATTATTTGGATCAAATGAGCTAGGAAAACAGTGTAGTGCATACATTTCTCTATTTTTCATAGAGTTGTAATTTGTCAAAATATAGGGATGCAAATGTTAAATAAATGGGCAAATATTAATTCATATCTTCCGAAAAATCGTTATATTCAAGTTTCATTTCTTTAAGCGTTGGAATGAAGTGACCCAAACATATTCCATGCATATTTTTTATTATACAACATATGAATTATGAAAATTATTAATAATTCATATTTCAAAAAAATATGCGTTATGACAGACATTAAATTTTGCATGTATAGAACGGGCATTATTAAAAATATTTGTTTCCAAATTTACAGATCGTTCCTATCAGGATATTTCAAGTTACAGTGATATTTAAATTTTTATTGCTGTTTGAGGCCGTTATGTTTTATCATTGATGCCATTTGTAAAAAATATGTCCTTTTCTTATAGAAGCTACCAATATGATGGCATCAAGGCCATTTAAATTTCACTGCTTTTTATTGAAGAAAATAATTTTCGACCAATTTATTTGAATCTACAGATGTTTTTTTGCAAGCTGAATCCGAGCTTTTTTACGGTCAAGTGTTAAAGGCAGACGTCGACGTGGTTTTACACATGTAAGATTTTCTTAGCTTTTAGTTGGTAGCTTTTAGTTCTTTTGTTGGTTAGCTTTTAATTCTTAATTATGATTTATGGGCTCAAAATATTTGAAGCGCAATAGTGCTAAATTAAACAACGTACTATATGGAGAAAAATATCTAACCCTATTATACTTTTCTCTTTTATTTATTAAAACGACTTCTGTAACATTAATTTATTTATGCAACCTTAATTACTTAACGTTCGGAAAGTCGAATAGAATAACTCCAGATTTTTATAATTTGAAATAAGGTTGGCATCCTTTTATAATAATTTTTTCAAATTATGTCTCAGCACGTGTAAAAAAGTTAATCACTGATAATACACAATGCATCAAAAAAGACATTGTTATCTTCTTAATAATAAATATTCAATTTTTCCTAAACTAACATTGAAATATAACTAGAACTACTGTTGGCAGCAAAATGATCCAAGCACTAGCAATAATTCCTGTCTAAAAAAAAATACATTCAGTACTGCTTTGTTAAATAAATCCTTGTCGAGTCATGTACTTAGTCTAAAAACATGATTCGACAAGGATTTATTTAACAAAACATTTTTAAGTGTACATTTGTGCCATCGGAATTTTCGGCTAGTGGTCGGATACTTTTGCTGCCGACTGTATGCATTGGAATAAAGAAAGTAAAATTTTACCTATGGTTCCCAAGAGTGCATTTCAGTTGAAAAAAATACTAAAAAGGGATAATTTAGCTTACATGTTAATCACAACAGTGTGCAGAGATATAATATTAATAATAATAATAATAATAATAATAAAATAAAATTTTATCCATGATTTACAGTCGGCTGCAAAATTATTCGAGCACTAGCCAATAATTCCTATATTTAAAAAGTACGCTTAAGACTGTTTTGCTAAGTAAATCCTTGTCGAATCATGTTCTTAGACTGATTAAGAACATGACTCGACAAGGATTTATTTAACAAAGCTGTATGAAGTGTATTTTTTTTTGGCAAGGATTATTGCTTGTGCTCGAATAATTTTGCAGCCGACTGTACATGGTTTTAGAAAATCGTTCGTCGATTCTCAATAAATATGTCACGATAAATTAATAACGCCGGCCAGGTGGTTCGGTCGGTAGGGCGCTGCCTTCCGAATCTTATGGTCCCAGGTTCGAATCCTGGCGCGATCATGGATGTTTGTGATGTCTTATGATATGTATCTCATGTATCTCTTCTTGTTATAATAAAAACTTGTAAACCCTTGTGGTGTGGATTTTTCGAGATATAAGCGGCCCTAGAGGCAAGCAATAAATCTCAGTACTCATCAAACCAAACCAAAACAAACCAAACTTAATAATATAAATAAATAAATAGAGTCTTATCAAATTTAAACTAAAGGATTATGGTGCCAATCTTTATTTCTTGGTTATGTTTTGCCTTCAAAATACATATAAATATCATGATGTAAAAGATGAAGCTGTTTGTTTCAAACATCCTGTAAACCAGTATTTAGTTAATTGGCAAGGAGATATAACTTTGGAAATGCATGTGTAAAAATCAACCACTAGGCAGGCGTAGACCAATACACAATTTCCACGTTTTCTGATTTTATTCTTATATAATAGAAAATGAAAAGGTAAGAAAATACAGTCGGTCAAAAAAGTGTCCGAACACTAGCAAAAATTCCTATGTAAAAAAAGTACATTTCGTATTGCTTTATTAACTAAATCCTTGTCGAATCCTATTCTTAGTCAGTGTAAGAACATTATTCGATAAGGATTTATTTAACAAAACCTTATGAAGTGTACTTTTTTTACATAGGAATTTTTGCTAGTGTTCGGACACTTCTGTTACCGACTGTACATACATACATTTTCTTCATTTGAAATCTAATGACTGACTTATAATAATTTTAACATCGCACTATTTACTCTACCGAAAAAACGCATTATAATATATCGTGACGTCACTCTTTATGACAACAAACGGAAGTAATCGTTGTTTACATTCAATTTCGTGCTTTGCTTTGCTTCTTGAATCAGTGAAATAGGTTTTGTATGTTATAATAATGACGGATATTAAAAAATCGTTGTATAAATATTGTATTGTACCATTTTGCACTAATACAACGGGTAATGCTTCTCAAAAGTTATTCTTTAGCGTTCCACAGGATCTTATTAAACGAAAACATTGGACAACTGCCATGAAAGAAAACAATTGAAAATAATGGTAATGGAAAATGGTGATAATGATATTAAATGATTATGAGATGAAAAAGAAATGCTCAGAAATCAAATAAACAATTGATAATTACGAAAGTTAAAACAAATTGCCGCTTACTAACCAGGCTAACAAAATGTAAACACTGAAGCATCATAAAGTGTGACGTCAGGCAGCGTTTTGAAGTCACGTGATTTTTGGCTAACTTTAAAGTTATTTTTTTAATTAATGGGAACATTTTTTGCATTTTTAATAAACTTTTTGAAATTTGTGGGTCTAAAACTACCAGAAAAATAGGATTTTGTTCAAATCCCCCATGTGTGAAAATTCCTCATTGTTTAAAAAACTATTTACAGTGAAAGTTTCGTAATATATTTGAGAGACCCTAAAAATTATCTGCAATATCATTAACTGAGTGTTTTGATAAAATTGCCAAAAGTATTTGATTTTCGGCATTAAATTGTTTATGTATTTATTACACTATTGAAATTTCTTCCCCCCCCCCTTTTTTTTTTTAAGATGAATTGAGATAGTTTGGTTGCCTTTAGTTTATTATTTAACAACAGAAAATTTAAAATAGAAAAAAAAATTAGCTTACTGTATTTATTATTATTTATGTTTATATTTTCACCATATGTATTTATAGTTTTTATCACAACTATTTATGATAAAATTCGACATTTTTTTTTATTACGCTTTACACATCAAAGTTTAAAAACGAAAAAAAAAATAATCAGTGTAATTTATATATTATATGCTATACATTATTAAAAATTATTTGAGTAATATCTCTAAAAGACAAGCAGCATAGTCAGACTGTCTGGCACATTCCTTTTTATTTATAAAAACAATACCTTTGAATCTCTTACATTTTTCGTAAAGAGTCAATGACCACTACCAAGAATCAGAATTGTATTTTTTTTTCCCCCTCTTTCTTTAACCGGCAAGACAGATTCATAGACCGGAAAATATTGGAGAAAAAAAAATCGTCTAGAAACATACTCGTTAAAAAAGAATTTGTATTATCAATCTTTTTTCCTCAGCTTTAATCCTTTTTTTTTTACCCTTGTCTATGATTGATGCCAAAAGTTAGAGATCAGGATATGATTTTAATGGATTTTCCGAGTAAAGTATAAAATAAAAAAATAATTCTAGATTTTTCTTTCTTTCTTTCTTTCTTTTTTTTTTTTTTTTTTTTTTAATGTATAATTTCTGAAAAATCTGAACAGATTAATCTTTTAGTAATCTCAAGATTATTTTGATAAACAACTGAAAAAAAAAAATAAATAAAATAAAATAAAATAACAGTAATAATAACAATCGAAAAAGTAATAATGGACTTGGATAATATATAATTTGTTAAATAAATATTTTATGATAATTAAATCTAATGAATTACTTTTTTAGTTTGAGTTTTTTTAAAACATTTGATAATAGTTTGAGTTATTATATGATGCAAGATTCAAGTTTGCAATTTTTGAATACAAATTAGAATTATTATTTTTGTCTATATCAGTAATAATGAATTTAATAAGAAATGAAAAATTGTGTAATTTGTTAAACATTGATGAGAGCATTTTTTTTTTTTTTTTTTTTTTTTATCATTATTACAATAACATTTTAAAATTAAATATGAAATATTGTAATTTAGAAACATGTATTTCAATATACAGGGTGATTCGCTACCGGTGCGACAAACTTACAGGAGTTATAGGGGGCAAAAAGACAATTCGGAATCACATGACAATGCCGAGTCGGAAATTTAGTCTTAGTCAGATAGGAGACTTTTTAGTCCTTTTATAATTATTTAAAGACAGACCCAAATGGGTCCAGTTTTTATTGAATTCAACAAACTTGTGCTAAAATAACCATATGAATAACAAGCATTTTCATTCACCTGATATTTTTTAATACATTTTAAATAGTATGATGCTCATTGATGTTTTTTAATTCTCTAAAAAAAAAAAAAAAAAAAAAAAAAAAAAAAATGTAAAAAAGGGGCGGGGGCAAACCCTGCGGATTTTACGACACGAGAAATAAGGGCTAACAAATGAAAACTGTTAACAGCCACTTGCAGAAGTGTTAGAATGAAAACTATGATCCCGTGGTGATCGCAAAATGACCATTTTAAGGCCAAAATTTTAAAATAAGTTATGTGTTTCCTAATAATTATAATCCCCTAACAACCCTCCTATGACGCTAAGATTGCATTTCCGACCCTACATTTCTATGTGATTCCGAATCGTCATTGTGCTTCCTTCGTCTCCGCTGAGTTTTTCGCACCGGTGGCGAATCACCCTGTATTAACTCGTATGGCATTTAAAAATTATTGAACTTACTTTTTTCCAATGACGTTAGTTTCAATAATGTACTATAGTGATAAATATTTTTTTTTTTTTTTTTTTTTTCATTCTTTGCCGTAATTAAAAGGAAGAATCTGAGAAGTTGCACACTCATCCACTGTCGCATTGTTCATCTTAGATAACTGCTTCAACATGATCTCGCTTGAACCGAATTAATGTGTGATGGTATTATATTGGCAAAGTTCACATCGAATCTTGCAGGACAGTGCACACTTACTAAAGTTTTTTTTTTTTTTTTTTTTTTTTTTAAACCCAAGTCTAGTCTCTCTATATGCAATTTTCTCACCGTGAAATAACTTGGAGCCGATTTATGTTTAGAAACGTGTTTTTTACCTCCTTTCTCCCTTGAAAAGGGTGAGGGAGAATTTCGTAAAATCCCTTCAGTAGAGGCATTGCATGCCTTTAAACAATACACGTACCAAAATTCGTGACCGGAGCTCCCATAAATTTTCCAGGACCAATTTAGAGCTAAAAGAAGGGTCTCAAATTCTCCTCCCATAGCCCCCCACCCCAAGATCGAAAAACACAAACCCCGAAAATGAGTTTTTAAAAATATCCTAAAGATGATGCATGGCAAAAATGAGCAAAGAAGAAAGATTTGTAATAAAGAAGATGCAATGGTACAAAAATATTTTCTACATTTTTGTACCATTTTTGGTAAATTTCTACTCAAAAAATTCAGAATTTACGAAATCCCCCCCCCCACTCCACTTACGAAAATCGATTGTCTACTTTTTTTATATAGGAATTTTTGCTAGTGTTCGGATACTTTTGTTACCGATTGTACTTTCACATTATCTGCTTTTTTTTTTTCTCCATTTTTTATAGCTTTTTTTTTTTTTTTTAAGTTTTTTTTAGCTGGGCTGGGCGTGTGTTGATTTTGTCATGTTGTGTGGAGTATGAAGATCTTAAAACATATTTTAAAAAGTAAACCTCGTGTAGATTGTAACGCATCAAAACTATTCTGTGAGTTCTTTTTGTGAACACAAACCAGTTACGCTAATTATGCCATTTTAATAGAGAAGATGACATATTGAACTTGAATGACATAAGACATTCAAAGTAATATTTATAAAAATTAGAGCTGATGCAGGTAGATAGATAATATAATCAGTGTCATGCTACAGTCGGCAGCAAAAGTATCCGAGCACTAGCAATAATCCCTGTCAAAAAAAAGTACATTTAATAGTACTTTGTTAAATAAATCCTTCTCGAGTCATGTTCTTAGTCAGTCTAAGAATAAAATTCGACAATAATTTATTTAGCAAAACTGTTTGAAGTGTACTTTTTTTTATATCGGGATTATTGGCTAAGGCTCGGATACTTTTGCTGCCGACTGCAGTTTTTGCCGACTGCTTTGTTGGAAAGTATATAAAAGATCCAGAACACAACATAAATTGCTCTTCTAGGAATTTCTGATTAGATTATCTAATGTATTGAAATAATTTTATGTCACCCGTAAACCAGTCATTAATACTGATCATTTTGTTGTTGTATGCCACTCGGAAATTCTGAGCCCAGTAGTGGAACTATCCGTACTTAAAACAAGAGGGATGCGCCTTCTGTTTTTCAGAAGAGCGCTACTAGGGAGGAAGAACGACTTTAGCTCCAGAAGTTGGTGAAAGAAATACTAATCATACTTACTCTATACAAAACATCCTTTTGTGAAAATAAAAGTTATATATTAGTTTCATTATACTCTGTGTAGTACAAAGGTATTACAATAAGTTTTATAAAAATACGTCTCGTAGAATATAATGCGTACTGGAATTATCTTGGATGTGACGGTGCAAAAGCCGGTCGTGCTGTTTATGCCATTGATTAAGAACATTCCAGAATAAAATTGGATAACAAATATTAGTTTAAAGAAATTGTAAGAGTATTTAAGGGGATTTCCACTTCATTTTAATAAAAATTATAATAATTAGATAGTGTTAAAGAAAAATATTGCATTTAAATTTAAAAAGAGTTTTTTGAATAATGGATGAGATATTAACGATTTATCGAAATTAATTTTTAATACTTATAAAGTATGAAATATATTTATTTTACAATTTTGTAACTGTTGGCATGGAATGTCTAAAAAAAATGTCGAAGTTCATTTTTATTAATTTCTATAACGTAATCTTATAAATTATTTTACATGAAGTTTTAATAATTTATAAATATTTTTACTAAATTTACAGTTTTATTCAGCACTCTACACGTTACTCTCATAGGAAATTTCATGCAAGAAAGTTTCAAACTGAATAACTGCAAATCCTTTTAAATCATATTGTTTAACATTTTTCTTTTGACTATTATATGTCTAGTAAAAAAACTGTGATACATTCTAAATATTTTATTGGGCTTTAGATTTATTTTCCCCTCAAAGACTAAGTATCTTTTTATTTGACTTCGTAATTAAAACTTTATATCTAGATTTTTTAATTAAATTCTCTGTGCCTGATATAAAATCGATCGATCGACAGATTGTTTAATTATGTGCTTAGAAATTTCGAATAAATAAATAATAATAATTCCTTCATGTATTTTTTATTTTTTATTTTTTTTTAAATTCTTAATTGAACTTATATTCTATGTTATGTTACTGAGTAAATGATTTAGTAGAAGAACAAATGATTATGAGAGATTTAAAAATAAAACTGCTGGAATCTGTATATCATGCGATATTTATGAGACAGTAAAATTAAAAACGAAGAAAGAATATTTTGCAGTTTAAATATGATATATGCAGATTATTAGAACAATTTTTACAATTATTATTATTATTTTCATTTTCATTTTATTTTATTGCTTTTTTTTTTTTTTTTTTTACATGCAGTAATTTTAAAATAACAATTTCCCTTGATATAAATTATGAGTCGTTCCCTAAAAATAGTCTGAAGGATATTTTTTCATGTTCTAACATCGCTTATGACTTCCAGTCGTCTGTCTGTCCGCAGTTTCCTTTCAGTAAGTATTTCAAATTTAAATAAAATGCGGGGTGTTTTGCATTCAATGGATTAAAAAAAAAAAAAAAATCTAATTGTGAACACTAAAAGGAAATTTACACATTGAAACTATTGTCATCCAATTTTCTATAGTTTTTCGATGTGTGTAAATAATCTCAAGCTGAGAGTTAAATTGTAAACGCGTGTCACTTTTATAATATAATTAAAAAACACTTTTAAAAACACGTCTAAAATACATTTATTAAAAAGGTTAAAATCTTCCAAAGCTTTTCGCCCTAACAAATTATGGCATCATCAGGGATTTAGTTATACACACCATAGAGCAATTTTATATACATGTTTTGTACCATATGATCAATAGTTAAGTCCTTACAAAAAACAAAGTCGTAGCTTCCAGGTGATTTTATTTTTTGTAAGGACTTAACTGTTGACCATATGGTACAAGAAAAGTATATAAAACTGCTCTATGATGTGTATAACTAAATCCCTGATGATGCCTTAATTTGTTACGGCGAAAAGCTTTGGAAGATTTTAACCTTTTTAATAAATGTATTTTAGACATGTTTTTAAAAGTGTTTTTTAATTATATTTTCTGTATGTGTCTTTCCTTCAATATGACAGTTTTTATATTCGATTTTTTTTCCCCTATGCATTTCGTGGCAACATTTTTATTAACAGTGCCTCCATCGGCGATTTCGTAACTGGAAGATTATTTCGCTGTTGACAAATAAAGCTGGGATAATTGTAGTTTCGGAATTAATTTGTTTCGGCTAAACAATTATTTCCAGAATTTGCACTGTGCTATTCCTTTTACCCTATTCAATAGAAAATACTCAGTACTTTTTAATTACATTTACTTTACACATCATACACATTCAGTCATAAATACTTTTCAAGATAAATGGAAAGTGTTAAAGGCGCATAACACAACTGAAAATGTACTTCCAGCAATAACCTATAATAAATCGGAACATTCTTGTGTAGCCCTGTAAATAAATCATCGACGTTAATCACACTATTTTCTATTAAAAAAAAAAAAAAAAAAAAAAAAATCTTTTACTGCATCTGAAGACTGTATCTTGATTTCGTATGCTTAGCACTTAGTATAAAGGTGTTTATATGTGCGTATAAAAAGTACACCGCTTAACGGCCCTCTTCACTTACCGTCGCCGGAAGCCCGAGCCAATGTTATTCTATGGGGAAATTTTCTTTACAAATAACTTATTAACTAATACATATTTTTAGATTCTGTTTTCACATTCAGAAAATTCCCAACTGTTAAACTGACGAACCTTTCTTTAAAATGTATTTTTTTAATTTTTAATATTTTATTTTGAAATTGCAAAATGAAAAAAATTCCCATATTGAAAATTCGTATATTGCAGCTTCAAAATAAAATATAAAAATTTAAAAGAATGATTTTTTAAAAAAGGTCCGTCAATTTAACAGCTGGGAATTTTCAGAATGTGGAAACAGATTTTAAATATATGCATTAGTTAATAAGTTATTTGTAAAGAAAAATTTCCCATAGAATAGCATTAGCTTCGGCTTCCGGCAGCGGTGAGTGAAGCGGGCCCTTAAGCCTAATGTGTTCGACATATTTCATGAATCTTTGTACACAAACTAGTGTTTTTATATGTAAAATTTCTAATAGGAGGCATTCTTAACTAAATCTGAAAAAACAAAATAGCATATATCACTTTTTTTTTTTTTTTTTTTTAATCTAATGACACTGATTGAAATGAAAATTCAGTCATAAGCACTGTTAAATGTTGAAATTTATGAATTAGTTTTAGGGGGGAAATTAAAAAATGCATGTCTACAATGCAAAATTTTGCAAAATATATATATATATATATATATATACTTTTATTTTTAATATTTTTCTTTTAAAAACATTTAAAAATTCATCCCCTATTTTTTTTAAGTAGGTTTCTATTAAATATCCAAAAAAATTATTATCTTTTTAAATCTTTGCAGAAGTTAAAACATTTTCAAAATCGTGTATTCGAGAAAAATGTAAACTGAGAAATTGAAATTTAAAGATTTCAAATGTACATTAAACATCATGAATTATCGCCTGGATATATATTTTATTGAACTATCCCAATATAGTTCAGTTTATAAATATTAAATGGAAGTATAAACTTGTGTATGAAATCTTCACTAGTGTCAAATCAATGGTGCCAGTCCCCTTAAATAAATAATAATAATAATAATAATAATAATAAAAGAAAGCAATGAATAAAGTTCAAAATGTTCAACACGACAATGAAATTGCAACATCTATGAAATTTGCATGCAGAATTGCATATTTTGTAAGTTATTCAACATTTGAGAGATTGATTTGTAAAATATGTCATTGGTATTACAGAAAAATTCTTATTTCATAACATAAATTTTAGAGGATCTCTTTAAATGTTTAGATATCTGCCTATATGTATTTTATTTAGGATGCACTAGCAGGAAAAGTGAAGTTTTACTGTATGTTAGTTAATGTTACATAATAAGCCTGACATTAAATAGGTGAGATAGAAAACTTTTTATTACTTATTTAATTAAAAAATTTTAATTATTCAAAAATGTAATAACCATTTTTAATTAATGCGCAAGAAATACGATAATAAGAATAGGAAAATTAAAGCAGTTTCAAAATGCCATTAATAATTTTGGTTATATTGTACTATGAATACCATAAAACTCTAATGGACTAAATAGTGGCCAGGTGCAAATAATTACAAAAATAAGTTTATATATCATTAAATTCGGGCTTATTATAAATAGTAGTTTCTTCGTATCATAAAATAACTTTTAAGTTATGTTCAAGAATTGATAAACTAGCTTAGAAGGCTAATTATCCACAAGAATGCACATTGTGAAAAGTTATTTAAGGTAATTATTAGGTTCATAATTTATTTCATTAAAGAAAGGAAATGACACCCTTATATCTTTCTAAATCCCTCATGTTGATTGTTACTTCTTAACATAAAATTATTGAAAAGACCCCAACCAGGGATTGTACTCTCCGCCTTTTTTTTCAGGAAACTCTCAGAGATAAGAAATTTTCGCCACCACTACTTAAATGCATAAACATCCCTGGTATATATATGTCATGTGCCATGATTATACAGAGTAGAGAATATTTTATACAAATAATGGTAGCAATAAATTTTAACATTTTCGCGACTGCTGACGTAGATTCACGTCATTTGAAAATTTTAACTCCTCCAGGGGGCATTTCTTTTGCAATTTGTGTGTTATTTCTTTCGCAAGAATATACCTAATATTCACATACGTAGAAGCAAATATACTATGGAAACAAATACTTTGATTAGAAAGAATATAATTATAATGTATATCCATTTATAATATAAATGTGAATACAGAAAATTTTGTTTTGAAATATTGCAATTTGGGAGAGTAACGCCCACAGGCGGACCTTACTGTCAAAAATACGATGGCATGCGGTCACGAAAGTGTTAAAAATTTTCATTCATGAGAGGGTTCTGAAAAAAGGGCGGAGAGTACGGCCCCTGCCTCAACACATGTAATTACAGGAAAAACTCAATTTTAAAAATTCAAATAAAAAATAATACTTTCTCTACTAAATATGAAATACAGGAAGCACAAAATATATTTAAACAATGAAAAAACAAAAATTCTAATTCTTCTTTATCTTAAAAATAAAAAGTAAAAAATCTTCATTAAAACCTCCTTTGCCTGTTGAGTATGGCATTTAATTGAGGGTTTCCATGCATTAGATGTAGCCCTTTCTATAGGAATGTGGTCCACATTTAATTAAAAATAAATAAAACCTACTTCTAACGTTATTTTAACCTTTTCAGTCGCAGTGTTCCCGCTGATAGAACACCTAATTGTAATTCTCAAGTGCAAAAACTCATCCCGGAAATTTTTTAGCAAAAATTTACATTTATAACTTAGCAGAAAAGGACCCTTTTTTTAAACCTGATAATTTAAAATTTCTTTTATTTTAATGTTGTTCTTAAATTCCGGTGGAAGTGTAATTTAAATGATCCGAATTACCCTGCGTCGCAAAGGGTTAAAAATATTTACGATTAAAAATTAAAAAAAAATAACTTTAATTTACTGTCCTTTATGACACTCAACTAATGTGGGTGCATATATGTATGAAGGAATGGGAGGGATGTTACTATTTATGTTTGAGCGCAATACCCAGTCGATCAGTAAAACGACAATGGATAAAACTTTTCTTTTAAGAAGTTAGAAAAGAGAAGTGAGGGAAAGCAGGAAGTGTGCGCAAATCCCACCGGGAGCAAGTACCACGAGTGCAACTCCCACGTAACCAGTTGGTTTAACATCGCACTAGTGCTATGTGCAATTGGCGACGGTTTCGGACACACCTCTGTTGGTGGCCCGGAGATATGTCATAACAATTTTTATCCTCCACGAAGGGGGATTTATTTGTTAGAAAGAGTAATAATAACTTTTAATGAATGCGTGAAACATAGTGTTATGAAAAGCGAAAAGCGCAATATGACTTTAAAGTATGGGTAATATTTTTAATTTTACTAAACCCTAAATACTCAAAAACTCAAATCGACAAATTGATAAACATATGGAAAATAAATACAAAAACAACTTCATGTATCATATCACTTAAGCTTATATAAATAATAGCTTACTGATACCACAATATAATTTTGTAATTACATTCAATAAATTGATAAGCCAGATAACAGTTCAGTATTTACAACAATGCAAATTGGGAAAAGTTGGATAATTATTAAGTTTGTATAGTATTCTGACTGCTTAACAGTCTGGTTAGGCCTATCACTATTATCTAATTAAAAAAAAAAAAAAAAAAAAAAAAAAAAATTAGGTTTAGTGCTTCTTGCTCTCTTGCCATATGTCTCACAGCTTTCAGACCGGCTCTGCTCTGCCTCTCTCTTCCGTCATGCTGCTGAATGCATCAACTCATCACGCCAGAGCTCCTTGTGAACCCACTCAGGTCCTGTTCCGATCCTCTTGATGATGCAAGCCTTAGAGGAGAGATAACCAGTATCTCTCCTCTAAGATGCAAGCCCTCCTTCTGTATTTTGTCTTCCTCTGGCGAAGGTAAGCGACTGTCTCGATAGCTGAAGAAGCTTCCAAAGCACGTGATGATGATGATGATGATGAAGTTTGTGGTTTATTTCATCAGAGAAAGGAAATAAAACATTTTATCTTTGTAAATCGCACCAATTTATTGTGATTTCTTGATGTAATATTATATGCTGTAAATTAATGTTTAATTTTAGCTGAGACATTACGTTCATTCCAAAAGCATAATGTATATAGTACGTACTTTTTTTTTTTTTTTTTTAATCACAGTTAATAGAAAAGGTGTTTACTGGGATGGGCTTAAAAATTGATATTTCAGATTAATGACTTCTAATAGAAAAATAATAATAATAATAATACTTTGGCATCCTCAGTTTTGGAATAATAATAATAATAATAAAGCATTAACGCCTGTAGTTCATGCATGACCTTCTAAGTAAAAAAAAAAAAGGTTAAAAAAAATTGAAAAAAAATTATTGAAAAACAAATATTATTAATTTTTGTTCCAACAACATTCACTTGTTTCGTTTTAACCGTTTCAGGATCGGTGATGCCACCACCTAATTTTAATTTTCAACTGCAAGTGCAAAAACCCATCTCGGAAATTTTTTAGCAAAATTTTACTTTTATAACATAGCAAAATAGGTGTTATTTCTTTTTTTTTTAATTGTGTTCGTGAATTCCGGTGGCATGTAATTCAAATTATCCCAATTACCTTGCGCCGCAAAGGGTTAATACACTTTTCAAGTGCCTTTGAAAATATATTTATTCTTTTACAGTTCTCAGGTCGCGAAAAAACTGTAAAATTTCATGAAATTAATCAAAATTCGAATTTTTTATCCTTTTTTTATAAATTGCAGTATTTTGTCTTTTAAAGTGCAGTTTTACAATTCTGGAAATAAATGTACACTGTGCATCTCTTCCCTTGTAATGAAGTAATAATTTATTTCATTAGCAAATCAAAACGCACCCCGGGAAGGTGGCTGCACTTGAATTTCTGCCCTGCCCTTCCCCTCCATCCAGCCATGCAAGGCAGCTAATTATAATATTTACAATGTATTTCATTTACAGTTACTATATGATTTTAAAGAAATTTCTACTTTTTGATTAATGTTTGAAATTGTACTTATTATTCAGTTTTGGTATTGATGATAAAAAAGTATAAAATTATTATTATAAATCCAACTCTTGTGTCTTTTCCAAATACCTTTTCTACGAATTAAAACCCATTTTATCCCATTGTCCTATTTAAAGGACAGCTGAAAATAGCATATACGAGTAGAAATCAGAATTTCCTTGGTGTGAATATTTTGTCAGCTGGAATATATAATGGTATATATAAGCTTCTACTAGCGTGTTATGTGTCTCACCTCCTCCTCCTCCATCTGGAATCTTTGTTTAATCATTACATTAGGGGCGTGGTTTATCTTCTCTTTGCGGTTGAAAATTCTTTCTGGAGAACTATGATGTAAATAAGAAATTATTATACAGATAAAGCAAAACTTTAATCTCGGAAAGCTCTTTTCACTATTGAAGAGAACACTAAAACATATAAGTGCAAATTTCATCCTCTTTATTTCAATGTCCTGCGCACAAGGTGGATAAGATTTCTTATACAGAATATATATATGTTTTTTTTTTTTTTCAACTTTTGTTGTATTTAGTTTATTTATGTTTAATTAACCTTAAAAAATATTTTTTTTCTCAAATTTGAGCAAAATAAGTAAATTAGGATAAAATGGGTTTTAATTGACCAGTTTCACAATCGTTTCAATACTGTTGTTTCTTGTTTCGTAAGATGAATTTTGTTATTCAGATGGTATTGTACTGGAAACAAATAATAAATATGTAAATAAAATGATATTGTATGCATTTGTATAAATTAATAAAACAAAAATTTGCACATGAATTTTTTCTTAAAAGCACTTGTCCCACTGAAGATTTCAAATTATAGATTATATTCCAATTAAGTATTTATAAATTGAACTGTATTAGATTTGTTCAATGGAATATATCTGTACTGATAAGTATAAAGGATTTAAGTCCATATTCTTGATTTTTCAGGAGACGAAAAATAAAGTTAAACTAACAAAAAACTAATCAGAAGAATCGATTAGGAAAAAAAGATTAGGTTGATTTATACCCTTTATACCATTCAGTGATTGTCAATCTTCATTTAATAAAGGGAAAAAATTGAATTAAATATTTTATACTAAAGATTAATGCTGAATTTCTAACTTGAATCTTTTTTTACCAATGGATTTTCTCAAAGACTAAATGACATGGATTTAAATCCTTTATACCAATCGATAGAGAGTTTTTTTCTGAGTCTGACTACGTACTTAACTCAAAATCGACATTTTTGGACTTAAATCCTTTATACTTATCAGTACAGATATATTCAGGTACAGATGGGAAAAACCGAATGATTTTAATATTCGAGTGATTTGTTTTCGAATGATTTTAATAATCGATTGATTTTACAACCGATTATCGAGTACGTAAACGTAGCATAAGTGTTTTGTAATTAGTTTCGTTCTCTTCGTGAACATCAGATTGCTCTCTCTTAAAACTTTCGTTTTTCACTCACCGCTATGAAATTTTAAGGTCTAACCTTTAATAATTGAGATTCATTTAACTTTTCAGGTAGATTTTTTTGTACTTTCTCTTACCCTTAAGGTAGAGAAAGTATTGTTTTTGGCTCAAATTTTCGAACGCGAGATTTTGTTATATTTACACGTTTTGAGGTCCCCTGAATACGAAAATCATGCTTTTAGCAAATGGTCTGTGTGTGTGTCTGTCTGTTATCAGCATATCTCAAAAACAAATTATGGCAGAAAGTTCAAACTTGGTATTCTAAATATGTATCATATAGGGATGCTACAGTAAGCTTTTCGTTAAGATCAAGCAAATGGTTCGTGTACAGGGACAATCAAGAGAATTCTAATACATTACATCTATGGGGTAAATTGCAGGAAAATACAGTTTAACGTCTATAGGCTGCACTAAACCAAATGAAACAAATATATATTTTTTGTAATAGAGACAGTTAACTGGGAAATTTTTTTTTGTGTATGTAGGAGCCTCGCCTCCCCCCCTGGGGGGGAAGTCCCCCCTCGAGGGGAGTAAATTTTCATGATGGGTATCTTTCAAAAGAGCTCGAAAATACCTTTAAAACGAATGGCTGAACCATCGATCTGCGATAATTTAAAACAAAGTTATCGATATTTTTTACTTTTAACGAAAAAAAAAAAAAAAAAAAAACCTGAAAAAAAATCGTACTTTTTTTTTTTTTTTTTTCTAATATTGAGAATAAAATGGACTTTTTTTGGATATTTGGTGTTAAATTACTTCTCTAATATGGAAATCGTCTGCCTTATCATAAAAGAAAATTTTTTTAAATAATAATTTTAATAAATTATTTTTTAAAAAGAGAAATATTTTTTAATAACTGAATTAAATTCTATATAAATGTAGGTGCATTAATGAAACGGGGGGTTGAGGGGGGCGGTAGCCCCCCTCACACAGAACTAATTATCATATAAAACTCTTCAGAAGCCTAATATGAATTGCTTAACATAGGTTTACATAACAGTACTCGTTATCTTACCTATTAATCTGCAACCTGTATTTATAGTATTAAATTTCAGGGTAAGAGAAAGTCGTGTGAGTGACACACAAGATTATTTTTTTTCTAATCGAACTATAGCAATTATTTAGTTTTTCTCCCTCCCCTCTTTCTCTCTGTATGTGTGTGTGTATATATATATATATATAACGGAATCAATTGAAACACAAATTTCACATTGGATTTACCATAGAATTAGCGTAAGTGATTTTGTTGGCTACTTGATACACCATCAAGTTAAAAACTGTCGGCCATTTAAAAATTGTAAGCTCGTTTAAGAAACGCATTTGCGAACAGATTTGCTTAAAATTCGGTATGTATTCAGTTCATATCAAAGGCTCAACCAAGATTCAATCGGGCATCGTGTTTCAAAATGGCGGCGACTTAAAAATTTCAAACTCACATAAAAAAAAAAAGTATTTATGAACAGATTTGCACGAACATGAATATCACAGCTCAACCAAATTTTTTATGAACTTGATCCATCAACTTGTTTCAAAATTACAATTACTTCGACATTTGAAATTCAACTAAAATACTTATTTATGAACCAATTTACCTGAAAGTCATTACGTACAGTCGGGAAAAAAAAGAAAAGAAAATGCGACTCTCGGCGTAACGTTGTTGCTAATCGATGCACAAAAATGTAAAAGGTATCATTCGACTTAGAAATGTGTAGTTTCAGAAAATGAAATGAAATTTTGAATTGGGGGTCGTCTACATATTAAAACGCGCACCAACTTTGATTTTTTCAATTAGTAATGGCCATTTTTATTTTATATTTGAATTCTTGGGATCGCAACAACGCGAAAAAACATATTGGTTGCATATTTTACTTAATTTTTCGCTGAGTTATAAGCGTTCAAAGTTTGAAGGTGCTACTGTTAAATTCATATTACAAACTTTTATTAATACCTTCACAAAACATAACTTGATCGATGTTTTTTTTAATACGAGATACAGCGAAGAAACCCTGTATAATCATTGCCTATGTTTTTAGTAATGGGCAATGATTATACAGGGTAGAGATTGTTTTATAAAAATAGTGGTAGCAATAAATTTTAAATTTTCTCCTTCATGACAGTGTACTGGAAAAAGGGCGGAGAGTACGACCCCTCAGCCAGATGGTGATGTTTTAAAAAAATACTTGAAGTAAAAAAGGGGTTCTGAATCTCGAAAATGCTTTAAATAATAGCGGAGAATCTGATCCCTCAAGAGGCTATAAAAGACCTAATGGTTCTCCGGAATATATCAGAATCGTCAATATTTTAGTTTATTCTGGGGAATTTCAGCCCTGCTTTTATTTTTATTCATTTGTTTTAAGAGGAAATTTTTCGTATGGTAGCTATATATTGGAGAAAAATGTTCTAAAAATAAAGTAGTCTGAGAAAAAGGCGTGGCTAAAAATGCTCCAGAATAATATAAAATTTATCGAACTATGATGTACTAACATACCCTGTTAACATCCTAATTAATAATCCGTATTATTGTTAATAGTTGCTTATTATTATCTCCTATATTATTAAAATCTGTGCGTGTGTGTGTGTGTGTGTCTATGAGAAAAGGCTTGAAGCAGCTAAAGCTCAGCCCCGCTAATGGTCGCAAGGGCTTCGGACAGGCACCATCGGACGGAGAATTTATCGCTGATGTTCGTTATCTAATTTGCTAACCGATGCGACCCTAATTAGCGGAGATATTTATTAAAACGTCGACCCATGTCGAACGAAAAAACGTTTCAAAATGGCAAGCGACCGTCATTTAATTAGGAACCACGTACCTGAAAAGAATAAGCAGAGAGAGAAAATTTCGTGGGTTTTTAAAAAGCGATCCTGCTTGAACGGTTCAAAATATCAAAATACACATGTACCACGAAAAAAAGCATTTATTACCGATTCTTACGGTACAATTTTTTAAAAAAAATATAAATTTTTTATATTAAAAAAAAAAATTAAAAAGGGTCGAAATTTTCTCTTTTTCTCGATCGTCTTTTTTGAAACGCCCTGTACGAAAGAATAACAGACCATTTACTTAACAACTGGTATATTTGGAAAGGTCATTTAATCCTCTTTCGAACCATATAAACATTTTTACAAAATACGGATTAGCGATCCATATTTTTAGATTTTACGAAACATCGATTTTTTCACAAAACATTTTATAACTCAAAATCGTTTAGAGATAAATCATATATATATATATATATATATATATATATATATATATATATATACCGGGCCTGATTAAGGGGGAAGCTCGCTCATACCGGAATATTTTTACAATTATTTTTTACTTCATGCCATAGAAATTCCACGCTTTGACGAGAAAATATTTTTTATAAAAAATGAACGGTGTAAAACAATCCAAATTACTCACCGTTATTAGACACCAGAATTCTTTTAAAATAATTTTTAATGAAAATTTTCTGTTTATTATAGGAGGAAAGTATTTGTTAAAAAATAACGGTGTAAGTATAAATAATGTGTGAAGAGCGAGCTTCCCCCTTAAACAGGCCCTGTATATATATATGTATTTTTTATATACATCTCGGTTCCGCAATTCACTTCTCAAAAGATTGAGAGATTTTTTTCAAAAACTGGATGAGTTATATTTTTTTTAATTTTAGGCATTAAACCATTGAATTGAATACGGCGACCTTCATTCCGTAATGAAATTGTATAATGCGTTCGTTGACGTTACCATGACAACCCATTCACACAGGAAACGATGTTTGGTCGGGAAGAAACAAATCTTTTACCAATTGACATCACGTGGTTTTTCTACAAGGAATAAAAATTGCAAATTTCAAAATGCTTCAATTTTCTTCTAAATTCTTTCAAACTTACTGTGCGCCATGAACAGCACGGGGGATAGTTGCAGTTCAAATTTCATCGATTTTGGACAAAATTTACATTTTAATGGCAAATTAAATTTTATTCTAATGCGTGTCAGAATTTTATTCTAATACGGGACTGCGCTGTCGAAGGCAGTGGGGACCCGGGCCGACTTTTTACCCGATCAGAAATGATTTTTTAAAATTTCTTTTCTTAAGACTAAAAGTTACTGTTAGTGATTCATTTGAAAATACTGACCCGCTAGTTATTATTATTATTATTAGTTTTTTCTTTTTACACTAGTCTTTCTTTAGAGTATTTTTCTTCTTATTTTATCATAATTACATTTAATGAAATTACTCTAAAAATGAAATGAAGCGGTAAATAGGCGAGTACATTATGCTACAGAATATTGATTAGAAGTTGGAATGCATTGAAATGTTGCTATATTTGAAAAACTTTCTGGAGCTCAACCATTTAATTCTATTTTAATATTAAGATGATTTAAACTTTCATGCACCATGCACGTAATGCTATATTCACTTAGTGTCAGTACTGTAAAAAAAGTAATTTTCAACTCAAGGCATATGTTGCAAGAGATTAATTTAAAACGATTCTTCTTATTTGTCTCTTTCTCTTTAATTATTTTTAGAGTGATATAAATACATTAAAAAAAAGGGGGGGGGGGGGAAGAAAAGAAAAGAAAAGAAAAGAAATAATCTGGTGTGTCACTCACACGACTTTCTCTTACCCTGAAATTTAATACAATAAATACAGGTTGCAGATTAATAGGTAAGATAACGAGTACTGTTATGTAAACCTGTGTTAAACAATTCATATTAGGCTTCTGAAGAGTTTTATATGATAATTAGTTCTGTGTGAGGGTGGCTACTGCCCCCATCAACTCCCCGTTTCATTAATGCACCTACATTTATATATAATTTAATTCTGTTATTAAAAAATAATTCTGTTTTTAAAAATTAATTTATTAAAATTATTATTTAAAAAAATTATCTTTTATGATAATGCAGACGATTTCCATATTAGAGAAGTAGTATAACACCAAATATCCAAAAAAAAAAAGTCCATTGCATTCTCAATATTTAAAAAAAAAAAAAAAAAAAAAAAATACGATTTTTTCGTTAAAAGTAAAAAAAAAAAAAAAAAACGATAACCTTGTTTTAAATTATCGCAGATCGATGGTTCAACCATTCGTTTCAAAAGTATTGGCGAGCTCTTTTGAAAGATACCCATCATGAAAATTTACTCCCCTCGAGGGTGGACTTCCTTCCCAGAGGTGAGGCAAGGCTCCTACATACGCAAAAAAAATTTCCCAGTTGACTATTTGTATTACAAAAAATATATATTCGTTTCATTTGGTTTAGTGCAATCTATAGACGTTAAACTCTACTTACCTGCAATTTCCCCCATAGACGTAATGTATTAAAATTCTCTTTATTGTCCCTGTACACGAACCATTTGCTTGATCTTAACGAAAAGCTTACTGTAGCATCCCTATATGATACACATTTAGAATACCAAGTTTGAACTATCTGCCATAATTTGTTTTTGAGATATGCTGATAACAGACAGACACACACACAGACATACACACAGACCATTTGCTAAAAACATGATTTTCGTCTTCAGGGGACCTCAAAATGTGTAAATATAACAAAAAATCACGTTCGAAAATTTGACCCAAAAAAAATACTTTCTCTACCTTATGGGTAAGAGAAAGTAAAAATAGATAAGTGCTTTTAAACGTTTGTGTACAACAATTTTGAAATGTTTGCGTAGAATATCTAGAATTGGAACATTCACCAATATCACCATTTTAAGCGTTCTTAATATAATAATAAACTCATGAACTTGGGCCATAAGTTTTCAGATGTATATTTAAATTTATTTTTTATACTTTAAACTTTCTTATTCTAACACCAAATTGTATCTAGCTTTGATATAAATAACGTTATTTACACGTGTATATGATATATATGATACCTTTAACCCTTTAAGGTTCACTACTTAATTTATTTTAAAAATTACTAAACTAATTTTAAAAATGGCTTTTAGCCACCTAGCTGATCATAAATATTTAAAAAATAAAAAATTAGCATTGTTCCTTTTCGAGAAATTTTCGGTTTGAAACATCTGTAAGTAAGCCTTATTAAATTCAAATAATATTTAATTTAATAAATAAATCACTTTATAAGTAAACATTATCGACAACAACAACTCGTAAAAGATGCATAGATCCCAACATTTCAATCTATTCCGGAGTATTTTAATCCTTTGCGGGGCAAGATAATTCTGATTATTTAAATTACACTGCGACCGGAATTTACGAACATAATTATAATAGAAGAAATTTTAATTTTCATGTTGAAAAAAGGGCGTTTTCTGCTTTGTTATAAATGTAAATTTTTGCTAGAAAATTTCCGGGATAAGTTTTTGCACTTGAGAATTAAAATTAGGTGTTCCATGTAGTGGAACACTGAGCGGCAAAGGGTTAAGGGTACATGAAACAACTGGACAGGTTAAATGAAGCAATTTTTGCAAAAGATTCAGCGATTTGTATTTTACTTAAAAATACAGATGGAACGGAGATTTTTTTTCCACAGTTAACATGTACATTATAGCCCATATTTAAAGCAAAAGAAATTAATTAGCTGCATAAATTAGTTTTAGAGATAATTAACTTTTTATATGTTTATATGAAAATGTTTTAGCAATATGTCCATTCGGTACACTTTTCTGAAAATATATTGAGTTTATCACCTTAAAATTTGGTATGGTAGCAGAAAATGAACTATTTGATAATAATAAGCAGCAAGTTTGGTTGAAAAGAAATAATATTAAATTTTTTTTTACTTAATAACTTTGAAAATCCTAAAAATTTTGATAACATATTTCTCATTATTTCCAAAAATTTTCCACCTAGATTTACATTGTTGGGTATTTTTACAGAAATAAATTAGTTACACAATTTTGGAAAATTTTAACTCTTTAAATAGAATTCTGGAAAAGTGTACCAAGGTATTAAAAAAACATATTCTGAGAAAAAGGCAAAAAACTGTACGAACACCTATATACAATGCTTAAAATATATTATTTTAAAACTTTCCAGCACCTTAATCATTTTGTGTTAGCATTTCAGCATCAATTTTTTTCTGTTTTATCTTTTTATTTATCACTCTGGCTGATTTGGAGAGATTTTGGAAACTTAGTGATGCTTCTCGATCTCGGGCCTCATCAATTTTTCTCAAAGAATATTTCATATTATGACCGGGTTCAGTTCCCAAATTTTTTAGAACTGCTTTGCGATTGTAAGCGCCATCGTTAAAGAATACATGCTTGCCAACCATCTCATTATGAAGCGTAGTACTTTTAGTCACCGCCTTTTTTTGTACACCAGTCATTTTTTAGAGTAATTTCATTCTTATTTAATCGTAACACTATTTGGAGAGAATTACTCTAAATATAAAGTGGTGTGGGAAAAGGGGCGTATTTTCAAGGGGCGTTAACAAGTCTACGCTTATTAATGAGATAGTTGGCAGTCCTGAGAATATCACAGCATCTAATACACCCGATTTCAAAGTACATATTGAAACAAAAATAGTTTTAAGTAGGCGTTCCCATAAACAATGGTTGAAACTCTCGTTTGGATTCTGAGTTCTGCCATACATGCATTTGCTCAAAAGTTTTCTGTCAGAATGAGAACGGAAAAATTTTTAACAGCAGAAAGTACAGCTTCTGGCAAAGAATGTTTGTGATTATAATTTTCACCATTGTTTAAGGCTTTATTGTAACCACACGAAGTTTCCGAATCTATAGGAGATAAACCATGTTGGGGGTTTTCATCGGTTGAAAGTTTGTGGAAATAAATTGCCCATATGGATTTTACTATGTCATCTATGGATGTACTTATATTGCGATGGATTGCTAAGACATAATAGCTCTGAATTCGCATGATTTCAGCATCTGTCAAGCTACCACGTCCAGATGTCTTTTTGCCATCAGAAAGTTTTGAGGTCTTCAATTCATTACGAATGTTTTTTAATCGAGTTCCCATTTATTTTTGTACATGAGTAATGCATTCTAGCTTTTCAATTTCGACGTCAGGGCCATAAACGTTTGCTTCATTAATCTTATTGAAACCTCGCGAGCACCTACTCTGAGATAATTCACATATCGCACTCCTCTCGATAACTCAGAGCGTTCAAAAATTTTCAAGACACCATCAACTTCCACACCTCCCCTATACCCTTCAAAATTCTTGATGCAGTTGTGGGATCCTATGGATTTATTCCTACATATAGTACATTATTTTGTGAGGCTTTCAAAGTCGATAACTTTAACATTGTTAAGTAAAGTACATACTTGCCAACCATCTCATTAATAACCGTACAATTGTTAACGCCCCTTGAAAAAACGCCCCTTTTCTCACACTACTTTATTTTCAGAGTAACTCTCTCCAAATGTTGTTATGATTAAATAAGAGTAAAATTACATTAAAAAATGACTGGTGTGAAAAAAAAAAAAGGCGGGTACTAAAAATTGTACGGTTCATAATGATATGGTTGGAAAGTATGAAAGTAGCACATACGACTCCATTCAGTGATGATGGTCACGCTTCTGCCATGTATACCATCAAAAGTAGCAGATATATCAGTGTTACCATCCTTATCTGCTATAGTTTCAACAATAGCTCTTTCATTGATTCATTAGCTACTTCAGATAATGCTGGGAGCAATATTTTGTTAAATTTTCGAAATTTAGATGGAGGAAGAGGCCAATTCATCAATGCACGGAAAGTGTCTGCAGTTTTTTTCCCCTTTCGTATAAATCTCATTGCATATGTGAGACGAATGTTTATATCATAACATTTTCTGGATATTTTAGATGTCATTGTACTTGCTGAATATCCACAAGAAGTACATATGAGGAGCAAACATTCAAACCGTGTTTTCTCCAAAAATAAAAAAAAATGAGTTAGCGATTTTTCTGTGAACTCAACATTAAATAGCACAAAATTATACTATTATTTTAAACAAAAATAATTTTTATCACATTATAAATGCGCTTAGAAAGTTAGGGTTTCAATCAAACAGTGTTTCCTCCAGAGCCTGTTTTCAGTCAAACTGTGATTTCTCCAGCCAACCAGTCAGTACTGCTCTTTCTGGTCGCGTGACTCGTATGTACCAGCTTTTTATGTTTGTTTTTTCGTTAGTTCTATCTTGTTTTCTTCGTTTTAGAGGAGTGTACTTTATTATTATTATTATTATTTATTATTTTGTTTTCAAATGGAAGAATTAATAGATGGTGTATTAGTGAGTACTTCTAATTATGGAACTAGAAAAATACAGAGAATTGGTGGAAAAAGAAAAGAAGCGAAAAAGAAACGATATTCAGCACCTTTAGATAACAACATTTATGCTCCATGAAATTAGAACCTAATGACGTTAAGAAGTTTCGGGATAGACTTTGCGAAATTCCGGACAAACAGCGACAAGATTGTATTATAGCCTCATTGGTTGCAACAAAAAATGTAACTCGACGTAGACCTAATGCCCCAACCTCCCCCCCCCCGCCCCACAAAAAAAAATCGCAATCATCTGGCTTACAGCATGCATTTTCTGCTTCTTATTTTATTACTAGTAGCAGTGGTAGGAGAATTCCTGTGCGTAAAAACAATTTCATGGCTATAACTAAAATAGGTCGTACAATGCTAGCCAATATTGTTACTAAGGTACATGCTGGTGAACCTATTGAGGAAAAGAGAGCAGGGGATAGAAAATGCCACTTAAGCATTAATAATAATAATAATAATAATAATAATAATAATAAAGGTAAGAGAATTCATCTTAAACTTAAAGGCATCAGAATGACATAGACAAACTTTTACAATTGATGTATGGTGAAGAGTGAAAAAATCAGCCTGTTTTTAAATGGTATAAAGATATCATTACTAATAACTTTCATGTAGAATATGAAGAAACAGAGGAAGCATGAAATTGCTTAAGTGAAGATATTGGTTTAAAAATTTAAATTTCAAATTGGCTTAAAAATTTTAGTTCTTCCCTACAATTTCCATGATGATTTTTCACGCGTAAATATTTAATTTAACTTTATAATTACATAACAAAATCTGTTCTGTTAATTACATTAAGAATGTTATTTCATCAATATTCGAGCTACATACTTTTTCATTCAAAAAATGCTTTGTCCACATTGGAAACATTGGAAACATGTTTTCTCCTATGTGTTTCGGTCAAAACATGCTTTCTCCACATTGGAAACATTCAAAACATGTTTTCTCCTCTGTGTTTCGGTCAAAACATGCTTTCTCCAAATTTCAAATACATTTTTCTAATTAACTCTAAGTTTATTAGGTAAAGTAGGCCTACAGATCTTCCTAGTAACCAATAATACAACTAAACAAATGATAATTAGGGTCTAAGAAGGGTTATTTTTTAATTTATCAGTTTTTTGTGTTTTCTGAAAAATTGCATTTGAAGGAGAAAACACGGTTTGAATGTTTGCTCCTCATATATACATTAAACTAACAGCAAGTCCTTTTCGTCTACTTTCTTCTTCAATGACATCAAAAGTTTCAGTTTGGCCACAGTTTTTACACTTTGCAAAGCTGTTCAGTAATGATAGTAATAAATCCAAGTCAATAATAATATTTTTACCTTCCTTAAACTTTAAATCATCACCGTTGGCAGCAAATAAATCAATTTTCTTTTCAGAACAACGAGATATATAAATTAGAGTGCTGATTCAATGGATGAAGGATTAACTTTCCGTGGTTCAAGATGAATCACGTGACATGCTCGAATAGGTTGCTGTGTTTGGCCCTTTATCGCTATTTTGGCATTTAAAATATCAGTTCGACAAATTATCATTATTATTAGATAACATGACAGTCCTATGACCGAAATAAATTGTTTTTAAAATAATTTTACACATATTTCACATTTTAATAAATAATAAAATACCTTTTTTTCATCGTTTCCCAACAAAGTTTAAAAGTGTTAATAAAAGAAAATTTAAACTTTTAAAGAGCTAAATTTAACAACAAATAATAATTTTTCAACTATTTTTAAGCATTTTGTCCGTTAAAGTTCTACTACACGAAATAAAAGAGAAGTAAAATGAAAATCAAAATGATTTAGAACAAAGGAATATTAAACTACGCAAGAATACAAAAACATTGGCGTTTATGACTTATGCGAAGAACAATCTCCAAACCGTTGCCATAGAATTTTACTGAAAGTAAGCTGTTACCTAGGGAACCATCTTATACGCAGGTGCAAGGAGAGCATGTCACATGACTCATCTTGGACCTTCTCAAGGGTTACCATTTATTACTCTACTTTATATATCTCGTTGTTTCAGAAGCACTAATATTCATCGATGATTTGTCAATAATACTAATTGTACCCTTACGAGTATGCTGGTTGCCTGTAAACTTACGTTTACCGAAACAGTTTTTCTTGGCATATTCTTCAAATTTTTAGCAGATAAAGGTATCTTTAATTAAAAAATAATAATCAAAACTTTGATCAAAAACAAAATTTCATGAAGAAAATAGAAACAGATGGACAGTAGCAACAGATATCAGCGAAATCGAAAACAGAAAAGCAAGCAACACGTTGTAAATAAACACTGATCAAATCTGTTCACACAGCTTCTGAAAGCACTGAAGGGGAAAATGTAGTTTGGAAACTGCAAAAAGAAGTGGGAAAAAATCATGGGGTTTAAAATGATATTCACTGTTTGTTTACCTATTTAAATGCCGTATTTTGGGTGTTCATATATTCCAAACCTATACAAATTATACGTTGCTGGAATCGTCTGAGTTTGCTCTGTTTTTTAAGACTATAATTGAAAATTCGAAAAATTGACACATTTTATGTTCCATGTGCCCTTAACTAATCAGTTGAAATATTAAATTATATTTTATAAAAGTGTTCTGTTATTATATGTGATACCGTTTATATTGTAAAGATTTTGTTCTTTATATAAAAGATATTCTAAGGAATCGCGGTTAATGGTTTTGTAAATGGGTCTGCAGTCGAGTGAAATCGCTATCGCCTATTATGGCAGAAAGCGATGGTTTGATTACTGGAGAAGTCGGTACCAGTGTTGTCAGATTGGGGAAAATATAATAATATTTTTTTTTTTTTTGGCGGGGGGGGGGGGGGAAATAAATTCTTAGGGAGAAAACTAAAAAGCGCCCCCACCCCCCACCCCTTTTTTTTTTTTTGTCAAAATTTTCTCTTAAAAATACTTATGGGGAAGGAAAAATGTTTGGGATGAGATTTTCCAAACTGAATTTTTGGTATATTCATACGTTCCGAGTTCCGAGCTTACCATTATCAGAAAATCAAGTTTTTTTCGACTGGTCTATGTGTGTTTATTTACCATTAGCATAATTTTAAAAACATACATTAGACGGAAATCCAAATTTGGTCTAAATCTATGTATATGAAGAATTTACGTGACATTTTCAATTGAAATCGAACAAATATTTCATGTACAAGGACATCCAGAAGAATTAAAATACATTATGTTTATGGGAGAATTTTGTTTGTTGGTACATTTTAACATCCTTTAATTGCGCTAAACAAAATAAAATAAACATGTATTCGTTATTGGCATATAATCATGTTTCACACATAATGTGGTTTATAATGCTCTCACCGTTCAATTACGAGACGCTACACAAAAGAATTCGGATTTATTGGTGTCTATAACAAGTGTATTTCAAATGAGGTTATACGTTTCTATTATTGTGGTATTTTTAATTGCACTTCAGTGCATACAATTTACACAAAGCATATAGACCCACCCAAAATTAAACGATTGCATTCTTGAAATTATGTTGTGTTTAAGGTCGATTTATTACGCCAAGGTCCTGAACCTGGATGGAATGCTCTGAGTGGAGTCCGAACACGTACTTGCGTGAGTTTTGCAAGAAATCACAGAAAACTCCGAACGTCAAAACCGAGGTGCGCAACCTGCAAAATTATTTTGGAAACTATACCATGACCAGGAAAATTGCTGAGAAATAAAAATTAATTTTTCGTACTTATGTGATAGAAAAAATATTGGTAGGTTAGATGTGTTTTTGTTATAATTATTCAATTTGAGATTAACTGAATACGGATATCATGTTTAACATTATAAATAAAGCTTAGCTTAATTATATTAATAAAACTTTACCATGTCTCACTTTCTTACGATCATCTCAGAGCTAACTTACGCTGAAACAGACGTGGATGCGTGCGCTATCACAACACAGCTAACTCCGCACCTTCATTTGTGGCTGGTTTGTTTCTTCTACACGCGACTTACGCTTGAGGTATCACACCGCAATACCAAGTTAAGCTCGTTCATAACATGTCTATTGCTCTACGGTCAAACGTAAATTTTAAAATCAGGCGTACTACCGTGACACCACAATCACAACCTAAATGAAGTAAAGTAGACAGATAAATAAATGTAAATGTATACAGGAGGTAACAGATATACCATAAAAATTAATATCCTTAAAAAAAGCTTTACTATCTTTTACTAGCTACGCAAAGTTCAAAATAGCTGCTTTTGCTTTATTATAGCTTCTAGCCTTACTTTGGTAGGAAATCTGTCGTACTCCGGGAAGAAAGCTAACGCAAGTCGATAAATAGCAATTTTGTGGTTATGTTATCGAAAAATGTATATAAAGTGCTCCAACGTGCATGAAAATCATCACATGTCTATTTCGCAGTTTATTCCTCGTAAGGCAGTTGTGTCAGTTTTATTGTAGGCTAATTCATGTTTTATAATATTATTCTTATAGTTGATTTTTCTCGAATACTGTATTTTTGAGTTATGTCACTTTTCTTGCAGGGGTGCAATGTGCACCCATTCCTCAATTACAATTTCATATTTAAAAAATTGCAAATGTTAAATATCAGTATATATCATCAGTTTATGTATAGTCAGTTCATCAATGTCACATAACCTTAACAACTTAAAACATCGTATACATATATTCGGAAAATTGTGCTATTTTGGGGGAATATCAACTATGTTCTGGGGAAAAGTTGAAATTCTTATCTGGCAACACTGGTCGGAACGTAGGAAGTTAACTACAAAAAAAAAAAAGATTACCCGTTTGTATTTGTTTCTTTCAAAATTCCTACCCGTTACTAATTATTCGTTACGACTGAGAAAGCGGTTGGAAACAAGACAACAATAAATATTATCATCCGATTTACATTACTGAGGCTGTTTTTACGATACACATAAAAAAAAAAAAAAAAGATTAATGATGCTTTTTTATATTATAAAAACTGAATTGTGGCAGTTGGCAGTTATTTAAATTTTTAAGAGCAATATTTAACAAAACAATTTTTATCACAAACTGGTTATTTTCAAAGATTATTTTTCCTCTCAGAGACTTTTACACAACAACCGAAAACTTAAATTACTTTAAATTAAATGCCAAAAATTTTATTCTTTTTTCATTCGTGTAAATTTTGTATTCAAGTTTTAGATTAAAACCTTGAATTTCGAATAGTTAGTATCTATATATTTATTTATAAAATTGTTACCTAAGAAGTTACCTATACACAACAAACTAATTACAAATCAATATATATATATATATTCAATTAGAACAATGAATATAAATACTGGTGTACTAACACCATAAACAGCAAAAGCATGCGCTTTTATAAATATTGGTACTAAACTAAAATCTTTAAAAACAGATTTCTAAGGACGAGAGAACTGTTTCTTTCAGAAAAACAAAAAATGTCATCACCATTAAGTAGAGTACTTGTTTCCGACAACATCCACTTAAAAATAAATAAATAAACAGGAGCCAATTTTTGCTTTCTAAGTAATAGATTTAAAATTCTGTACAAAACAGAATTTAATTTACTACAACAGAGTCCTTCCATATAAAGGTAAGCAGTAATTGTGTTGCGTTCCTTATCAATGGTTACTATATTCATTTCTTTAAATATCCTTCAAACGATTTTTTCTTTTTAAATTTAATTTTAAATATATATATTGACTTGATGTGAGAGTGGAAAAAAAGGAAAAATATGTTTTTAATTCGTCTAAATATACAAAAAGTGTAAAAAAAAAAAAAAAATTAAATAATTCATTTTTTACATGAAAGTATGAAGTTGCATGCCATATCAACTGTTACTATGTTCATTTTTAATATATATACTAGCGAGCTTCGCCCGCTAGCGGGTCAGTATTTTCAAATGAATCACCATAATTGATGAATCACTAAAAGTAACTTTTAGTCTTAAGAAAAGAAGTTGAAAAAAATATCATTTCTGATTGGGTAAAAAGTCGGCCCGTGTCCCCACTGCCTTCGGCAGCGCAGTCCCGTGCGCGCTGCGCGCGCACAACTTAAGGGATACACGCGCTGTGCGCGCGTATTCCTTACGTGACCCTTCGTGCCTCCTAAAAAAAAATTCTGATCGGGTAAAAACTCCCACCGGGTCCCCACTGCCTCCGGCAGCGCAGAGCCATGCGCACACATATTCCTTCTCAAATAAAATTTTTATTCTTAAGAAAATAAAATAAAAAAATCATTTCTCATCGGTTAAAATTTGGACCGTGTCCCCAGTGCCTTCGGCAGCGCAGTCAGCAAATGATGACAACGGATTGAAAGAAGTAGTAATGTTGCACTAATAAAAAAGAAATAAAAATATGCCTCTCGTTCAAATTAAATTCGGTTGAGGATAAAATTTTAATTTTCTTTCTTTCATTGTACATAATTTCGGTAATTTTCTTCGGTTACTGTCTTTTTAATTCGCTTTCAAAGTTAGTGTTTTATTTCCTTTATTCTATCATATTTTTTCTCTGTGTAAAAAACTGGCCCATTAAAATAATAATAAAAGCACGAAAAAAAGATTTTTTTTTTAAAATAAATCGGTGTATTGCAGTAATCATGTATTTTTAGAGAAGGAAAGAAAGAAAAAGGAACTCTAAAATTTGTTCTTTTCAATTATAATAGCCATTAATATTTCAATGGCTAATTTTAAATAATTATTACATAATAAATGTACTAAAATAAAATTGTGTAAAGAGCTTGATTGCATTACTTTATATAATACATTTACAAAAACAAAACTATGAGCGTAACTACTAATGAAATTTAAATCATACAAAAACAAATAGTCCGAATCGCATCTAAGGGATAACGAAAAAGTAAACTAGTATGAATAAAACACCCATCTTTTCGCATCTAACAATCCCCGTACCAAACCAAAGGCAAAGAACTAGTTCGGTCAGGACGTATTTAGGGGAGGGCAACAAGGGCTGAAGCCCCGGGGATACCACAAATATGGTGCCGCCACAAATTTTCATATTTTTGCAATATATTCTTTTAGTGAAAAATAATTATAAGAAAAAAACTTTTTATATACCATGTTTTTAAATTTTCTGTTGAATCTTAGCTATAGAACTACATTAGCAATTTATTAATGTGTATAACATTTTTAAAGTGGTAATGACGTCAATTTTTGTGAGATGCATAATTTAACATTTTACAACTTTTTAACGTTCACGTTTAATTAAAGGTATTTATTTTTATGTCGAAAGAAAATGAACTCGTAATTAAATTAATTAATTATTTTATTTATTTATTTATTATTATTATTATTATTATTTTATTTATTTATTTTATTTTATTTTTATTTATTTATTTATTTATTTATTTTTTGACAACAATTAAATTATAGCTAATATTTTAATGGCTAATTTTAAATTTTCATATTTCAATTAATTAAAAGAAAACTGATCAAAAATTCGAAAATCTGGCTTCGAAGTATTGTGTTGTCATCGGGTTTCGAGCTTTTCTGAAAAATTCAAATGTCTAGCTAGTAGGGAAGTTAGTTAAAAATCAATTGCAAGATTTGTACCGGACAAACAAGAATAGCAGTTAATAAAAACATAATAAAATAAAATACAAATTTTATCTTCACAAAATAATGGAAAATTCATTAAGAGCTTAGAAATACATTAATGAAGCTAAAAAAAAAAAAAAAAAAAAAAAAAAAAAAAAAAAGATAATGAAGACTTCTTAACGTAATAAATATGCAGTTCCTTTTTAATGTCATTTCATGTCCCCGATAACCTTTCATTATTACGTTTCTTTGAAATTCAATTTACTGTCTCACCTTTCCTATCTCCCGTTATTCTGTTGTTTTTATGAGCTGCATTGCCAGAAACTTCGCCTTCACCAGCGTTATAAACATTAACACGAATGTAACAACAATGAAATAAACTTAAACAAAGACCCATGTCGCCTTTACAATGTATATAGATCCTGTCTTAAAAAGTAAAAAAAAAAAAAAAAAAGGCCAAGGTGGGTTTTTAATAAATAACCATTGAGGATATGTTTCGTGCTCAAGTCTTTATGAAGATACAGTGCCACCACTTTTAGCCAAATAATTAAAAAAAAAAAAAACATCTTATACACATTTTATGAAAATGAAGCAATATTATACTTGACGTAAAAACGTGTATTCATTACCATGCAATAATGCAATCGCATTTGAGGGAAGAAGATTCAGACGGTCAGGGCCATGCCTCTTTTGGACCATGTTTCTAGGACCCAGGAAACAATTTTTTATATTTTTAAAAAAAGTTTTAAAAAGGTTCCAATATTTCTCTTTTTCTCGATCGTCTTTTGAATCGCCCTGTACGAAAGAGTAATTATTCCATTTCTTAACAACCGGTATATTTTGAAAGGGCATTCAATCTTCTTTCGAACCGTGTAAGCATTTTAACAAAATACAATTAGCGATCCATTTTTTTTAGATTTTACGAAACATCGATTTTTTCGCAAAACATTTTATAACTCAAAATCTTTTAGAGATAAATCATTTCTTTTTTTTTCTGTATATAGACCTAGATCAGACGAATCAGATCTCAAAAGATTGAGAGATTATTTCAAACACTGAATCAGTTATATATATTTTTTTTTTTAATTTTAAGCATAACGCCATAGACTATCATGAAATCTCAATTCAAGCATTCCGCGTTTGCCGATCGTTGGTTTACCATGGCAACTCCCATTCACAGAGATAGAAGAATAAATGTTTTTACTTCCTGTGATACTGATTGAGGTCACGTGTTTTTTGACTGTGATTAAAAATTGCAAATTTCAAAATTCTTCAATTTTCCTTTATCGCACACAAAACTTACTATACTGAGTGTTACTATACATACTATACTGAAATCACAAGACAAAGTTGCAGTTCAAATTTCATCCATTTCGGAGAATAAACAAAATGTTTACATTTTAATTGCAAATTAAATTTCATTCTAATACGCGTATTTCAAAATCTAATTATGATTAAATTATTTTGAATACATCATTCGAAAGACATTTTGAAGTACTTTTATATTATCGAGAGTGGGATTCGAGATTTTACCCGATTTACGCGTTTTAAGGTCTCCTGGTTAGATTTTCTTTTGTATCTCAGCTACTAATTAAAATAATTTCATAAGTAATACGTCATTTGAAAGCTTTGTTGATTTGGAATCGAACAGTAGATTACATAAATTTCTACCGCCAGATGGCGCGGTAATATTTTAAAATTTCAATATTTCAGATTCTAACTATGATTGAATTGTTTTTAATACATCATTTGAAAGATATTTTAAAGTACTTTTATATTATCGAAAGTGGAATTCGAGATTTCACCTGATTTACACGTTTTAAGGTGTCCTGATTAGATTTTCTTTTGTATCTCAGCTACTAATTAAAATAGTTTCATAAGTAATACATCATTTGAAAGCTTTGCTGATTTGGAATTGAACAGTAGTGTACAGAAATTTCTACCGCCAGATGGCGCTGTATTATTTTAAAATTTCAATATTTCAAATTCAAATTATGATTAAATTATTTTCAATATATTATTCGAAAGATTTTTTAAGGTACTTTTATATTATTGAATAACCAACATTAAATTTAACCAATAGAGGGCGCTACAGAGGGCAAATATTAGAAATTGAGTTAGACCGTTCAAAATTGGTGTATATAGGTTTTGGTGGCCTACGAGACGAATGAGTATATTTTCGAAAGAGTAAAATTATTGGGGGGGGGGGGGCAAAATTTAGAATTTGAGTGAGACAGTTCAAAATTGGTATATATAAGGTTATGGAGATTACAAGCCGAATGAGGATATTTTTGAAAGTGTAAATTTATTAGGGGGCAGGTGGGTGGCAAAAAGATAGAAATTGAGTTAAACCGTTCAAAATTGGTATATGTAGGTTAACTAGGAGGGGCAGGAAGGTTGGGGAAAAAATTCGCGAGCCCAGCGCGCGTATCTCCTAATCAGTGCGCGCGCAGCGTGCACGGGACTGCGTTGCCGAAGGCAGTGGGGACCCGGTCCAACTTTCTATCCGATGAGAAAAGATTTTTTAAATTTTCTTTTCTTTGAATAAAAGTTTGAGTTGAGACGGCATATGTGAGCGCACCGCAAGTATATCCGCACAGCGCGCATGGGTCTGCGCTGTCGAAGGCAGTGGGAACCCGGTGCGAGTTTTTACCCGATGAAAAATGATTTTTTTAATTTTATTTTTCTAATAATAAAATTTTACGTTGAGATAGAATTTGTGCGCACAGCGCACGTATACCTGTTGTAAAATTTATACCCTTTCCGTGTTGATTCTCAAATTTAAATTTAAATTCATTCACTACTTAAATATAATTTAAATTCACTTTATAACCTTTAAAGTTTAAGTTATTAATTAAATGAATTATAGCGTTTAGTGCTATTTTCTCTTTTGATGCTGCCATTTGAGTTAAAGATATATTAAAATTAAAAAACTTGATGATAATTACTTTTAGTTAAAAATTATATTCCTTATTAATAAATTTATGTTTAAGTCTTTTGAAATAACTTTAATTACTTACCTCATATTTAAAAGCATATTTTATTAAAATTAACTTAAAGAAAAATATGTTTAAATCCTTTTACGGATTGTTTTTTTCGCTACTTAGCGAGGAGATGTAATATTTTTTCAACTGCAGAGTCTCTTTGCTTAGCCCATAGATGGCGGCTGACTCGCAGCGTCGTGTTGCTATAGTTATGGGAGGCGTTCCTATTCTACAGCATCTAGTAGCTGTTACTTGAATCCGTTTCGTGACTATAAAAAGGAGGTAGGAAATATGTAATCAGTCTCTTAAGCTCTGAAGCCCTTAATCTTTTAAGCTTTTATGTTTTTTCAGTTTAGCTCAAAGTCATGAGCTGGTATTTCGATATAATTATAAACTGTTTAGTTTTATTATGATTGTAAATTACGTTTTTGTGACTTGTTCGTTTAGTGAAAAGTAGCTTTCTATTTGAACTCAGTATGGCAGTATTTTTAAGGGTATCTAACCTTTCGTCAGCAACCTTTCAAAATTTGTTTCAGCTGATTTAATGTTATTCATCATTTTGTTTTAACTTTAATAAACTGCTTTAATTGAACTTTTGTCTTCAATGAATGCAACATATATTTATCTTCTTTATAGCTTTTAGAGCTGAGCAACTATCATTTCACTGCACTGCTAACTCTGCTAATTTGATATATGTGGAAATTGTTTTTTTCACAATAAGCGGTTATGGGCAATTTGGCTCGTTGTCAGCTCATAGCATTAAAATTTTGATAATAGTTTTTATGGCATTCTAAGTGTTTGAAGATAAGAAATTGAAATGGCAGTAAGTTTAAACCCCACGATTGAAAAATTACGGATGAATAATTATACTACGTGGGTCAAGGACATTAAATTTATTTTAATTGAAAGAAACTGCTGGAATATAATATGTAAGAACGAAATACTGCCTGTTGAAGATGCTGAGGCCGGAATAACTTCAAAACAAGTGGAGGATTTTAAATCTCGTAGTCGAGTTGCATTATCAACAATATATTTGAATACATCGCCTGAAGTCAGAAGCATTATTGAAAATTGTGATTGTGCTATTGATGCCTGGGAGATTTTGAAGAAGACCTTTATATCAGACTCTAGAGCTCATCATATGGGACTGTTTACAGAGTTCATTAATTGTAGAATGTCTGAGATTGAAACGGTTAATTCTTTTGTAACCCGGTTATCAAGAATACTGGACCAGCTGCGTGAAATTGGTCATGCTATGGAGGACGTGTACTGCTGTTTTCAGCTCTTGCAACACCTACCATCCAAGTTTGAATCTGCAGTGCAATATTTGTTGCGTTGGAAGAACGACCAGTTCAAGTTCCAGAATATTGTGTCCGAGTTAACAGCGGAGGAATCGCGTCTACAGCTTCGTGAGGGTGATATTAAGAAAGATGCCAATAACAGTGTTCAGATACAGAACATCCAGCAAAAAGGTAAAAAGCCTTTAACTTGTTTTAAGTGTGGCCGTATTGGCCACTTTAAGAAAAACTGTTTTTTAAATAGTAATGTTAAATTTAAACCTAGAAATTTAAAGTATAACTCCAACGGTCGTGACAAATGCAAATCTCCCCCCTCCTACTACATAGCTCAAGCTAACTTTAGTAATTTAAGTGATGATGACAGCTTTATTTTTGATACTGCTGCTTCAAATCATTTTCTAAGAAATTTAGATCTTTTTGAGCATTATACTCCTGTGGAGGGAGACGAGCTTTTTGTCGCGATCGATGGTATTAGTTTTCCTATTACTGCTAAAGGAACTGTTAAGTTGAATTTTGGTAAAAATGTATTGTATTTAAAAGATGTGTTATATTCACCAAAGTTACGGAAAAATTTAATATCAGGTCCTAAATTAGATGTGAACGGTGCCACATACACTGGCGGTAAGGGTCGAGTGTCGGTGTTCGGTAAAGATAAAAGACATATTTTTACTGCTAAAATTAAAGACGGTGTTTACTATTTATATCCTAATGTTTCTAAAGTTAAAAAGGGGAGTAAAGTGAATGGGGGGCACCCAGATAATCCTTCAGCTTCTCTTGCAAAAGTTAATGAAATTGGGTATTGGCATGCTCGTTTTGGGCATGTAAGTCCTGATACTATTGTAAATACTAGCAAGAAGAACGGGGTGAGGGGCCTTCCTAAACTTAAGTTTAAGAAATTTTTTTGTGAACCTTGTAGGATTAGTAAACAAAACCGTGTGTCTTTTAAATCATCCGATGTTCATGGCGTTAAATCACCGTTAGAGAAAGTATTTATGGACGTCTGGGGCCCAATTAAAGTAACTGGTAAAAATGGGGAAAGGTTCTTTTTGTCCATTATTGATGGATTTTCTAAAAGGGTTGCTGTTTATCCTTTAAAGGATAAGTTTCAGGTTTTTGGTGTGTTCGAGAGGCACATTGCACGGGCTGAACGTAGTTTGAATAAAAAATTAAAAGCTATTCGTACGGATAATGGTTCCGAATTTGTAAATGACAATTTCAAATCATTTTGTAGTAAAAATGGAGTTGTTCATGAGTTAACTAACACGTTCACACCTGAGCAAAATGGGTTAAGTGAGCGGTTTAATCAAACTTCTTTAAATTGTGTTAGAGCTATTATCACGGATAGTGGTTTGCCTTTTTCTTTCTGGCCCGATGCAATGTTGTATTTCGCGTACACTTGGAACCGTTTAATCCACAAAGGACAAACTAAGACTCCTTTTGAGTTATATACTGGGTTTAAACCATCCGTAAGACACCTGAAGCCGTTTGGATTAATTTCGTATGTTGGGATTCCAAAACAGCATAGAGACCATAAGCTTGAACCTAAGGCTAAAAAGGGAGTACTAATAGGTTATTCATTAAAGACTAAGGGGTATAAAATTTGGTTGGAGGATGAGGATAAAATAGTTGAAACCATAAACGTAACGTTCTCTGATCAGCTATTTAGTAAATGCAGTGGAGCGGTGATGGGCACCTCACTGGAGGAATTGGACTTACTTCCGGAAAGTCCAGTTGATTGTCAAGTTTCCGATCCTGTTGACATTGTTTTCGGAGGTGAGCCCGATGATTCTAGTGACGAGCCCGTCGATGAAACTCCTGTAGATAAATCTTCTCTTAAACCTCTTTCTTCAATTACTTGGAATAGAAAACCCGTACCCAGAAAAATGAGTGACAGAGTTGACATCTTCTATTACCCGGACAACACTAAAACTAGATTGAGATCAATGAACGATGTCAAGCAATATTGTGATAAAAATAATTTAATTTTTGACTCTAATTTTTTTGATTTCTCTAGTAGTAATAAGTTTGAGGGGGTGGTTGATCAGCAAAACTCAGATAACCCAACTTCAAGTTTAACTCATAAAAAATCATGACTAGTTATCCCTATACCTAAAACATATAATCAGGCCGTTAAATCTTCAGAATGTATTGAATGGAAAAATGCCATGGATGATGAGATAAATAATATGAAAACTCGTAAAGTTTGGCATCTGGTTAATTTACCGGAGGGGAAAAAAGTTTTGGGAAATAGATGGGTATACGCCGTTAAAAGAGATGAGCTAGGAAACGTTGCCCGCTTTAAAGCGAGGCTCGTGGCCCAGGGCTTTCATCAGATAAAGGGGGACACTTATGACGAGACGTTTTCACCCGTCGTTAATTTCTCAGTAATACGTTTCTTTTTTTCATTATTGGTCTCATGTTATAAATGGCATAATGTTCAATGCGATATAAAATGTGCTTATCTTTATGCACCTTTAAAGGAAGAAATTTATGTCTCAGCCAAAAGGATATGTTGTAAAGGGAGGGGAAAATCTTGTTTGTAAACTAGACAAAGCGTTATATGGCCTTCATCAAAGTGGTCGGCTCTGGTATTATGAGTTAAATAAAGTACTATTAGATTTAGGGTTTAATAAATTTAACTGGTGTAATTGTTCATATTATTTTGAAAATTATATTGTTTTATTAGTTTATGTAGATGATTTAGTTTTGTTTGGTAAAAATCAATTTCAAATAGACAAAATTCTTAATTTATTAAAATGTAAATTTGATATAAAAATTTTAGGTAAAACCAAGAAATTACTTGGTGTAGAATTTAATTATGAAAATGATTCAGTACAAATTTTTCAGGAATTATATATTAATGAAGTGTATGACAGGTTTAAGTCGTTTAACATCCCTTTCTGCTCATTACCTATTGTAAAAGGCATTAAGTATTCGAAAAAAGATTGTCCTACTAATCAAAATGAAATTGATGAAATGTCTAAATTTCCATATCGGAATATCTTAGGATGTTTATCTTTCATTGCAAACAGGACACGACCTGATATTGCCTACGCAGTTAATATATTCAGTCAATTTCAAAATTCACCGGGGCTTAATCATTGGAATGGGTTAATTAAATTGCTTGGGTATGTTTCGTGTACTCGAGATTTGAAATTAAATTTGAATTGTTTTAATCCATGTTTAACTGCTTTCTCTGACGCTGATTTCGCGATGAATAGAGATGACTTCGTATCAATGGGGGGACAAATTTTATTTTTGGATAATAGCCCTATTTCTTGGAAAACCTTTAAGCAAAAAAGTGTTTGCCTTTCAACCATGGAAAGTGAATTTGTATCCATGTGTGACGGGGTTAAAGAATTAATGTGGTTTGATAATATATTACGAGATTGTATTGATTTTAAATTAATTGCTATTTCATATGAACCACCAATACTTTTTGCTGATAACCAAGCAGCTATTAATTTTACGAGGTCTCCTATAGAGAATAACAAATCCAAACATATTAATGTAAAATTATTTTTCATCCGTGAATGGCTATTTGAGGAACGGTTTGATTTAAAATATGTAAATACTAAAGATAACTTTGCCGATCCCTTCACAAAGCCCCTTACTAAAGGTGATATGTCTAAGTTTGTAAATAAGGTATTTATTAAGTAAATGTATATAGAGTAAATTTAAATTTTTTTTGAACGTATAATATATATTTAAAATTTTTTGAAATTGAAAAATGTTTTTTTTAGAGGGATATGTATGCATTTTCTTGGTGGGTTTTTCCTACGTTTTCCATTGTGTAGTGATGTATAGTTTAGTTTAACTTTTGTATGAGAGAAATTCGTAGCGCTACGTGTAATTGATTATGTGTATGTTATGTAAATGTTTCATATATTTGTGAATATCATCGTTTTCTTATTTTGACAATGGGGAATGGGGGAAAAAAAGGTTTCCTTGAAATGCTGTGCATATTTGCTCTGTATTAATATCTTGTTCTTTCTTTTAGTAGATATGTATAGAATATTGATAGTGCTACTGTTTTTTTTGATTGTGAGTTGGACTTGTGGACTCTTGATCTTATAACTGACAAGCCTTCTAGCTTTGTGCGAAGTATATTCTGTAGAAGACATATGTGAATCTCTCAAGTCACTAAATATTCAAGGAATTTTTTTTTATTTCTTTTCTAATAAAGTTTATATTGTAATTGCTGACGTTTGTGTTTGTCGAATCAACACGGTGGGGGGCCTTGTTGTAAAATTTATACCCTTTCCGTGTTGATTCTCAAATTTAAATTTAAATTCATTCACTACTTAAATATAATTTAAATTCACTTTATAACCTTTAAAGTTTAAGTTATTAATTAAATGAATTATAGCGTTTAGTGCTATTTTCTCTTTTGATGCTGCCATTTGAGTTAAAGATATATTAAAATTAAAAAACTTGATGATAATTACTTTTAGTTAAAAATTATATTCCTTATTAATAAATTTATGTTTAAGTCTTTTGAAATAACTTTAATTACTTACCTCATATTTAAAAGCATATTTTATTAAAATTAACTTAAAGAAAAATATGTTTAAATCCTTTTACGGATTGTTTTTTTCGCTACTTAGCGAGGAGATGTAATATTTTTTCAACTGCAGAGTCTCTTTGCTTAGCCCATAGATGGCAGCTGACTCGCAGCGTCGTGTTGCTATAGTTATGGGAGGCGTTCCTATTCTACAGCATCTAGTAGCTGTTACTTGAATCCGTTTCGTGACTATAAAAAGGAGGTAGGAAATATGTAATCAGTCTCTTAAGCTCTGAAGCCCTTAATCTTTTAAGCTTTTATGTTTTTTCAGTTTAGCTCAAAGTCATGAGCTGGTATTTCGATATAATTATAAACTGTTTAGTTTTATTATGATTGTAAATTACGTTTTTGTGACTTGTTCGTTTAGTGAAAAGTAGCTTTCTATTTGAACTCAGTATGGCAGTATTTTTAAGGGTATCTAACCTTTCGTCAGCAACCTTTCAAAATTTGTTTCAGCTGATTTAATGTTATTCATCATTTTGTTTTAACTTTAATAAACTGCTTTAATTGAACTTTTGTCTTCAATGAATGCAACATATATTTATCTTCTTTATAGCTTTTAGAGCTGAGCAACTATCATTTCACTGCACTGCTAACTCTGCTAATTTGATATATGTGGAAATTGTTTTTTTCACAATAATACCCTCACACGTGCGCGCGCAGCGCGCATGGGTCTACACTGCCGAAGGCAGTGGGGAACAGGTGTGAGTTTTTTCCCGATCATAAATAGTTTTTTTTTAATCTCTTTTCTTAAGAATGAAAGTTTATGAGTAATTACATGGAATTTTGAAAAATCATAAGGATGGTGAAGCAATACGCGCGCACAGCGCACGGGTCTACGATGCCGAAAGCAGTGGGAACCCGGTGTGAGTATTTACCTGATCACAGATGATTTTTTTTTCTTTTCTTGAGTAATGTTAATGAGTGATAATATGTAATTTTGAGAATTTATTCATTATAGTGATTCATTTAAAAATAGTGACCCACTAGCGACCAAAGCTCGCTAGTTTATCTTTAAAAATTGAAAAAGTTGCTCTCTGTTTTCAAAAATTCTTTCCAAAAAAGAAATTTTTTATACTATGTTTGCCAAAAGATTTTCCAAAATAATAATAATAATGATAATAAATTAAATAAATGCAGTAAGTGTGCTTTATCTTCATGGTTTTTTTTTTTTTCTTTTTTTTTTTTCTTTTCATAAGGCTGCACATTAAAGCTAATTAAAGGAGTTCTACCACATTGATAGACATGAAGACATTATAAATCATTACAGTGCCCGCGTTTTTTTCTTACTGCCATTATAAAAGGATATTTTTCTTCATATTGGAGAAATTATCATCATGCATGTGATCCAGGAATCGCTTTCTCCGCCTTTTTTTAAGGCACTTCCTGAGATTAAAAATTTTCGATTTTTTTTTGTTACCACGTTTTAAAAGAGAATTTTTATGGTATTTTCATAGTAATATGTCGTGATTAAACAGGGTTCGTAAGGACAAGGATGGAACACGGGCGCAGAATTCATACCAGAATCTGTTTAAGAAATTTCTCTACCTAGAATATCGTTGATTTAAGAAGTAGAAAAGTTTCTTACATTGATAGTGGTATGAATTCTGCGCACGTGTTCCATCCCTGTAAGGACCAATGTCTTCTTCTCGAGTCTCACACCACACCAGTGTTCTAAAACAACAGAATTCAACTTAGATTTATAATCAAATTTCGTAGCGCAAATCTTTATAAAAAAATTACTGGTGCAACACCGAGGGACAAAATAGGGCCTCTGTGAACTTTGTTAAAACTTTCGTGTCATGCTACATTCCCCGTAACGTTCATATAAATCGGGATATTATGGCTGTGTTGCCAGATTTGGGGACTTTTTTATTCAATAATCATGAATAATTTTGAGAAATCGTCTTTAATGTACGTAATATAAAACTTCGATATTAAACTTTTAAGTGATTATCCAACGGTTAAAATTAAAATTTAGTGGTACATAATGAACAAAACACTCTTCAAATCGCTCAACCTGTAGTAATATAAAGTTATTTCAACATATATGTTCGTAGTAAAATTTATAATTTATTTCGGAGTACTGTTAGCTCTGCCTCTTTTTCACAGCAGTATATTTAAAGAGCATTTTCCTACTTCTCGCACCGTAATAATTCAGAGCTGCCAACCTAATCCGGCAAATTGTTAGTACCGCCCCTTTTTCTACACCACTTAACTTTTAAAGCAATTCTCTTCAAATGTATCTAGGATGAATTAAGAAGAAAAATACTCTAAAAATTAAGTGGTGTAGAAAAAGGGGCGGTGCAAACAATTTGCCGGATTAGGTTGGCAGTTCTGATAATTTTTGGAGAAAATTTCTCTAAAACCAAAGTGGTGTGAAGGAAGGGGATGTCTAACAGTACTTCCGAATAAATTCTTAATGTTATCAGCTATATATATATATATATATATATATTTGCCAACATACTAATAAATATTCCGTAGTGTTGTTAGTCCCGCCCTTTTTTTTTCACAAGAGTAAACTTTTAGAGCAAGAGTCTGCAAATGCAATTACGATTAAGGGGGTGCATCACGGATCGTCAAGGTCATCTACAGCCCATGTTATTCTATGGCGAAATTTGTTTATAGAATTACACATTACCTAATGCATTTTTTAAAATTCTGTTTTCATAATCAGAAAATTTACAACCGTAAAATGAAGACCCCTGAAACAAAAACTTTTCTTTTTAATTTTTAACACTTTATTTTTAAGCTGTAAAATGCGAAAAATACACTTGTTTTGCTTTACTAGCCTCTAACTTATCAACAAATTGCAATATCTGAAATCTGTATAGCTAGTCTTTTTCTCATGAAAATCAAGCTTTTTATTAATGTTTTTAAAAATTGTTTTATTTAAATCTCTATTTATAAGAATATAAGAAACTTTAATTTTTAAATTGAAAAACCTCAATTTCAGCAGATTTCCCCGCCTCATATCGGGAACGCCCCGCGAACTTTACAGGAAGTCATTAAGCTCTTGATTGATGATATCGTTCATGTCGAAAGGGGAAGGGGATAATGGTGTTACAAACTCGTTAAAATATACTTTCTGGGTCCACACAAAATCTTTCTTTCACAAAGTCCATATGCATAACAAAAAAAAAAAAAAAAAAAAAAAAGAGTACTCTTTGCTTAAAAATCTTAACATATATATTAAAAAGAAGAATGTTTGTGTCTCCAACTACCTCTTCACGAAATCTGAACGCATGCTTGCCAACCATCTCATTATGAAGCGTAGTACTTTTAGTCACCGCCTTTTTTTGTACACCAGTCATTTTTTAGAGTAATTTCATTCTTATTTAATCGTAACACTATTTGGAGAGAATTACTCTAAATATAAAGTGGTGTGGGAAAAGGGGCGTATTTTCAAGGGGCGTTAACAAGTCTACGCTTATTAATGAGATAGTTGGCAGTCCTGTGAACGCGAAAAGAACCAAAATGATCCAAAATAACACAAGGACTCAGAATTGACCATTTAAATAAAATTATTTCAATTAGTTAAAAGATATTAAATAAAATCCCTGTAATAGCTTTAGAATTATTTAATATTTAATTTAAATAATAATAACAAATAATAATAATAAATAAATGAACTTATGAGTTTATTAATTAATTTAATTTATTTATTTTGGCCTTGGCATAAATTCATTTACACGCGAATATTAAACTTAAAATAATAATAATAATAGCAATGATAATTCATACATATGTGTATATATACCAGTGCGATTTGATTGTGAAATTTTTCTCAATCTAGTGATATCTTTTCCTAAGCAGAGTAATCGTTAGATATTTTTAAATTACTAGGATGCTGTACCCCTGACTTGTTTCACTTATTTATTCCTGCGGTACCCTGCCCGTCTATTCGCTGCTTTACCTTTCACTGAATAGGAATATTACTAGTGCATAACACAAACGAAAAGTAGAAAAATGAAATCCAAGAAATCTTCATATTCAATGTCGAATTGAAATACATAAATACCATTTAAAACTCTTTTCTTACTGCTAAGTGGCTCAGTGCCACCTAAGCTTCTTTCACTCCTAGCAATTAATACTAAGCATTGTTAGTTACAATTTAAGCACTAGTTTACTCAACCTAAATAGCTAGGAGAAGGCCTGAGATCAGTTTAGTATAGTAGGAAAAAAACACTACAGAGCAAGAAACTACAATATCAGAAATACTGATTATATTTTTTTATTACGTGTAATTTTAACATTTACACTTTCGGGAAATCATTGACACATGGAATGTTCTCATAGTTTCAAGAGAATGGTTAGGTTATTATATAAATAATTTAAGATATCATCAAAATTTAGATCACCAACACCATACGAAAAAAAAGGAGAAATTGGACTCACCCCGTTTTAGCAGTGCTGCGATGATACTCAAGGGCAGATCCATGGCCTTTTTGCACTCACACACAAGAAAAAAAATTAATTTTAATTAATCCATGAGAATGAGGGTCCGTGTCCTCTCGATTCTCTCTATCCTCTGAATAATCTTCTCTCCTATTTTCTTCCCATAAAAAAAAAATCCTCCATTCCCCCCCTTTTTTTTTTAATCTTTTCTTTTTCCCGCCTTCTTACTCTTTTTTCTTTTATTCCTTTTTCCAATCTTAACCAATGTGAAAGTATACCATTTTTATATTATTTTTTCCTTGATCCTCAATGGTCAATATTCCGTTTTTTATTGGTTTCTTTTTCCGCCCCCTTGAATTTTTAGTGGTCAGTCTTCTACCTTTTTTTAAAATCACGTACCCCTTCATCAAGAACCAAAATTACAGGGGATCTTTTTGCTCCAGGAAAAATAGTCAGGTGAGTTTATCTGAACCTATCCCAACATTCTCAGGTGGCTAGAAAAATTCTCAGGTGGGCCATACGCGTGTGAATCCGCGATATACTCTTTATATAATTATATTTTATAGCTTTTGGGAAAAAAGGGCCATTTTTTCTCACAACAACTGTTGTGGGGGGTCTTGTTTTTATTTTATGGGTTTTTTTATATAGCCTGGGCAGTTTTCTTTTCTGTTTCCCTGGTTGTAAGTTTCTATCCATAAAGCGTTTTTGTAAATTCTCTAAACTTTTATAATTGGCATCTGAACTTTTATACAGAATGATGCTTTTTCTTCTAAAAGGAAATGGGTGGGTACCTTCAAGCATTTTTAGGTGTGTTTCATGTCTGACATACCGTTTTTATTCCCACACTATTTTTATTTTGTTCCGGTGCCTCCTAACATATATACACTCGACTTGCATAAAAAAAGAAAAATTTTAAAAAAGAAAAAAAATATTAAAAGTCCGGATTTTTTTTTTTTTTTTTTTTTTTTTTTTTTAAATTTCAAAGCTTCTTCTAATAAAGAAAATTAAAAGTAAATTTAGATAAGTAAATAAAAAATCGGGATGAATCCAATTGTTGAAATTTTTCTCCTTCCTCTTTTTTTTTTTTTTTGTGTGTGTTGGTGATCTTTAGATTATAGGTATAATTGAACCAGCAAGAAAATCATGTAATAATATTATGCTAAGATACTGGAAGTAAAAGGGTAAATAAATACAATAAATGATATTCGAATATATAAGAAGCATAACATACATAGAAGCATAACATAAATGCACAATACTTAAACTAAAGAAAATAATACACACAGAGAGGACGGAAAAAATCATGCATAACATACATTTTTTTTTTTTTTTTTTTTTTTTTTTTGATAAGTTATTTTAAAAGAAAAAATAATTCACTAGTATATACTAAAGGGTTAGTCATGCACCTCTTTGTGTTATAAGAATATTTAGGAAGTCTAAATGAGAGGTGAAAAAAAAATGCGCGAAATGGAATATATAAGCATAAACATATAATGAAACTAAGAAAATTGTTACATTTATAATAAATAATTAGATTAGATGCCAATGTGAAATGAATATATCCCTAATATATATACATATATATATATATATATATATATATATATTTTTTTTTTTTTTTTTTTTTTTTTTTTTTTTTAAACTCTTCGACAACAACATGTTACAAATGCCGAGAATATTGTAATGCAAATCCCCAGTATGATTATTATTGAGCTAATAAATTTTATGAAATGTAGGGATATATTCATTGCTGGCATGTTGAAAAAATTCATTCAATTGTTTGCAGTTTGTGCACTAGTGTGTACTGTATTGCTCGTGATTATACTCATTAATTCAATTGATGGCTCCTCCAGGCAAAAGTCTAGCACTTTGCACTGCATAATTTCTTTGGATCGTAGGCATAGTTTTTCTTTGTAGCATTTTTGCTTTCCTGAGAATTTTGTTGTGTGCTCTTGTGCCTCGGTTTGTAATAAAAGGGCCTTTGTGTGTAGGTCTATAGTTTGGAAAGTGATAATTGCAAGTCCTGCTTGACATGTGCTGAATGCTTGGATTTGCAGGCGCGCAAGAATGGCACATTTATAGCACCCTCTAACTTCAAAAGGTGCTTCTGTAATTTTAGGGCACACCGTATTTACTTGAGTTTGTATTTTGTAATCTTTAAAGAATAGTTGTATTCGAACAGGACTTGACATAAGTAACGTAGAGGTGAGTTTGCCTTCCTTTACTTGGAATAGATGTAAGTGTCGCTCTATTGGAAGTGCAAATTCTTGCGTGTCTTTGAGTTTAATTAACGGGTCAGCGCTAGAACTACATCTCAAGGTGTCTTCGAAAAAGTCACACGATGTAATGTCCTTATCAAAGATAAAGTCCTTTGTGTAAGAGCTATTAGCCTGGATGCTACCTATTGTTCCTGCCTTCGGGCGATTTTTCTCCGATGTAGTGACTAAGTACGCCTCTTGTGGGTTTCCTACCCTTTGCACAAAGGATTCGCTAATGAAGACTTGGGGTTGATTATAGGCTCCGAGCAGAGACACTTTAATTCCATTTTTCGTATAAACACTCCCAGTAAGTGATATATGTGATTGTGTTTGATTCTCGAGATGAGTTAGAGAAATGTGATATGAGCATTGTTGACCCGTGATCTTTGATACCTCATAACTGTTTATGAGCTCCGGTTCAAACCAAATTCGATAAAAGTTGCACGCTGGTCTGGTTAGTATCGTACACCCGGTTCCCAGGCCGCCAGCTACACAGTTTGAGATCCCTGGGTATTCTTTGCTATCCGGAGTTTCTGCTTCAAAATTGAGTCCTGATTTTCCGAGCTTTTCTCTTAAACAGTGAACGCCTTGGCCGCAATACTCATTATATATACAGGAGATCTGGGAAATCTGTTTTTGTCGGACTGGAAAAGTGAAATATTGTCTTGTTGTGGAAAATGAACACTTCACTGCTTGGAGTTTTATTTTCATTGAAAAAAGTGATTGGTCTTGTTTATCAAGAAAATAAATGCATGATTCAGAATCAATCGTCGGGAGTGTGATTTCCGCTGTGGTGTGTAATTTACACACGGTTAAACCGTCCGAAGACTCTTGGCACGCACGCAGTTCAGACTGTATTACTGCCTGAGTGTTACAGTCTGAAAGGACTGGTGATATCATTAAACACAAGGATATGATGACAAGGTGTGAAAAGGGAATTTGTGCAGCTTGTTCACCATGGTGTTCTAAGAATTGATACATTGTGACTATTATTTGATTAATAGTTGAGCCACAATAAGATCCGAGCAGCAATGAAAAACGAGCACAGATTTTTAATACTCTCAATAAGGTCCAAATGAGTATCAGCAAACATTGTAATATGTACAGAAATGCTTTCAAAAGGGTTTTTAAACACCATACAAAACCCATGAGAATTAAAATTAATGATATGTAAATAGAATATGTTACGTAACTTGGATAACATTTTAGGTATTTTACAACTTTGATACACATGTAACAATGTCTTTGATGACAAATTTGTTTTCCTGTACAGTCGGTAACAAAAGTGTCCGAACACTAGCAAAAATTCCTATATAAAAATAGGACACTTAATACAGTTTTGTTAAATAAATCCTTGTCGAATCCTGTTTTTAGACTGACTGAGGACAGGATTCGACAGGGATTTATTTAACAAAACTGTATTAAGTGTACTTTTTTTACATAGGAATTTTCGCTAGTGTTCGGAGACTTTTGTTACCGACTGTAATATGTACTAATCCTGAGACTGTATGCCCTTTCATATTAATATATGTGATATGAATCGTTGTCTTAAAGGCTAAGATTTCGTATGGCAATTCTATTGTGAGATCCTGTGGTACGGTATAGATGGCCTCAAAGTCAGTCGTTTTGATGATAACCTTTCCGTTTTCGGGTAAAATAAGTAACGGATCATTGAAAGTTATTGATAGGTTGTGGTTGGAAAAAACTGCAGTTTCACTTTCCAGGAGGTGCCTTGAGTGGAAGGCTTTCTTTCTCGGAAATGATTTTTTGAAGAAACATGTCTGAAAAGTGAATAGCTTAGGGTTCAGAATTTCTTTTTCCTCAGTGATATGTATAAGTACTGTTTCCTGTGAACTGTTTTCGGAGTGATTAAGAGGTTGCAGAATGAATGATTTTGGCTCTAGGAGTTCATCCTCTGATAATATCAGAGTTTTTGATGAAACAATACAGTTGGAGCACTTTTGATAGATGCAAGCAGAAGGAGGTAGCATAATCTGCTTCATAGCTGATTTAGTTATTTGTAGACATGTGTATTTATTTTCTTTGAATTCACATTGTTGGACGTGGCTGTGTCGGTAAGTCGTTATTGAGTGTAGGAGAAATAAGCATCCTAAAGAAAGGAAATGAGACCAATTACCTTTCATATAATGTGGTGATCTAGTTCATTTTATTTTATTTAGTTTTTTTTTTTTTTTTTTTTTTTAGAGAAAATGCATTGAAAAGGTGAGATAATTGATTTAAGAATTTTAGACTGTCCTTCTCTCTTTCCTTTTTTTTTTTTTTTTTTTAATTAATTAATTATTTATTTATTTATTTCATTTTTATTTATTTATTTATTTATATATTTATCTATTTTTTTTTTTTTTTTTTTTTTTTTTTTTTGCCAAAAGGGAAAGAAAATGAAAAGGAAGGAACGAAGAAAAAAAAAAGGAAAGAAAATTTAATCCAATTTCTCAATAAGCTTTTGTAAAAATGCAATTGGGGCAGGAGTTTCTTCATTGTAATTATGAGGGGTTTCTGTTAAAGAAAGTGTCCATTTGAAAATTTTATCCGCTAAGTTAGGGGCTTGTTCAGTGGAAACCGCAGAAATGCTACTATTGTGTGAGTGTGACAAAGATCTTAAGGGATATCTGTGATTGTGGGAGGGAGTAGGTTCTGTCGTGCTATTTTCCAAATGCTCAATTTGGTATATTTCTGTAGAGTCAGATTTTGACGGAGAAGGAATTGCATTTTCCTTAGGCAAAATAATACTCGTTTCTCTAGACATATAATCATTTGTAGTTTGTGATGAAGTGTCCTGCATTGAGAGTAAGTAATATGGGAGGGTTTCACTCGATTCATCTCCGAAAGTCGCATAAGGTTTTTGATCGTACTTGGGAAGAGCCAGTGGCGGTTTGTTTTCATTCTCTTTTACTATATACGTAGAATAGTCAAGTAGAGGGTTTCTTTCTGTGTAAGGAATTAACCTCAGGGTATTAACTTTGATCGGTTTTGCTTTTGGATCATTTATGTGTATTACCGTGATTAGGACTCTATTGTGAATTTCGAGAACTCGATATGGTCCACTGAACTGTCTTTTCTTAGGGAGCTGAGAATGTCTGTCACATTCTGGAGTATAAAGGAAAGTTAAATCGCCTACTTTAAAGTCTCTGTATTTTGCTTTTTTGTGTTGATAGCTCTCTTGTTTCTCTGCATTCTCAATTAAAGATTTTTGAACGTCTTTAAAAATTTTTTTATATTGTATAGTTTTATTAGTTATGAAATCACGGTAGTTAGTAGGGGTCTTTTTTATATCTTCCGATAGAATGTCCGTGGGAATTGTAGTGTCATAAGATAAATGTAAGAAAGAAGGTTTTTCATTTATAGTTGAATGAATTGTGGAGTTATAAAATAATTCATAAAAATTTATATATTCATCCCATTGTTTTGTATCTTGCGCGAAAATAGAGAGAGATTTTTTTATATTGGGATTAATTCTCTCACACGCGCCATTGCTCCTGGGATGCAGTGGTGTGGTATTAATTTTACTGACACCTAATTTTTGGCATAGAATTCGAAAAACTTCACTCATATATGATGATCCTTTATCGGAATATAGGTATCTCGGGAAACCAAAAGTACACGCATAATCCAAAAATTTATTTGCAACTGTTTTTGCGGATTGGTCGGGAATTGCAAACATTTTTACAAATTTTGTGAATTTGTCAATGAAAGTTATGATGTAGGAATTTCCTCTATTGGTTGTGGGGAATTTTCCTAAAAAATCCGTAGATACAAATTGCATAGGGGCAGAAGGGATGAAATTTCGTTGTATAGGAACAGGAGCAAATCTGTTGGGTGATTTGAATGATATGCATTGCTTGCATGTGCTTACAAAATGTTTAGTGTCAGCATATAAGCCTTCCCAGTAATATTTCTCTCTAATGGCATTGTATGTTTTTATATGTCCAAAATGCGGTGAATGTTGAATGGTGAGAATGTGTGGTTTGAATATATCTGGGCTAACAATTTGTTGAACCTTTTGCGTTTCTCGAAGTCGAGGAATATAAGCCGTGTGCATTAATAAGTTGTTTTTTATCCAATATTCACTTTTGTTTGATGATGGCTGATTTTGTAACTGATTTATTAATTTTGACAACTTAGTGTCTTTAAGTTGAGCTTCCTTAATGTCTTCAATGGTAGGTAAATCAATTTGAATAGTATTTATAAAATGGTTATCTAATTGTGTATTCTGCGCCATTTCCGATGTTAAGTTTTTGTGTGGAAAATGCGCTTTTGTGTAAAATAGGATATACGGCTTCTGCTGTAGTACTTCATTTAAGTCTACTCTTTTGACAATAGAATCGTCCATTTTAAACCAATGGTCATTCGGATCCTTAACGTATGCGTAATAATGCCCTGAGTTGGGAGAAATCCCATCATGTACAACTATAGCATTTAAATTATAAAAATTCTGAGTGTTATTGTTCTGTGACATATATGGTGCAATATCTAATTTATTTGGAAAATTTATGTATTGATCTAATTTTTCTACTGATTTAGTGGTTGGATTAAACCTAAATCTATTAAGCTGAAAAGTGAGTACGGGTGGCGCTTGAAGAATTTTCGTTTGTTTAGTGATTTGTTGATACAAACAACATTGAGGGCAGAATATGCAATTGTCTTCTGATAAATTTTCAATATTCGTTAATTTCATGAGTGAGTCTTCTAACGAAAACGTACGTTGAGTAATGTTACATGCTATATCTAAAAACTTTTGTGAATTAGAAAATGTTCGATTGCATTTTGCGCACATAAAATCTGAATTAATGTTTCCTGCAAATGTTTGGTCAATAACAGTCTTATTGTTTACTTTAGTGGCTGAACCCTGTTCAGTGTTATGTATTATGCATGCAGAATGTAATTTGTCTAGAAAATACCTAAGATATTCATGTGCGTCGCCCTGTACACCATATTGGAAATGCGGCGCTATCAAATGTAGACAGTTATGCATGTCTACCGGATCAATCACATGATGACTTTTTTCTTTGACTATGTTTACATGTAATTTGAATTTACAAAGTAAGCAGTTATGAAAGTCATTACATGGTACATGATAATTAATGTCAAAGATTTTATTTACTAGTGGAGCACAGTAAGTCAAGCATTGCAAAATACTATTCATAAAGCAAGTGTTTCCCTTGTTCAGTAAACCTGGTCCTATTTTATTTTCCGTATTATAGTTCATGTTTGCATAGTGAATTTGATTTATGTGGACAGTATGTGAATTTTGATTTCTGGGCTTAGGTAAATTTTTCTTTAGAGTATTCAAATGTGAATTTTCCTGTTTGGGATTTTGATTTTGTGAATTAGTAAGTAAATTCTCGTTTGAGCTCTCCGAAAAAGAATCTCTAGATAAAATATCTGCTATTTGATTGTCTTTAGTGGAGATATGTTCAAAGACATAATCATAATCAAATAAGAATGCAAACCAGCGTGTAATTCGATTTCCTGGCGATTCGAGTTTTGATAATTTTGTAATAGCAGCATTGTCACAACGTATAGTAAATTTCCAACCATATAAATAATATTTAAAGCTTTTGATGGCTTCTACTATAGAAAGAAGTTCCTTTTCCATAATTGTATAATAAAGTTGCGCGTTATTTAATTTCTTTGAAAAGTACGCTATGGGATGAATAATGCCATGTTTGTCTTTTTGACCTAAGCATGCCCCTAAAGCAGAATCACTGCTATCTGTGGAGAGAATAAAGGGTTTTTCAAAATCGGGATGTACTAAGATAGGGGGTTCGGAAAGTTTCTGTTTTAGAATGTCAAAAGAACGCTGGGCAGCGGGAGTCCAATGAAAGCGCTGTTTCTTTTTAGTGAGGTCTGTGAGTGGTATTGTTAGTTCTGAAAAGTTTTTAATAAATCGTCTGTAATATCCTAAGACTCCAATTAAACGTCTAACTTTACGAACGGTATTGGGGATTGGAAATTGCGTAATTTTTTTTATATTGTCATCCACTGGTCGAATTTTTAGGTGTGTTTCATGTCTGACATACCGTTTTTATTCCCACACTATTTTTATTTTATTCCGGTGCCTCCTAAAATTACGAAATATTATTCTAAAAATCAGTAAGTATATATTTATGTATATATATATTCAAAAAGAAAAAAATTCCTAATATCTAGCCCATTTTGCGTAACACATTTAGTATACGACCCCCTTGGCAACTTTTAAATTTTTGTTACTATTTAGCGATGAATTTTTTCATGTAATTTTTCTTCTTTTCTCTCTCTCGTGTAAACAACAACAACAAAAAAAAAATCTAGTGTACCTATTTTTTCTAATACCTATAGTTTTTACTAATAATCATTTAGTTAATTTAGTTCCGTATATAATGCTTTCTATATAATTTTAATGTACATGAAGATAATAATTTTATCATTTCGAAAGCATCTGGAGGGAAAATATATATATATATGTTCTTGCTCAACTATACATAGACTTTTAATGAATAATATTTTATCTTCTGAGAAAAATTTGAGACACGAAAATGCCGAATTTTAGGGGAAGTGGTCTTTAAATAACAGGAGTATCAATCTATCTACGTATCTACAAACATTATATTGCAATGAGAACAAAATCGACAGTAGCTGTAAATGTAGCATCTCTTTAACGGTTGAGAGATTTTTTTTTTTTTAAACTTAAATTGACTAATTTATTAATAGTAATTCATATTAATAAAATCAGATTTTTGTCTGTAAATTTCTTAGAATTAAAAATTTTTTTACGATATCTCACGTTTCATACATCATAAAGCCAGGAAATTTTCTGTGTGTGTGTGTGTGTGTGTCGGTGGGTGGGTCGTTTTGTCTGTATGTATTTAGCGCTATTTTTATTCGAGTATCACGTGAGAACGGCATGACGAAATTCAACGACACTTAGCAAGAATTTAGGTCCCCAGGGGCACATGAGGGAAAAATAAGTTTGTAAGCATAACTTGGCACCAAGTTACTTCACGGTAAAGAAATTGCACATGGAGAGACTAGATTTGTACAAAAAAAAAACATTTTCAGCGATTTCGAAATTTTCGATTTTTAAGCGGGGAAGGAAAAAAATCGATTTTAAGGGGGGGGGGGATTTTACAAATTCCAGGCTTTTGAGTAGAATTATACTGAAAAAGGTTCAAAGATGTTAAAAACAGCCATCCGTCTTCGTTAGAATATTTCTAAAAACACATTTTTTTTATTTTTTGTGATCTTCGATTTTTGGAAGGGGGGATTCGAGTCACACTTTTAGGGATGAGGTAATTTGTCCGCTATGTCTATGGAAGATGTTGTCACGAATTTTAATGCATGGATTGTTTCTAGTATCTTTTAACGGGATTTTACGAAATTCCACCCTTGGACATGTTTCATAAAAATGTTTCCAAGCATATAACCTTGCTCCAAATTATCTCAATAAGATTAATTCTTATGAGTGGATTGGTTATGCATTACCCAACACGCCCTACAAACGGATTTTGTGAAATTTCCCCCCCCCCCTTCTTGGGCAATCCGTTTACAAGAGTAATTCTGCTTCAAATTATCTCAGGAAGGCGAATTTTTGATGTATCGAGTGGTTATGCGCACCCAATACGCACACACTACAAAGGGATTTTGAAAAATGAGTTTGGCGGTGGAAAAAAAAAAACTTAATGCAATTACCAATTCCCAACTATTAAAACTCCTACCTGATATTTTTTTTTTTTTTTTTTTGCTAATTTACTTTGATAACTTAGCGGAAAATGACATTTTTTCTTTAAACCTTTCCTGTAAATTCTAGTGGCTGTTGGTATTAAATGAACGCGTAATTGCCTTGCCCTTCAAAAGCTTAAATCTGCTAAAAATTATCTTAGAAAGGTGATTTTTGATGGCTAAGTTGGTTATACATATCCAACACGCAGTATGAAGATATTTTGCGAAATCCCCACCCTTTCCCACCTTTCAACAGCGGAGGGCAAAAACAAGTTTTCAAAAATAAATCTGCTCCAAATTAGCTCAAGGCGATTTTTTAATGTGTCAGTTGGTTATGTGTATGTAGCACGCACTATAAAGGAATTTTGTGAAGGTACTCTCAAGGGGGAACCCTTGGGGCGAGCGTTCAATATGTATATATACATATATATATATATATATATATACATATAATTTCATTAGACTAATTCAAATATAGCCTCTAACTTCACCTGCGAGCTACGTGCAATTCTGGAGGCACTTAATATGTATAAGTCCCTTCTCACTACTAAGCAGGCAGAGGGCCTAGTGGTTTTCTGCGACTCGAAGGCCGCCCTCCAGGCAGTGGCGGATCCAGAACTTGACTTTGGGGGGGGGGGGGAATTGCAATATTCAATTATGAATGTCAGTGTTTTTGGAGGGGGCCTTCAGCCCCCTAGCCCCCTCCTTAAATCCGCCACTGCCTCCAGACCATTTCAAAGGGGCACTCTTCTATCACCCATGAAATCATCTCAGGACTTCAAGATCTTGAAGCTATAAATAAAACCTGTACACTTCAGTGGATACCTGCACGCGTCGAAATAGCAGGCAAAAAAAATGCTGATAAACTAGCCAAGGAGTCCAGAAATCTGAACAATAACAGAAACAGTGTCTCTCTTCAAGATGCAAATGCAATAACTAAATCTAAACTTAGAGAAAAAACAATCCAAACGAAACACCAGCTTTGTGAAATAAATGCAGATCGATTAATAACAAAAACTATAATAAGGCTAAGAACCGGTCATCACAGAGGCATGAAATTTACACCTTGCCATATCTTTGAGTGTCCGGCAATAAGTGCGAACTTGAGAGAAATTGGTGTATTGCCGTCACTGATAGAATTATATGACGACAACATCCAACAAATCGCAGATGCAGTTATAAAGATCCACGGTTTAATCTAATTCGACTACGCCATGGACACGACAAAAAAAAAATTAGACTAATGTCGTCATTTTTTCTTATTATATCATTGAACTGGGTCCATACCAGCTTAAAAATTGTCCATTTATAAATCTTATTTTATTTTTTATTTCGTTTTGCACGCGTGCTTTTTATTTTCTTATTCAAAATTATAAAAAAAAAAAAAAAAAAAAAATTAGATACTGTTTGTGTCGAAACTGATTATTATTAATTTTTCTTTTCTTTTCCTTTTCTTAAAAAAAAAAAAAAAAAAAAAAAAAAAAAAAAGCTGAAATTCTAACAAAAGCAGAATTTAGTTTAGTACAGAGGACTATTAATTTCTTTTTTTTTTTCAAATTATAACATTGCTTTCAAATTATTTAATTATATTTTCGATAAATTTTCGATTTCGATAAATGTCCAACTATCATACAACTGATATCGTAAAAATCCGTAGATTGAGACTAATAGTTCTCCATCCTAATAATAATAATAATAATAAATCTGCTGTGTGCCACACGACTTCCATTGCCTATTGCATGCGTTATATGCATTTTTTTTTAAATATAATTCATGGTCAAAAAACGTAAAATTAACCTAACGAATTAGACACCTAACAATTTTAATGTGAAAGAAAACTGATACATGCGTAAAGATATACAAACAGTTTATATACCAAGTAAAAAAAAAAAAAAAAAAAATACAGCTGTTTTTAAAAATACTGATTTCCGAGATCTAAAACTGACCTATCTTTTCCTTATGATTGTCAATTTTCCTTTAATAGCCACGTGATAAATGCTAAAGGATACCTAAAATGGGATTTATGTAGCAATTTTCACGAAAATCGTTAGAGCCGTTTTTGAGACATCGACATTCACCAAAGCTTGTCACACTCAATTATTGACGGAAAAACAACAATTACATACGAAAGGGTATCTAAAAGAGATTTATTATGGTGAGTTTGAAAAAAATCCGTACAGCAGTTTTTAAAGAAACGCACTTCAAATTAGCTTAGTTATACAAGACGTCTATCCATTTTCATGAACTAACCAACTATTACATTACGAATCAGAAGATTCCCCACATACATACACACACACACTGACCAATTGCCAAAACCTGCTTTTTTGGACTCAGGAGACATTAAAACACGTAAATCAAGTGAAAACTCGACATGAAATATTTGGACAGAATACAATACTTCCATTATCTACGGTAGTCGGATAATGAAAGTAAAAAGATTATTATTATTATTTTAATTTGGAAAAATGTCCTTCAATTTTACATACCTAAAGCTTCAAGTTTTAATTCTGTCCTACCAACTTCTTAAAATAACAAAGGATAAAATCTACTCGATTTTTTTGTAAGAGTTTTAGGTGGTGAATTTTTTCTTGCAATTATTAGAAATAAGAAATGTATCATAGAAATGTCTAATTTATGTAATGTTAAAAAACTATCAGTGCTAAGTAAGAAGATGCTGTCATTTATAAATGAGTTTGAATTTGAATTTAAAATACTTTTTTATGCCAAAATATATCTGAAGTCAAGGGTCAAGGCTCTAAGTCAAAGATCTGGGGTTCGACTCCCGGTCCAGGCATTATTTTCACTCTGTCGGAAAAATAAATTTCAATAAATGTGATTTTTTTCCCAATCAGTTGATTGTGTGATTTTAATATATTGTATTTCTTTCTCCCATTGTTTAATGGTGTTTTCCTTTACCTGCGGCTTATTTCTGTCGAACTATCTACATGATAGACCAGATGTTTCTGCCTAAAGGTTGTCTGAGTGAATAATGTCCACCAGTTGTCGGCCTGGATAGCTCAATTGGTAGAGCCTTGACCTTGTAAGTCAATGATCTGGGGTTCGACTCCCGGTCCAGGCATTATTTTCACTCAGTCGGAAAAATAAATTTCAGTAAATATGATTTTCTTCCCAATCAGTTGATTGTGTGATTTTAATATATTGTAAATAAATAAAAGATTGCGCCTTCAAATGATTGTATTAAATAAAAAATAAATTGCGTAATAGCCGTTGCTAAGATACAAAGACGATTACAATGGAAGAATAAATACATGGAAAATTAAACATAAAAGTCAATATTTAAAATTGAAAAAAAAAAAAAAAATAATAATAATAATAATTACAAAATTTCAAATTCGAAATTCGAAAAAATCTCGATGAGGTGCACACCTGCAGGATCCCAGGTACCAGTCTGCTGAATTTTGTAGCTCTGCAATTAGTAGTGTGAGCACCGGAGCGCAGACCCACACACAGATACACTTCTCTTTATTTATGTAGACTAGCAGGCTACGCCCGCTTCGCTGGTCACTAAATTTAAAGGAATTTTCAAAAAGAATTAAATCGCTGTTTATGTTTTATATCACATTATTAAAATATATACACTAAGCGACAAAAAAAAAGCCGCACTTGGATATTTTCCTTTTCGCTTTCTACAACCGCCAAATTTATCGTTTAAAAAGCAAATTTTCGAACAGATTTTATTATGTTGTCTACCACATACTTATTAGTACTCAGTCCAGTGTTAAAAACAAAATACAATAGTCAGGAAAATTGTAATTTTAGAAATTATTTCAAAAATGATAAGAATAAGGCAGTTAACGATGCCACAAAAAGTATTAATTTTTGAATGAAAATCAAAAAATATTTTAATACGTGAGATGGTAAAATAATTAAATGCTAACGAAATATTGGTAAAACGGTTTTTGGCAAGTTACAACGTTTTTTGGTCGTTTAAACTGGAAATTTGGTTTATGGCGGCCATGTTGCTCATCCAAGCGAGATGACCGCAAGTTAAAAAGCCATTTCTTATAAAATCGGTTTGTATTACATTTAGAACATAAAAAAGATTCAGAAAAAGTTTTTAGCACCATAATTTCTTTAACTACAGTACAGCAACTATTAAACAAAGCAGGTTTAAATGACAGAAAATTTGAAAAAATTCCATTTTTGGTGAAGAAAATTAGGAAACAATGAATTCAGATGGCTAAAAAAAATAAAAAATGATTAATTAATTATTGGGCTGAACTGTTTCTCTTTGATGAGTCAAGTTTAATTTATTTCGAGCTAAAGAAAACAAGCGGAACGGACAACGAAAATACGACCGACTTAATGAAAATCACACTTTTAAAACAGTGACACAATCTCCGTACATTATGGTACGGAGGTGCATAACTTTTCAAACAGTCGGACAAATTATTATGCTCAAGGGATCAATTAACTCGAAATAAAACACAATCTTCATAAAAGTGTTGCCTGACCGACTATTTTGGAGGTTTCTTGGACATTTCCGTAAACAGCATTTTACGCTGAAAATGCACCTTACTACGCGGCGTCTGTGGTCAGTTTATTACTTCAAATTGTCAAAATTTCCTATCCATTCCAATGGGAACCTATAATTCTGTAAGTAATCATATCTTTTTTCACTTTAAGTTAAATCCCACAAAAGATATAGTAAAATTTCTTCTTTACCAGACATGAGAATAGTCCTAATCGCTATCCTCTCGAAAATGTTTCGTCAATAAAAAAGCGGGGGAGGGGGGAGAGGATTCGAAATTTGCAGCCTATAATTCGGCCTGAACAAGAAAAAATTATTTGTGATATTTTGCACTTTGAAATTTCTGAGATTTATATTAAAACACTGTATAATACTATGCCATTGCGCATTAAAGCAGTAATTCCATATAAAGGTGGAATTAACCCAATGCAGAATACATATTTTTAATAAAAAATTGCTTAGATCTAACAAAAAAATAGTTTTATTTCATATATTAAAATACAAACTGTTTATTTCATTTAATAAATCATAACAGAATACAAAGTGTATGGTTATTGCATTATGTTCAAAAAGAAAGTTTTATGCACATTTTTAAAAATTACTTCGTAGTGTGCAATAATGCAAATTATTAAATCGAAAATGTACATAGGTATCATTTCAACCCTTTGCTATTACGCAAATAAGAGAATTTCATTTGTTTCAAACATTAATTTTAAAGTTATTACGAATAAAAAGGTATAAGTGTTTTTTTCTGCAGTGCGGCTTTTTTTTGTCGCTTAGTGTATACTGAAATGCTGTAATCCTTGTTTCGGGTACCCACTTCCGTTTTTCCAAGTTTCACCAAAATTTAGAAGATTTATCTGTATACCAGACTTGTTTCAATTCTGAAGTTTCGTAGCTCTATCTTTATTAGTTTCGGAGATATGATAGTCAGATAATCCCCCCCCCCCCCACATACACATGCACTGTCCAGTTGCCAAAAACTACTTTTTTGGACTCAAGAGACCTTGAAACACGTAAATCAGGTGAAATCTCGATATCGAATTTTCGTACCGAATACAATACTTCCATTACCTACGGTAGTCGGGTAATGAAAGTAAAAAGAAAGGGGAGGGTGGAAACCATCATTCATAATTTATAAAACATTTTCCCCCATTACAAATGACATTTATATATATTGTAAAAAAAGAGTCAGAGATTGATTTTTATATAAATGAAAGTTAATAAAATAAATTAAAAATGTGCATAGATAGAGAAAGATTTTCCAGCATTTTTGTGTTAAAAGAATTAGCTACCATGAACGAAATTAATAAAATTAATTTTGACTTGATTTGGCAAATTTAATTTTGTTTGTTATATCAGTATCAAGCCCAACAAACAAAACAACCCATCATATAAACAGTAAGAAAGAGTCTGATTTGAAGTTTTTCTTTAATCTCATAAAGTTTATTATTATTATTATTTAACTAATTTTATGACATTAAAAAATTGTAAATTGTAATGTATGTACTTAACTTTAATAATAATTTGTTAAAAATAATTAAATAAACGAATGAAAAAAAAATTATGGGCTAGGAAATATGTAATAGTATCGTTGGAGATGAAATTGTGAATAGAAAAGCTGAATAGAGAATTGTAGAAAACGGGGCAGTTAACAATCACCTAGGAGGGGCCTTTATCCTGCATAGGATCGATTTTACTTAAAGTTGCAAGTAGAAAATTATTGAAATTATTAATTTTGTTATCCTAAATGTTTTATAATTTATTGCTTTTCCTTTCTGCAGAGATGTAAATTATTTTGGGAAATAATAAGGATGGTAGGGATGAGGGTGTAAACTAAAAGCCTTGTAAATGTTCCAACTTCACGGGTGTTATTTATCATAGGTCCACAATTAAAATATCTGGAAATGAGCGTATTATTTTAATTTTTAATTTTTAAAGTTTTCTTAATTAAAGTATTTGCAGCTCTGCGTGTGTCGGATTATATACCATCAAAATTCGAAAATTGCATTAAAATTAGACCCAAAAATAAATAAATAAATAAAATTTTTCCTTGAACTGTAATTCTACTTAATTAAATCTCAAAACTGTTCAGACTCAAGACTAAAATTTTAAGTCAGGAAAATGTCATATTTTAATAAAATAAGTAAAGAAATATATAGAATATTTACTGAAACTTTTAAAAAGGTTTTCATTATACATACATACATATATATTAGAGGTCTGCACGGGCCGGAATTTTGAGGCCCGGGCCCAGATTGGCTTGTACGAAAGTTTTGCTTACCCGGTCCGGCTCGGTATGAAATTGAAAAATTCAGCCCGGGCCCGGCTCGACCCGTTTATATTTTGCCTGTGTACGGCCCGGCCCGGACAAAAACTGATAAAATCAGTCCCGGCCCGGCCCGATTTAAAAATATGAAAAAAAAAAAAAAAAATGCATGCCTTCCTACGAAAAAGATTTTTAATATGTGTTTTGCAGAGGTTTTATACAGCGAAGCAATAGAATCTTCTTTAACAAAACTGCTGAACTTTTCAGGGATGGAACACGGGCGCAGAATTCATACCGGAATCCGTTTAAGAAATTTCTCTACCTATAATATCGTTGATTTAAGAAGTAGAAAATTTTCTTACATTGAGAGTGGTATGAATTCTGCGCCCGTGTTCCATCCCTGACTTTTACAAGATAATTATATATTAAAAAAAGTTCATTATTACAGACGTACAGAAGGCACAAATAAGACAGACAGAAAGTCAAATCGAAAATATTAGCACTCATCAAACAATATAGGACGGTAATTAAAATAATTATTACTACTAAAAATGCACATTCAACAATTTCCTCTTATGTACCGTAATGTTTATGAAACTTTCATGTGATCCGGTAAACAAAATTTTAATGGTAATCCAACCATATTCTATAGAAAAGAGGCTTTTGTACATGCTATAAATGAAGCTACTTTCATCCAGTGCACTGCAGAAAAGAAAAAGGAGTTTAGAGAAAAAGTTACAGCAGCAGGATTTTTATAGCCTTCATACCACCTAAATTCTAGAGACCATAGGGCACAAAGCCTTATACACAGTAACGTACCTAATTTCATTTGTTTGAACATGTGCGCAAACTAGCAGTGACATGCATACTATTTTGAATAGGAAACCATTTAATATGAAATAAAATATATTAATTTCGAGACATGCTAAAAATATTTCGGAAAATCTGATAGTGAACAGACAGACTGATAAGCAATTAAATTGAAGCTACAGACATTTTTTAACAAAATAAAATTTTATATGATATACCAGCCTGTAAAATTATGTGAAATAAATGGCTGAAGAAATATTTTATAATTTTCTTTTTTCGAAAAATAAGAAAAAGCTTCGGGCCGACATGATCGGAAAAAATTTCATTCAGGCCCGGCCCGGCCCGAGTATACATAAAAATATATAGCCCGGCCCGGCCCGAGCTTGCAAAAAATTTTTAGATATATATATATATTGCATATTAATTTTTAGGATCAATAGCGTAAGATAATAAAATTAATGTACTTTAAAAAAAATCTGAAATTGCGGAACATTTTTAGAACATATGGAACAGTTTTATTTCACATGTATTTCTTTGTAAGACGGATACTCAACCTCCTCCTTATAATTATAATGCATAATTGTAAAAATAAACAAATAAATAATCATCAAGGCTGATACTAATTTGACTTCAAACTGGACAATCTTGCTCAAATTTTAAGTGGCAACCTAATACGAACTTGAAAATACCACTTTTGAATTTCCTGCAGTTATCTGTTTTTATGTTATTCTGATAACAGATACAGACCAACCGCTAAATAATGGACTTTTATAATCAGGGAACCTCAAAATGTGATATTATGAAAGAAAGAAAGAAAAAAAAAAAACTAGAGTTGAGAGTAAAACTACTAAAAGTAATTCGTTTACATACAGTATGGATATGAAAAATTAATTTTGCTTAATGAGCAGTGTTCGTCGGCATAGTAAAATATAGCAAAGCACTTCCATCAATTACATTCAATACAAAAGAACGTTTAGCTTAATTTTGGGTAGCTCTGTATATTGTCTATAAACAATGTTGTGTATTTAAATTTATTCTTACTTGAAAAACTTCTAACACAAAATTAATTATAATTTTAGCAATTTCCAAGTATAGCCCCAATATATCCAAATACTTTGGAGCTCTGTAAACGAATGATCAATGATTTCCATACTACAATCTACACAAAACATGCTTTTATGCATTTAAAAAATTTTGTTACTCCCTTATTTGAACTTTGAACCCCATAAACATCACGTATTTGAATTCTCTTGGATATTCCTGTATGTGAACCATTTGCTTTTTCTCAATGAAACATTTAGTGTAGCATATTTATATGAAACTCATTTAAAATACCAAGTTTGGACTTTTTGCTATAATTTTTCTTGATATATGCTGATAACAGACAGATACACACACAAACCAACCGCTAAAAACATTTTCCAATTCAGAGGATTTCAAAACTTATAATTATGTAAAAAAGAAAAGAAAAAAATAAATAAATAAATAAAAATCAATTTTGAAAATTTGACCCAAAAAATAATACTTTCTCTACCATGTATAAACGTGAAAGAAAGTAAACAGTTAGAATTAAAAAAAACTTTTGAGTAAACATATTTTCTATTAAAACTTAATAAAATAAAATAAAATAAACCCCTATTTTTTAAAACACACTACCGTGGGTTTGAATCTTTCGACAACAGAGAGAGCAAATTTACCTACTGTTTTAAACTATATATGTAGTATAAATAATCCAATAAACTTTTTTTTTTTTTTTTTTTTTTTTAATATATATATATAATATTCATATATTTTATGCATATATTCCATAATTTAAAAAATATTTTCTTCTGTTCTGAGACATTTTGTGTAAAGGATTTTTATTTATTTATTTAATAAGATTAAATTTCTTGACATTAGAATTTAAATCGTAAATCTGTTTATTTTAGTGATTTACGTTTCACAAAATATTTCACTGAGTGATGCGATAGTTTGTATACTTTTTAGCGTTCTTCTTGTAGATAATTGAATACAGGTGGGAAACTGTCTCTTATCACCTCTGTCAGGTCACCCCACAGCTAGAAGAGGACGTGTCAAAATAATTTAGGTAGTTAAGTAGATAATTTGTCAACTAATAGCGGAATTATACTAGTCACTGATTGGAGCAATTGGCTGTCAGTTTTTAAAGTTAGGCCATCCCCAATTTTTTCTTAGAACCTGGGCGGCCATATTGAATAGGAAACTCTATTTCCGGATGCACAGCCTTAACACATTCGTGACCGCTGACGTAGACTCACGTCATTTGAAAATCTGTAACTCCGCCAGTGGGCGTTTCTGTTGCAATTTGTACGTCATTTATTTCTTAAAAATATACACATCATTCATATTTGCATACATGCCAACCAGCTCATTAATAATTGTAACATTGTTACGCCCCTTTAAAACACGCCCTTTTTACAGACCACTTTAATTTTAAAATAAATTTCTCCAAATGTAGTTACGATTAAATAAGAATAAAATTACTCTAAAAAAAGACTGGTGTGAAAAAGAAGGTGGGTACTAAAAGTGTTACGATTCATTATGAGATGGTTGGCAAGTGGATATCTGTACAACCAGTATACTATGGATATAAATACTTTGATTAGAAAGAGTATAATTATAATGTATAACCATTTCTAATATGAATCTGATTATAGAAAACTTTGTTCTGAAATATTGTAACTTGGAAGCTTTACACCCACAGGCGGACCTTAGTATCAAAAAGACAAAAACGTGTGGTCGCGAAAGTGTTAAAGAAGAGGAAAAATATTCTAAAAAGATACTGGTGTGAAAAAGAAGGCGGGGCTAAGAATACTACGGAATATTAATTAGCATGTTGGCAAGTATGATATATATATTTAAAACCCCGATAATTACACCATGAGACATGATATCAGTACCTAAGACACAGATTGCTATAAAAGATTGCCATAAGTGGCAGTATGTAGGCAGTAGATATCTTATGATTCTATGACATCTTGTTTTTAAGGTTTCAACGAATATTCAAATAGTACGCCCAGAACTCATAGTTACCCCACTTTTTTCAGGGCACTTTCAGTGATGAAAATTTTTTGCCTGTCTTGCAACCAATATTTTTATACAATATTCTCTATCCTGCTGTATCTTGACATATTACAATATAAATACTGTAAATAATCATTTAAAAATTAAATACGTATGTGGTAGCAAAAAGAGCGGAAATTTTTCATTTCTAACTGTCTCCTGAAAAGTTGATGGAGATTTCGAGCTCTGGTGGCATCTATCAGGGGTCGTCTAATTTTCCCTTTTTTCAGAACACTCTCAGAGATAACAATTTTCGCTTTTTTGCCACAACTAATTTCATAGAGAAATACTTCTGGTTAGTTTTAAATTTTCTGCTTCATGATAGTGTCCTGAAAAAAAGGCGGAGAGTACGACCTCTGCCTCTATTTCAATAAATCCAATAGCATCTCTAAAAGGGCGGGGCTTTCATAGTCCATGGTAAATGCTACTTTCACGAAAATTTTTCTTCCTCGCTCGACATTTTTAAACAAGTACTAGCATCAATTAGCATGTGCAGAGAGACAACTAAGAAACTGGGCACATCTAAAGCACGATACTAGGCCGGCACGAAGAGGCCGGTTCTAACAATACTACGAAATATTAACTAGTATGTTGACAAGTATGTCAGGGGTCGTACTCTCCGTCCTTTTTCAGGACACTCTCATGATTGAGAAATTTTCAAGCGAATTGCTACTCCTATTTTTTTATAAAATAATCTTACCCTGTGCAATCATTGCACATTACGATAAATATATCAGAAGTATTTCTGCATGAAATTAGTGGCGGCTAAAAAAGCGAGATTTTTTTGTCTTTGAGAACCCTGAAAAAAAGGGCGGAGAATCGACCATTGAAGTATGCTGACTGTTCATTTTCTTCACCAGATTTTTTTTTTTTTTTTTCTTTTCCTTCAGCATTTTACTTTTTCTTTTGGCTGAAAAGCGGAAGAGCGTCAATATTTTTTTGGTAGGAAACGGTAGGCAATAAGAGGGTTTCGTACTCTCCGCCCCTTTTCTAGGACATTTGTCAAAGATAAGGAATATTTGCCTTTTTGCCCCACTAATTTCATGCAGAAATATTTATAGTATTTTTATAGTGATGTGTTGTCATTGAATAGGATAGAGATTATTATATAAAAGTTGTGGTAGCAATAAAGGCAGAATTGATTAATCCATGAAAATGTCCTGAAAAAAGGGCGGAGAGTACGACCCCTGCAATAAATATCGAAAGAGACTGAGCCCACCGATCGGCGGGTGCAGACATGTAGCATCAAATTTGTTTAAAAGGATGGTGATGCTTCGAAACAAACGGAAGTAAAAAAGGCTGAAATTTCTGGTTCTCGAAAATGCTTTAAACAATAGCAGAAAATGCGATCCATCAAGAGGCTGTAAAACGCCTAATGGGTCTCCGTAATATACCAGAGCTGTCAACATTTTAATTTATTCCGGGCAATTTTAGCCTTACTTTTATTCCTTTTTTTTTTTTTTTTTTTTTTTTGGAAGAGGAAATTTTTCTTCATTTAAAGCAGTTACATATTGGAGAAAAATATTCTAAAATTAAAGTAATGTGGAAAAAAGGTGGGACTTAAAGAGCTCTAGATAAAATAAAATGTTGGCAACTATGATATATTACATACCTGCTAACATCCTAATTAATATTCCGTAATCTTGTTAATACCCTTTTTCTTTTTTTTTACACTGGTCTCTCTTTAGATATTCTTCTTTTATCCCTTTCCGACCAAAGTGTACCTAACCTATTGGTTAGATACGCTATAATGGAAAAGAAAAAAAAAAAAATGAAAAGAAAAAGAAAAAATAGATAAGTTTTTTATTTAATATTTTTGTGCAACAATTTTTATATTTTGTACAGTCCGGGGAAAAAAACGCAACACCTGCCGTAATTCCATTATAAATTGACGCAGGAACATCAAATAGACATAATTCAACAGGAGATTAAATGCACTTTCTGAAAATGTCGTCGAATTTTGAATTAGGGGTACTCTACATATTGAAATGAGCCTCAACTTTCATTTTTTTTTTTTTTTTTTTTTTTTTTCAATAGCAACACCCAATTTTGACTTAATACTCGAATTTCCGAGAGTCTGGCAGTACGGAAAAGTATACTGTTTGTATACTTTATCTTTAGTACTTATGGAGTTACAATCAAAAATGTGTTATGGGGTTATCTATAAATGTAGAAAAGTAAAATTAAGATCTTATAAGAAATAGACAAAATTTTTATGTTTTACACCAGAGATCTTTCAAGAAGAAAAGAATTATAAAAATTAATAAAAGCATTACCACAACCATACTTATTCTGAATTTAGTTTTTTAAATTTGTATATACTTCAGTACTTCATTAGATAATTTTGGGTCTTTTTAACTATTTTTATTTTACACTTGAGATGGTCCGGACAGCAATCTTTAAAAAAAAGAAAGTACAATATTTTTCAAGTAAAAGTGTCTATTATGGCTGTACTGATCACCAACAAAGCTTAAATTTTCTTTCGTAGTGTAACATAATATGCGAAATGAAATAATATATATATACAACAACGCATAAACTAAATCTTTTTGGATAAATTATTGTAAGGGTTCATTAAGTAAATATTAAACAATTTTAATCTCGCTTACCAGTTTTGGGTCAGTTGAACTCTTTGGAACTGTACCATTTGTTTTATAATTTCTGTGAAAATATAATTTCTTAATTAACCCTTTCGCGAGTGCTAGCGTAGATTCGAGGCATTTGAAAATCTGAAACTGTGTCAGTGGGTGTTTTTTTCGTAATTTGGGTGTTACATATTTCTTAAGTGTGCACCCAGTGTTCATATTTTTCAATAAAATATATAATGGATATAAATATATTGATTAGAAAGAATATAATTATAACGTACAGTCGGGGAAAAAAAAAACGCAACACCCGCTGTAATTTCGTTATTTATTGACGCAGGAACATCTAATAGACATAATTCAACAGGAAATTAAATACACTTTCTGAAAATATCGTCGAAGTTTGAATTAGGGGTCATCTACATATTGAAATCAACGCTAAATTTGATATAGCAATTTTTCAACAGCAATACCCAATTTCGACTTGATATTCGAATTTCTGAGAGTCTGGCAGTGCGGAAAAGTATACTGTTTGTATACTTTATCTTTAGTAATTATAGAATTATAATAAAAAATGTATTACGGGGTTATCTCTGAATGTAGAAAAATAAAATTAAGATTCTATAGGAAACAAGCAAAATTTTAGTATTTGACACCGCAAATCTTTTTGGAAAAAGAGAATTATAAAAATTAATAAAAACGTTTTCGTTTTCCAGTTTCTTAATTAACCAGAATTCAGTTTTTTAGATTTTTATATAAGTACTTCAGTACTTTTTTAGATAATTTTAGGTCTGTTTAAATATATTACACTTGAGATTGGTCCGGACAGTATTCTTTAAAAAAAAAAAAAAAAAAGTACAATATTTTTCAAGTAAAAGTGTCTGTTATGGCTGTACTGATCACCAACAAAGCTTAAATTTTCTTTCGTAGTGTAACATAATATGCGAAATGAAATAATATATATATACAACAACGCATAAACTAAATCTTTTCGGATAAATTATTGTAAAGGTTCATGAAGTAAATATTAAATAATTTTAATCGCACTATTGGGTCAGTTGAACTCTGGAACTGTACGATTCGCTTTATAATTTCTATGAAAATATAATTTCTTGAGTAATCCTTTCGCGACTGCTTACATAGATTCACGCCATTTGAAAATCTGTAACTCTGTCAGTGGGCGTTTCTTTCGTAATTTGTGTGTTACTTATTTCTTAAGTGTGTACACATTATTCATATTTTTGCAATAAAATATACTATGGATATAAATATATTGATTAGAAAGAATATAATTATAATGTATATTATTTTGTAACATAATTGTGAATACAGAAAATTTGTTCTGAAATATTAAGCCAATTTTTCAATTTAAAACAGTAAACCCCGCCTATTTAGTTAATTGTGTTCTTCTAGTGTTCGTTTAAAAGATTCAAAATTTATCACCAATAATCGATGAAGTAAATACCATTCGTGCATATTTTGTCAACATATAATAAGGGGTTTAACACGAATACTCGATGTCACATTTACTTTTCTTTTCTTTTCTGTGTTGTATTGCTTTCAAGAACGATGAAGGCGGGGCTTGTCTTCTTTTGAAAACAGGAATTCTCGATGACTAATGACTAAAAATCACCTTTTATGTTTCATTTCTTTGCGTTTGACGTTATTATATAATTTGACCCGTAAGTAAAAAAATAAAAATATTTTGTTTAATTTTCGTTGTTATTTTTTAAGATTTGATTCGTTATCTCATGCAAAACTATTTAAGAGACGGCCCCTAAACCACTCGAAAAAAAAGATTTATTTATATATCAAAAACTAATGACTGGAATGAGCTGCAAATTAGCACAATCATATTTTTCAGCATTAGGATTCATTTTATGTAAAAATTAATATAGGTCATAATGCATAATTTTTATAAATAGGAATTTATTAATATTTTTTCAGAATTAAATTATTTTTCAGAATCAAAACTAATGATGGATTATGTTTGGGTTTCTTCACTGTATCTTGTAAAAAAAAAAAAAAAAAAAAAAAAAAAAAAAAAAAATTATCGATCAAGTTACTTTTTGTGAAGATATTAATAAAAGTTTGACATATGAATTTTAACATTAGCACCTTCAAACTTTGAACGCTTATAACTCTGTGAAAAAATAAGTAAAATATACAACCAATATACTTTTTCGCGTTGTCGTGATCCCAGGAATTCAAATATAAAATAAAAATGGAGCACTACCATTGAAAAAAATCAAAGTTGGTGCGCGTTTTAATATCTAGATGACCCCAATTCAAATTTTCACTTCATTTTCTTGAACTACTCGCAAATCCCCACCGAATGATACCTATTACATTTTTCTACATCGATTAGCAACGAAGTTACGTTGAGTGCTGCCTTTTTTTTTTTTTCCCGACTGTAAATTAATTCGTAATATAATTGTGAATACTGAAAATTTGTTCTGAAATATTTTATTTTTAGAGAATAACGCCCGTAGGCGGATCTTACTGTGAAAAAGACAAAATTCTGCGGTCGCAAAAAGCGTTAAAATATATTTATAAAAGTTAAAGTATATTTATAAAAATATGCAATGTTAAAATATATTAATAGATTTTTAAAGACTAAAGTATCCTTAAAATAATAATCCTCCCCCTACTAAATAAATAAAAATAAAGCAATATATGAAGCAAATGATTACGCCTTTAACTATGACGGTAGTTAAGAAACGATTTTACATGTCTGTCTTGCATTCCAATTCCATTCGTTTTTTTTAATTGACAATTATTACATTAAACCTATTTTTCTATTTAAAACAGTAAACTCGCCTATTTAGTTAATAGTTTTCTTCTAGTGTTCCTTTAAAAGATTCAAAATTTATCACCAGTAATCGATGAAGTAAATACCACTTGTGCATATTTTTTTCAACATAAAATAAGGGGTTTAACACGAATACTCAATGTGACATTTACTTTTCTTTTCTGTATTGTTTTGAAGAACGATGAAGGCGGAGCTTGTCTTCTTTAGAAAACAGGAATTCTTGATGCTAACACTAATGTCTAAAAATCATCGTTTTTGTTTCATTCCTTTGCGTTTGACGTTGTTGTTATATAATTTAACTCGTAAATAAAAAATAAAAATGTTTCCTTTAATTTTCATTGTTATTCTTTAAGATTTGATTCGTTATCGCATGCAAAACTTTATGAGACGGCCCCATAAACCACTCCAAAAGAAAGATTTATTTATATATCGAAAACTAATAACTGGAATGAGTTGCAAATTTGCCTACCCATATTTTTTCGCATTAGGATTCATTTTATGTAAAAGTTAATATTGCTCATAATTCATAATTTTTATGAATATGAATTTATTAATATTTTTGAGAATCAAAAGTAATGATGGATTATGTTTGGGTTTCTTCACTGTATCTCGTTAATATATATATATATATATATATATATATATCGATCAAGTTATTTTTTGTGAAGACATTAATAAAAGTTTGAAATATGAATTTAACATTAGCCCCTTCAAACTTTGAACGCTTATAACTCTGTGAAAAAATAAGTGAAATATACAACCAATATACTTTTTCGTGTTATTGCGATGCCAGGAATTCAAACATATGATAAAAATGTGGCATTACCATTGAAAAAATCAAAGTTGGTGCGCGTTTTAATATGTAGACGACCCTCAAATCAAAATTTCAGTTCATTTTTTGAAACTACTCACAATTCCCCGTCGAATGATACCTATTACATTTTTTTTCATTGATTAGCAACGAAGTTACGTTGAGTGTTGCGTTTTTTTTTTTTTTTTTTTTTCTTCTTTTTCCGACTGTATATAATAACCAGAATTGGAGCATTAACCAATATTGTCATTCTAATCGTTCCAAATGTAATAAACTCTTGAAATTGGGCCATAAGTTTTTGGACATATATTTAATTTTATTTTTTATACATATAATTTTCTTATTTTAACACCAAATTACATTCCAGCTGTGATATAAATTATATTATTTACACGTGTTTAATATAACATATGAAATCTCCAACTTATCAGTTAAACAACTAAATTATACTTTAAGAGAACTAGTTAATATACTCACACCGTTTATTCCATATCTTGTTTTCCATATAAAATATATACAATGTTCAGGCCTTTGTAACTGGCAGATTTAGGTGAGAGATCCAGTAATGTCGCTATCACCTTTTTTAGTGTTGAAAGCGATAATGTTTGTGTTAGATGAGTCAAGTTACAGAATGAGAATACAATACTCTATTTGAAAAATTTTGTATTTTTATGAAAAAAAATTCTGGCAGAGTCAGACACTAAGGGCCGTATTCATCACCTCGGATCAGCGGTAATCGCTCGATCATACGAAAATCCGCAGTTCAGCTTCGTAAACAAATAAGAAACATGGCTGACGTTTACGAAATATTCTCACTAAATGATATTGAATGCTTGGAACTACTGGAAACATTTGAAAGAAGGAAAAGGACGGTGCATCGAATTAGAGTAAATGATTTGGATTCTTTGGATAATGTGGCATTTCGATATCACTATCGATTAAATTAAGATTCCGTGGAATCTCTAATACTAATAAGTGTAATTTTCTCTCTTATCCATAACAATAAAAATTTTAAATCGTAGTGTAAACAGTTGTCTTCTGCGTGGTTATATATTCTTTTTAAAAATGTTCTAAAGTAAAATTGATTCTTAATCCGTGCGTAAACAAAAGCGATGCAAACAAGAGCGAACCGTGTATCAGCGTTGCCATTTGCTTTTTACCCTTTCTAATCTTCTAATCCAATTGATTAATTAATTGAAGCTGAACCTGTGAATAAAGTTTATCTTTGGCCAATCAAAACGTCGCTTTTATTTCTCTTCCAGTTAATCTATGGATCACGTAATCGGCTGATGGTGAATACCGTAGGAATTTAATCCAGTGTTAGCTTTAATTCTCGGATTTGCTGATCCATGGTTTAATCCTCGATCAATGAAGTTTGGTGAATACGGCCTTATACGATATACAGTCAAAATCGATAAACGATAAACGATAAAAAAAAACGATAATAAAACGATAATAAAAAAAAACGATAATAATAATAATAATAAAAATACGATAATAAATAATAATAATAAATAATAATAATTATTATTTATTATTAGATAAATAGATAAATAATAATAATAAAAAACGATAATAAAAAAACGATAAACAGTCAAAAATCAGATATTTTCAGTATTTTTTTATGCACTCAATCTTAAGATTGAGTGCATAAAAAAATACTGAAAATATCTGATTTTTGACTGTTTATCGTTCGATAGCGACGCAATAAAAAATAATGCTTTTTTTTTTTTAATAAATACTTACAACATAAAAACGTTTTCCATATTCCATAATAAACTAGTTTAAGAGTTTACTTTTACTGAATAGACTTTTACAACTATAATTTTGCCTTGTATTTTTATCAATACAAAAAACCCTTAAAGGATTAAAGGTTTGTGACGCAGCTGTTTTATGGCTATAAGAATTTGAAATATAGGTCTTAAAAATAAGGATATCAAATTTGAAGTGACGCTTTGTTCTTAATTAAAATATACATAAATTTTCTTATTTGATCATTTGCCTTTTTTTTCTGTTTATATTTACTATGCAAACACATGTTCAACTTCAACATAAACAAATATATAAAATTTACTCACTGATGCTTTTTCATTCGCATCTCAAATTCAAAATAAGGGTTAAGAGAATGATATCAAAATTCCAGTGACGCCTCGCCTCGGTATTATTTCATAGAGTTTTTTTTTTTTTTTAGATTCCATTACAATTGTTTTGTCTAATAAAGTATATTTACAAACTGAAACAATGCTTTTAATTTTCAAATATACTGTCAAATAATTACACTTTCACTGAGTTTATGGTATAAATTGAAATTATTTATTTCAAATATTGTCTTTTGCGTCACTCTGTCCGAAACAGCAATCGTTCTTCAAATGTTTTCTTTGCATCATACAATCTCTTTGGACACATTTTCACTTATTACTATAATAAAAAGGAACATTTATGTAAATTTTACTTGCAGTTTTGGATAGCGTCACGCAAACGACAAATCAATTTATTGAAATAAATAATTTCAATTTTTAATGTAATCTCAAATGAAAGAGTAATTATTTCACAGTATATTTGAAAATTAAAAGCATTGTTTCAATTTGTAAATATACTTTATTAGACAAAACAAAAGTAGTTGTAATGGTATCTAAAAAAATCGTTTAAAGTAAGACCGAGTGGAGGCGTCACTGGAATTTCGTTATCTTTCCTTTTAAAACCCTTATTTTGAATTTGAGATGCGCATGAAAAAGCATCAGTGAGTAAATTTTATATATTTGTTTAAGTTGAATTTGAAAGTTTGTTTGCACAGTAAATATATATAGAAGAAAAAAGCAAATGATCAAATAAGAAAGTTTATGTATATTTTAATTAATAACAAAGCGTCACTTCAAACTTGATATCATTATTTTTAAGACCGATATTTTAAATTTTTATAGCCATAAAGTAACTGCGTCCCAAACTTTTAATCCGTTAAGGGTTTTTGTATTGATATCATTACTTTTTACGGTTTTTACATCAAAAGATTAAAAAATTAAAAGTCGGCAGCAATGGGGTGTATAGTGTAGGGGATAGTGGGACAAGTTGTAACAGTTTTTAGAAAATTAAGAGTATTTTGAAATGTATTTACGTTTTCCTGTTTATAATTGCTGTTTTCAATAGCATGCATGTTCATCTATCATATTCATTTAAAAAAAAAAAAAAGTTAATTTTGCTAATTTCAGCGAAAAAAAAAAAAAAAAAATTATTATTATTATTATTATTAATTATTTCCCTAAAATGGGCGGAGGCTTCGAGCTCTGGCTGTAGGCATCTCCACAAGGCACTCCTCTAACAATTTTCCCCAAAATTTTGTTTCAACTTGCCCATTGTATGATTTTGGACATTTTGTTTATTTATAAAAATATATAACGACTTATACAAAAATTAAACATTCATTTTATAACTCAACACACAGACTAAATAAATAGCTACAAACATATCGTTAAAGTATAAATTAACATACCTTTAATCAAAATTTACGTTTTTTTTTTTTTTTTTTTTTTTTTTTTTCCCTTTACTAACTAGCTAAAATGAAGCACGTGTACAGAACCTCTCATTAACCATTTTTGTGGAACAGCGATTGTGCTTACATTATAAAGCGTGTCATAAGAATTATGTTTATAAAAATATTTAATCACAAATTTTACAAACTATTTTGTAAATTGCGTGTTACTTCTTACCCCTGTGACAACTAGAGCCACACTCCCCTACTGTGCAAAAATTATACTTTCGTAGATCACACATTGCATTAAATTTTACTTAAGCCATTGATTAATCTGAACATCAAAAGTAGGACATTTAAATTTAGATTACAGAATAAAGGCACTTTTGTCTGGAAGACAAATTATTTTACAGTGCTGCGCCGTCTGTCAGGCCAGGCAGTCTTGCATGGATCAGGTTGTACTCGACACCAACCGGACAGTTAAATTTTAAATCAAACTGAAAAAATAACGGAATCCACAGTAGAGAATTTTTACGATCCGCATCAGACACACATCCGATTTTTTTATACCTGAAACACAAACTTAAATAAAATTATAATACTGCACTGAATGAAAGAAAGAAAAAAAAAAAAAAAAAAAAACGAGCCCTGATACCATTACTGCTGATTCTTATGTAAAATGACTTCCTGAATCCGGATATGACCTCCATTTTGTAAAATAACCAAGCGTTTTCTCGGAACGTCCCCTCCTCCCAATTTTTTATCACTGGTGATTATTCCGGTAATTTTATGGTCATGAATTTGATTTAGAGAATAGAAAAGAATTATTTTAACATTTAAAAGCAAAAAAAATATAATAACAATATTTGGTTAATAAACTACCATAAATGTAATTTGTAATTTCAGTGTAAATCCTCCACCCCCAATTTTCCTCTTGCTGCAAATGTTCATGTTTTAGAAGTTTTCACTTCTCTACGCCGTCAGAAGACATTTAACAGTTAAGGCGGCTCTCCACCTCTTTTGTCTTTCAAATCATTACGGCGGATCTGCATAAAAGTGGTTTAGAACAGGATATGAAAGTTGGTCTAAATTTCAGAATTGATAGTAAACGCCTCCAATCACAAAAAGCGTGTGAATTCCCTATTCCATAAAAAATTACCTGTCAGGTTAGTGACAGCTTCAATCCCCCAGAGGGGTTCTGTTATTTGAAATAGATCCAGAGTGAGAGGGACATTGACACTTCCACTGACACTTCCGCTAATTATATAAGCTAAAAGAAGTTTTAAACCAACATTTAGACTAGACATATGAATCTCCAAATTACAGAAATGCTCAAACATTACAACTAAGTACTGCTGTAATATACAGGGTGATTAGAAAAAAACTACCCCGATATATGAGACCATAGCTACCATACCGTTCCGAGAAACTAAAAAAAATTTTGGTGAAAGGTATTTTGAGGTATGCGCTAAAGAATTATTTTTAAAACAACAGTTGAACTCTAACAGTTACGGTTACAGTGAGAAAATTTCAAATGGCAACACCTACTTTTTTTTATTGAAATATAATCTCCATAGCAAAAAACCATAAATAGCGTTGGAACGGTACCTCTAGAACGAAAATCGGCAGCGCTAGCAGGCTAACAAAAAAAAAAAAAAAAAAAAAAAAAAAAGAAAAAAAAAAAACGACTGTTGCGTGCCTACCAGAGCACCACTTTCATTTATTTAATGACGTCACATCTCACACTGAGTCTTTGGTTCAGATTAAAGTGTACTGATTCTGCTTCGAAACGAAAAGAAGAGACCAAGGTATCCTTAATTTCGAGTATGGCTTTTGAATAAAGGCTTTAATTTCGTTGTTAGTCGTAAGACGCTGTCATGATGACGTCATCACAGTACGTGAAAAACAAGGCATTGTAAAATGGCAATCAAAACCGGTTTTGATGACGATAATGAATGATGTTTCCCAGTAAGCGGCATATTGTTCACATAGCAAGAAAGCAATATACACATCACGCATTTCACAATGCCTTATTTTTCACTTAGTGTGATGACATCACTCATAACGGTGTCTTACAACTAACAACGAAATTAAAACCCTTATTCAGTAGATCTACATGAAATTAAGGATACCGTGGCTATTCTTCTCGTTTCGAAGCAGAATCAGTAGACTTTAGTGAGAGCCAAAGACTCAGTGTGAAATGTGACGTCATTAAGAAAATGTAACTCGTGCTCTGGTAGGCACATCACAGCTGTTTTCTCTTTTTTTCTTAGTATGCCTAGCGTTGGTGATTTTCATGCTAGAGGTACCGTTCCAACGCTATTTATGGTTTTTTGCTATGGAGATTCCATTTCAATAAAAAAAAGTAGGTGTTGCCATTTGCAATTTTCGAAATTTTGTCACTGTAACCGTAACTGCTAGAGTTTAAGTGTTGTTTTTTATATAATTCTTGAGCGCATACCTCAAAATACCTTCCCCCAAATTTTTATTCAGTTTTTCGGAAAGGTATGGTAGTTATGGTCTCATATATCGGGGTAGTTTTTTTCTGTATATAATTTTACATTTATAATTTTACACCTTTACATTATAATTTTACACCCTGTATATAATTTTACATTTTAAGGGATTATTATTTTCTTTTTAAGAACAATTGGGGGGGAAATTACATTACCCCTCCGAGATGGCATCAAACTAAAAATCAGTTAAAAATAAAATTGAACGAAAAAATGCGAAATATGTTTTTTAAAATGAATATAGTAACCGTTGATAAGAAACGCAAGGCAGATTACCACACTTTTTTATAGAAAAATACACTAAAATTATTCCTTCATCCTAAATTAAATTGTGCGTTGTTCAGCAATTTGTGTCTACTAGATAGGTAAATTGGCTTCTTTTTCTTCTTCTTTTTTTCTTTGCATTCATGTCATAAAGTTTATTTACATTGTTTCCTTTCTTTCTTTCTTTTTTCTTTTGTAATAATGTTATTAAGTTTACATTGTTTCTTTTCTTTTTCTTTTTTTCCTCTTTCCTTCTTTATATATATATATTTATAAGCCTATTTGTTTCGCAGAAAATAGACCAAATGAATAATTATTTTCTTTTTCTTCTCCCTTTTTCATTGGCATTAAGTAGGAATAAACTAATTGTAACATGTTAGTTCAGTAAGTGTAACTCATTTCAATATTAAAAATTTATAATCTATATATATATATATTTTTTTTTTATCCAAAGTTAAATTCTGCATAAGACAGAATTTTAATTATTATTTCTTTAATGTGTAATTTATCTTTTGTTATTATATTTTATTTAGTAAGTAAAATGCAGATAATTTTTTAAAATGTAAAATCTTTAGAAGAGTGAAAATTGTCGTGTCACAATTAGAGCAATATAATCGGAAACAGAAATAAAAATCTGGTGTGAAACAACCACACGACTTCCATTACCCACGTATTCCATGCAGTTTTTGGGGGAAATTATATGCATTTTTGGAATTTTCCAGTAAGAGAAACTTCATAGATATGTAGAGACGTATAAAACAGAGTTTACACAGCGAGTTAAAAAATAAGAAAAAAAATATATATATATATGATAGTTATTTTTTTAAACATCAATTTTTGAGATCTAAAACTGAACTATTTAATCAGAATGGCCGTTAATTTTCCTGTAATAACCCCATAATACATGAGAAAGGATATCTAAAATGGATTTATGCATTAATTTTCAAATAAATCGTTAGAGTCGTGTTTGAGATACCAACTTTAACCAAAATTTGGCATACTCAAATATTGACCAAAAAACAATAATTACATACAAAAGAATATTTAAAAAGGTGTTAATATAGCGAGTTTGAAAATAATCCGTGCAGCAGTTCACGCACTTGCGTGACCTGAAATTGAGCTATTTATACAGGATGCCTATCAATTTCCCTGCACTAGAGAACTATATCATTTGAAATTACATCTAATAGAGTGTTTATATAGCAAATTTGAAGAAAATCGTTAGAGCCGTTTTTGAGATACGGATTTACGGTCCTACTTCCGATTTCCGATGATTCACGTCCAGTTTTCCAATCTTCACCAAAGTTTAGAAACTTCATTTGTACACCTGTATCAATTCTGAAGTTTCGTAGATTTATCTCAATTAGTTTAGGAGGTATGATAGTCAGAAAATTCCATACATACATAAATACATACACACTGACCAACTGCCAAAAAATATTTTTTTGGCCTCAGGTGGCCTTCGGGGAGACTCGATATCATATATTTGATAAAAATAAAATAAAGTAAAATAAAATAAAAATTCGTTTTACGAAAGACATTGAGCATTGATTTATATCTTTGTTATTCTACTATGCATATGCACATAGAGTGTTATCCTGATTAGATGATAAATTAAAAGAAAAAAAAGGGGTTGTGTGGTTTAAACAATTTATAATTGGATATTAGATATTCAGCCAAGATCTTCCACTGCGCCGAACATACGTGAACCTACGAATTACCTTCTTGGTATTATATCAGGTGCGGATCAGATTAACATGCTGTTATTACTAAAAATAATATTCTTAATTAAAAAATAGTATATTCTAGCTGTGATAAAACTTCCTTCTGTCATATTGTATGCAGCAGCGCAATCTACCTGTTAACATGCATAAAAATTGAATCATCATATTTTCTCACAAAAATGTTGTATATAATTTGGTGAGATTTCAACAAATAGAGGCTGATATATAGGCATCTGTATAGTCATAGAACACAAGGTATATCAGCGCCACCTATTGGTTAATATAAATTCATGTAAAACGAGTTGGCATTTCTTTTTCTTTCTATCTCACATATAAAGCTTGGTGAATTTACATACTATAAAAAACCCTGTGAATAGTAGACTCTCTGTAAATAATAATGATAATAATAATAATAATTTTATTATTAACTCAACATAGTTTTCTTTTCTTTTTTCTTTCTTTTTTTTTTTTTAATGATTTCGTATAAAATATTTTTTACACTTACAGGCTATACTATTAGTACAAATATCATAGTACAGCTACAATTTGGTTAGCATAAATAATATTTAAATAAATATTCGGTTTCGAGCTACAAATTATTCAAGTAAAGTTAATATCATAGAAATGCATTTTTAACACTAAGAAAGAAAAGTGTTATAAAGTTTAAAGCCTTTATCTGCATGTCTGTATGTAACACTACAGCTTGCAAAAAAAATGATTGATTTCAATATATATATATATATATATATATAGATTTTAAATAAATAAATAAATAAATAGTCGCATAACCAGGATAATTCTTAGTTAGGTTTAATGTAAATCTGTTTGACAGGTAATAATTTCAGGTGAAATTTTCTGTGATATTGTGTAATGGTTTAAGTTGCCAAATTTTCAATTAAACTTATAGTTCGCAAGCTTCCAATTTAACTTACACAATTGTTAAAAAAGTTAGGAAACTTCCTACTCTACATTACACATTCCAGATGAGTCATGTGTTTTAACAGATTGGAGTGTAAAAACTGTACTTTCTTCTTCGTTTTTTTAATACGGAGGACTATTAGTCTCAATCTACGGATTTTTACGATATTTGGACATTTATCGAAATGGAAAATTTATCGCAAATATAATTGAATAATTTGAAAGCGATGTTATAATTTGAATAATAATAATAATAATCTTTCATACTAAACCAAAATCTGCTTTGTAAGTTTATTTTTATTTATTTATTTATTTTTTATTTTATTTATTTATTTATTTTATTTTATTTTATTTATTTATTTTTATTTTTTTTTGGGGGGGGGGGGGGGAGTGAGAAGGTCGACATGTTTATATTTTATAATTACCACTAGCTTCTAGCTTCATCTATCCAATTCATTTTTTTTTTTCTTTTTAACAACACTATTTATAACGATTTTAAAAATTTTAATCTAACAGGGGATAGAATCGAGATTGTCGAAAACATATTGACTCCTGAGGAGCTATCGACACTTCAAGGTAAAATGTGGCAATGGCTCCACTCTGATTTTTTACATTTAGTCTCAAACTAGGATTTTTAAGATACCAGTTTTATGATAGTGAGAAATTTATCGAATTCGAAAATTTATAGAAAATATAATTGAATAATTTGAAAACAATGTTATAATATGAAAAAAAAAAAAAAAAAAATAGTCCTTCATACTAAACTAAATTCTGTTTCTGCCAGAATTTTATCAAAATCGTTTATCATTGCGGTTTAGATATCAGAGAACCCTAAAATGATTTTATTTTTATTTTTCACATACCGAAATTTTGTGTATATAAACCGCACCGGTAGATAAGCCGCAGCTTATAAAAATGTGTCGGAAAAAACAATGCTCTTAGATAAACCGCACCGGAAGGAAAGCCGCGGCTTATGCAAGCATTGTTACGGTGATGTGACAGATAAATAAGGAAAAAAGGTATCAGTCTTCTGACATCTACACAAGTTAATAAAAATAATAAATTTTTAATTATAAATGAAAATAATAAATTATTTAAGAAATAATTAGGTATAAATAAAATAAAATCAAACTATACCAGTATGCAGATGTAATGCAACAAATATGAGAAACACGTGAAGAAGATGGTGGAATCCAGACATATATACAAAGTCATAAAAATAATTAATTATAAATGAAAGTAATAAATTGTTTTAAAAGGCACTGTACATATATATATATATATATATATATATATATATATATATATATATATATATATATATATATATATAAAGACAGTATACAAATACGATGCAAAAAATCAAGAACAAGGAAACGAGATAGCGAACTCCAGACATATATGCAAATTAATCAAATTAAGAGATTATTTGGATTATGTTTGCACTGTAAATATAAATATAGAAAAAAAAGGGGATTCTAAAGTTATTTCAGTATTTAATCCTCATTAAAGATGATAAAGTTGTGCTTTTCATTGAATTTCTGTTCTTTGTTTTTAGTCTGATTTGAATGCTGAAAGACTGTTCAACAGCAGCTGAACTTATTTGAATAATCAGTAGCAGTCCTAGCATGATACATGTGCTTGGGTGCATATTTTTGTACACTCTTAAAAAAAAAAAAAAAAAAAAAAAGAAAAGAAAAGAAAAGAAAAAAGAAGGAGTAATGCAAACTGAGCACAAATTGACATGCATACAGGTTTCAATGGAAAATGTAAAATTTTAAAATTTGGCTGCCGTTGAATGAGCATGTGATGTTGCAGCGCATCTTGAGTGCACAATCAGCAAAATATTAAAAATGAGAAATTTGATTCCAGGTCATAAATTCTGCGAGAATTTTATTCCGTCTACTACTTTATTTCGGTAAAAATATTCTTGAGATGTGTTCTCAAGTTGACCTGACTCATTAAAAACCAAACCTTGCCTGCAGTAAAAAAATCCAGTCAACCAGACCCAAACCTGACCGACAAGACAAAAAAATCTGTTGACCCGAGTAAATCACAGGTTCTGCTAAAATCAGGTTACACGACCCAATGCAGAATTTTAAAAGGGTCACAATCAAGATAAATAAATATATATATATATAATATTTGAGTTATTTAGTACCATTGCAACACTCAGCAGATAAAAGATAGATGAAGATACCAACATAAAATTTAATTTTAATTGAGATTTATTTCGATTAAAAATAGTCACTGTATTACGAAAACTTTCGCTTTTTTGTATTTTGCGATCTTGAAAAATCCTTACCGTTCTTCAATTTTGAAAACAAAGAAAACATGTCTTTCCTTATATTTTTCAGCAAAGATTTTGTCATGAAGACGCTTAGGCAAAGGTGCCAAGTCTCCCGTTTTTCAAGGGAGACTTCAAACCGGAAATTTTTTATAGCTGTTAACGGTAATTTTAATCTTCGAAAATATATATAACATATTCCATTTAAAATTACTGGTGTTAATTCTGATTTAAAAGTTTAAAATGTTGGCAGCTCTGCGCTTAGGGGATGAACAACAATTCTAATAGATAAATCCAATAAATAAATAACTTTTCAAATAAATAAAATCATCCTATAATTCAGGTTTAAAGAAAAAAAAAAAAAAAAAATAATAGAAAAAAAAAAAAAGAAACTAGTATAAATTAACAAAACTGTTATTTAGCTTTCATTTTATTTCATTTAAATTGTACATTTATTATCTTATTCCGTCTTAAAATTTTTCGGTTTTGTATTGGCTTTAAATTTTAATTTTCTCAAACTCCATCTGAAAGAGAAAATAAATTTTTTTACTTGCAAAATTTCACTGTTTAAAAAAATCGACAATAAAGCTATATATTGTTTTGTCCCAAAATTCTAAATATTGACAGCTCAAATTGAATTCTTATCGTTTTGTACTCAGTATTTTGTCCAAAAATTCTAAATACTGACAGCTAAAATTGAATTCTTATAATTTTATATAAAAGATTCTACTATTACTATCAATTAAAGCATCAAACAGTTTTTTAAAATGAATTAGGGGTACATACAAATAAAATACCTCCGGTTGCAAAGCCGTTTGCAAGCGTACCAAATGTATGAGTACAGTCGGTAGCAAAAGTATCAGAGAACTAGCAAAAATTCCTATGTAAAAAAAGGCACACTTAGCACTGTTTTGGATTTATTTAACAAAACTGCATTAACCCCTTAACGCACGCTGTCCTCGCTGCGAGGACGCAAAATTTAAGATCCAGCTGCAAAAATTCATCCCGGAAATTTTTTAGCAAAAATTCACGTTTATAACATATCAGAAAAGGCCGGTTTTTTAAACCTTAAAATTTAAAATTTATTTTAGTTTAATTTAGTTCATGAATTCCGGTGGTAGTATAATTGAAATGTTTCAAATTGTCTTGCGCCGCAAAGGGTTAAGTGTACTTTTTTTACATAGGAATTTTCGCTTTTGCTCGGATGCTTTTGCTGCCGACTATATTTGCAAAAATCTTGCAAAATTTACGTCATCGAAGTTGCAAGCGTTCCGTTTGCATGTAACCCTTATTTTTCAGTTCAGATTGGTAGTGAAATTTACCATTTTTGTCGAAATGAAACCTGAGGATGGAGCAAGCATTTGTAAAATACTTGCTTCTGAAACTCTTTTAAGTTTCACCATATAAAAACTCACATTCAGGGATTTAACACGGGCGCAGAATTCATACCGGAATCTGTTTAAGAAATTTCACTACTTATAATATCGTTGATTTAAGAAGTAAAAAATTTTCTTACATTCATAGTGGTATGAATTCTGCGCCCCTGTTCCATCCCTGCACATTTTAATTTTTTTTTTTTTTTTTTAATATAAGTACATGAAAATTCCTTACTCATAATTATGTAACAACACCTACAAAATGCAAATTTTACTGAAACGTAAAACACTGTTTACACAGAAAAACTAATCAGAGTTTTGTCACAAAATTCTGAATCCTGAAAGCTAAAATTGAATTTTTATTGTTTTATATAAAGCTTTCTTCTATTATTATCAAATTAAGGCAACAAACAGTTTTTCATAATTATTTTTTAGTATAGGTTGATAGTGAAACTTACCAAATTGTCATAAAAAAAAAAAAAAAAAAAAAAACCGCAAGGGCAAAGAAAACATTTGTAAAAGAGACTTCCTTTAAAATTACTTTTAACCCTTAACGCTCCGCAGATTTTCCTATTTTGAACAGTAAGACCCGCCTTTTGGCATTCCTTTAAAACGTCAAACTTATAGTTTCCAACTTACTACCGTTTGGCTATCGAAAAATTGTAATAATTTGTTTTATTTTATTTCATCATTAAATAAAATAAATCTCTCTGTTAAAATTTTCCGGTATCCGAAAGGTAACTTATAGTTACACGTTTTAGAAAAATAACATTTCATTTGCAGAGGAACACCTTAAGGAGTGGCTTGATTTTTTAATGTCCCCTCAGAAGGGACATACGAGCGATAAGGGCTAAGCTTTACCATATAAAAATGCCTTTTAATTATTTAAAATATAAGTATTTTAAAATGCTTTACTCATAATTATGCAGTACAACTCCTACAAGAATCCGAATTTACTGAAACCTAAAGAACAGTTTAAATGAAAAAACTATTCAGTGTTTTGTCCAAAATTCAAAATATCGAAAGTTAAAACTAATTTTTATTGTTTTATATGAAGCATCCTTTTATTATTATCAAATTAAAGCAACAAACAGTTTTTAAAATTAATTATTTTTCAGTTTAGGTTGAAAATGAAAATTACCATATTTTTGTACACGAAACCAGAGAGGGCGGAGCAAACATTTGTAAATGACTTGCTTCTAAACCTCTTTTAAATTTCATCACATTAAAAAAAAAAAAAAAAAAAAAAATTTACATTTTATGTATTTAAAATATAAGTATCTTAATATTGTTTAAATAATTGATAACTATGTAACAACACCTTCAAAATTGAAACTTTTTTGTAAAGTTAAGCAGAGTTTCGATGAATATGCTATTCATGTTTTGCCCAAAAATTCTAAATACTGACAGTTAAAATTGAATTTTTAACATTTTATATAAAATATTCCACTATTAATATCATATTAAAGCAACAAACAGTTTTTAAAATTAATTATTTTTCAGTTTAGGTTAATAGTGAAATTTATCATATTTGTCGAAACAAAACCTGAGGGCAGAGCAAACATTTGTAAAGGAAACTTCCTAAAAAACCACTTTTAAGCTTCATCATTTAAAAATCACATTTTAATTATGTAAAATAAAGTATCTTAAAATTCTTTTACTCCTAATTATATAAAATAACACCTACAAAAATAAAATTTTAGAATTTTAATGAAACATACAGCACAGTTTCGACAAAAAACCTATTCAGTGTTTTATCACAAAATTCTAAATATTGACAGCTAAAACTGAATGCTTATAATTTTATATAAAAGATTCAACTTTTATTATCAAATTAAAGCATCAAACAGTTTTTAAAGTGAATTACTTTTTAGTTTAGGTTAATGACAGGGATGGAACATGGGTGCGGAATTCCTACTGGTTTTTCCTTCAAAAAAATCTCTACCTCTGATATCTTAATTTAAAAAAGAAAAAAAAGAAAATTTTGAAACATTGATAGTAGTATGAATTCTGCGCCCGTATTCCATCCCTTTAAGGGTGAAATTTGCCATATTTGTCGAAAGGAAACTTGAGGGCGGAGCAAATATTCGCAAAAAACTTGCTCCTAACCCTCTTTTCAGTTTCACCATATAAAAATCACATTTTAATTATTTAAAATATATGTATATGAAGATTCTTTACTGATAATTATATAACAAACACCTGCAAAGTTCAAATTTTACTGAAAAGTAAAATGCTGTTTCAACGGAAATCTATTCAGAGTTTTGTTACAAAATTCTGCATATTGACAGCTAAAATTGAATTCTTATTTTTTTTATATGACGCATTCTTCTATTATTATCAAATTCAGGCAAAAAAAAAATAATAATATTTTTTTTAATTTAGGTTGATAGTGATACTTAGCATATTTGTTGAAACAAAACCCGAGGGCGAAGCAAACATTTGTATAAGATTTGCTTCTAAACCTCTTTTAAGTTTCATCTCTTAAAATCACATTTTATATATTTAAAATATAAATATATTAATATTCTTTAATGATAATTGTGTAACAACAGCTACAATGTTAAAATTTTATTGAAATGTAAAACACAGTTTCGATGAAAAAGTTATTCAAAGTTTTGTTCCAAAATTCCAAATGCTGACAGCTAAAATTGAATTCTTGTCACTTTATATAAAAGATTCTACTACTTCTATCAATTAAAGCAACAAACATTTTTTTGTAGTTTATTATTTTTCAGTTTAGTTTGACAGTAAAATTTACTGAGGATGGAGCAAACATATGTAAAAGAATTGCTTTTAAACCATTTTCAATTCACACCATGAAAAAAAAAAAAAAAAAAAAAAATCACATTTTAATTATTTAAATCATAACATATGAAAATTCTTATTTTGTGATTACCACGTAACAACACCTACAAAATTCAAATTTTTTTTAAACATAAAGTGCAGTTTCGAAAAAAACGTGTTTAGTTTTTGTCCCAAAGTTCTAAATATTGACAGCTAAAACTGAATTCTTATCATTTATATAAAAGATTCTACTATTATTATCAAATTAAAGCAACGAACAGATTTACAAATTGAATTATTTTTCAGTGGAAGTTGATAGTGAAACTTAGCATATTTGTCGAAACGAAACCCAAGGGTGAAGCAAACATTTGTATAAGATTTGCTTCCAAACCTCTTTTGAGTTTCACCTCTTAAAATCACATTTTATATATTTAACATATAAGTAAATTAATATTCTTTATTGATAATTATACAGGAACACAATATTCAAATTTTATTGAAATGTAAAGCACAGTTTCGATGAAAACGCTATTGATTATTTTTTCCCAAAATTCTAAATACTCATTACCAAATTGAATTCTTATCATTTTATATAAATGGTTTTACTATAGCTATAAACTGAAGGTACAAACAGTTTTTTATAGTTAAATATTTTTCAGTTTAGTTTGATAGTGAAATTTATCATATTTATCGAAACAAAACGCGAGGGCAGAGCAAACATTTGTAAAAGAATTGGTTCTAAATCATTTTTAATTTTCACCATGAAAAAAAAAAAAAAAAAAAAAAAAAAAAAGTCACATTTAATTATTTAAAATATAAGCTATGAAAATTCTTTATTTGTGATTACATAACAACACCTACAAAATTCAAATTTTATTGAAACATAAAGTGCAGTTTCGAGAAAAAGCTCTTTAGTGTTTTGTCCCACAATTCTAAATATTGACATCTAAAATTGAATTCTTATTATTTTGTATAAAAGATTCTAATATTATTATCAAATTAAAGCAACAAACAAGTTTTATAAAGTGAATTATTTTTCAGTTGATAGTGAAATTTACCATATGTGTTGAAACCAGAGGTCGCAACGATTTCTCTGGCAGTACTCTCCGCCCTTTTTTAAGGACACTCTCAGGGATCAGAAATTTTTTAATTTGTTGCTAGGACTATTCTCATAAAATAATCTCTGTCTTGTACAATCATGGCTCATTGGCAATTGCTGTAAATTTCTCAGAAGTATTTCTGCATGAAATTAGTAGTAGCAAAAAAGGCGGAAATTTCTTATATTTGAGAGTGTCCTGAAAAAAGGGCGGAGAGACGACCCATGTTTGAAACGAAACCTCGAGGGTGGAGCAAACATTTGTGAAAGACTTCCCTAAAAAACCAATTTTAAGCTTCAATATATAAAAATCGCATTTCAATTATTTAAAATATAAGTATCTTTTTCTTTACTCATAATTATGTAACACCTACAAAAGTCAAATTTTACTGAAACGTAGAATGCTGTTTCGACGCAAAAGCTATCCAGAGATTTGACACAAAATTCTAAATATTGACAGCTAAAATTGAACTCTTATAATTTTATATGAAAAATTCTTCTGTTACAGTGAATCCCCGACCTATCACTCCCGTATCCATCGTTTTTCCGCACTAATCGTTTTATTCCTATGGTCCTTGCACAAATCGTATTTAAATAATGTTAACGAAACCCTCATGTATCGTGCTTCAAAAAGTTGATTTTCTGCATTCATTGTCGTAAAATTTTTCTCCTGACTTAGTCAATTTTCTATTGAAGCTTAAGCGGTTCTATATGGCATACAAACTGGAATTACTTATTTCATCATAAAATAACTCTTTTCCCAATTTCAGTGTAGGATCAAAATTGTGATTCCATTTCTCCAGACCATCTATTCATTTTACAATTTCAACATGGCAGGAAGTAATCTCTTCAGAAATCCAGAAAATTTTTGTTGTGAAATGCGGTTACATACATGTGAAAAATACCAAACAGAAGGGGAAGAAAATGATGATGATGATAATAATGCAGATAAAGTGTGGTTGCGTGTAGCCGAGGATGCTTCTGGTACAAAATTTAGTGATAATATTTGCATTAAGCAAGACGTCGCGGTATCCTAAAGCATAGAAGAAATGTATGATTTCAAAAAATGAAAATAATACCGAAGAAAAAAAAGATAATTTTCATGCTGATGATGTGACTATGGCGTTTGAAAATGCCCGAAATTTTATATAAAACCATGAAATTACAGAAAAGGATCAGAAAAATGTTGTAAATCTGAAAAAATTCCTGTTTCCTTTATAAAATGAGCGAAAAACCCTACATAAAATTACTGATTTTAAAAAATAAATTTTACTTAATGATCTACAACATGGATTTATTTCTTTGAACTGTTTGGAAAGTAACAAATTAGTTTTTATTAGTAGTATTAGTATACTCAGGGCCTGATTAAGGGGGAAGCTCGCTCATACCGGAATATTTTTACAATTATTTTTTACTTCGTGTCATAGAAATTCCACGCTTTGACGAGGAAATATTTTTTATAAAAAATGAACGGTGTAAAACAATCCAATTTACTCACCGTTATTAGACACCAGAATTCTTTTAAAATAATTTTTAAAGAAAATTTTCTGTTTATTATAGGAGGAAAATATTTGTTAAAAATTAACTGTTTAAGTATAAATAATGTTTGAAGAGCGAGCTTCCCCCTTAATCAGGCCCTGAGTATACTGTGAACATTGTGCGTATTAAATCATAAGCAACATGTTTTCTTCGTATTTTGACTTTAAGGGCCCGTTTCACTCACCGTCGCCGGAAGCTGAAGCCAATATTATTCTATGGAAATTTTTCTTTACAAATGACTTATTAACTAATACATATTTTTAAATTCTGTTTTCACATTCTGAAAATTCCCAACTATTAAATTGACGGAACTTAAAAAAAAAAAGTATTTATTTTATTTTTTATAATTTATTTTGAAGCTGCAAAATACGAATTTTTAATATGTGAAATTTTCCATTTTGCAATTTCAAAATAAAATGTTAAATTAAAAAAAAAAAATACATTTTTAAAAAAGGTCCGTCAATTTAACAATTGGGAATTTTCTGAATGTGAAAACAGAATTTAAAAATATGTATTAGTTAATAAGTTATTTGTAAAGAAAATTTTCCATAGAGTAACAAAGACTCCGACTTCCGGAGACGGTAAGTGAAGAGGGCCGTTTACCCGCTATCTTCGTTTTCCCGCTTTCATAGCTTTTTTTTTTTTTTTAACGCACTCCGTGAAAAAGGATGAATCGAGCCTCTGCTGTATTATCCAATTAAAGCAACAAACAATTTTTTTAAATTAATCGTTTTTCAGTTTCGGTAAATTGGTAAATTTACCATATTTATCGAAACGAAACCCAAGAGTAGAGCAAACATTTGTAAAAGACTTCTTTCAAAACCAATTTTAAGCTTCACCATATAAAAAATCGCATTTTAATTATTTAAAATATGAGTATCTTAAAATTCTTTACTCATAATAATGTAATATAAAAAGCTATTTAAAATTATGACAGCTAAAATCGAATTCTTATCGTTTTATATGAAGAATTCTTCTATTGTTATGAAATTAAAGTAACAAACAGTTTTTCAAACATAATTATTTTTCAGTTTTTATTGATTGTGAAATTTATCATGTTTGTGGAAACGAAACCTGAGAGCGAAGCAAACGTTACTTTCTTGAAAACCTCTTTTAAGCTTCACCATATAAAACTCACATTTCAATTATTTAAAATATAAGTATCTTAATATTCTTTACTGGTAATTATGTAACAACACTTACAAAATTCCAATTTCATTAAAATGTAATGTGCAATAAATTCACTTATTAAGACATAGGATTAAATTAACTTTTAAGTAAAAATAAATACATCAAGTTCATCCTTTTTGTGTGCATATGTATTTCGAATGCTGTCTCGTTCATCCTTGGTTCACTTGGTGACCCTGCATATTCTGGCTTGTGTTTCTTTTCATTCTTCTGGAGACTTTTCTTCACTTCATTTCTTCTTTTTAACATGTGTTGCCATTCTATTGGTATTATACTAAGCTCTCGGTCATTTATGGCGGATTTAGTGGTGAGTATCACTATGGCTTCGCGTTTGAGGACATAAGGCGTGAGTTATATGAGACTATTTTTTGAAAATTGAGGTTATTGATGTTAATAGGATTAGAGTTATGAGTTTAAGATGAGGCGGTAGATTGTTTATTATATTTTAGGTCAGAGAGGTGTTCAGTTTCTCGTACTTTTATAAGACGTTTGGTCATACTTATGTAGAATGCTTGATTGTTGTTTTCGGATTAAAATTCAATTTTATAAATGTTAGTTATGACGTTTGATTATACCTATGTAGCATTCTTGATTGTTGTTTTGGAAATTAAAGAAAAGTTGATAAATACCGTTCAAAAATCAAGCATGCTACATAGGTATGACAAAACGTCACATTAAAACATTATAAGTAATTTCAGTATACGCGCTTTTTTTTTTTCTTCTTTTTTTTAATCACCTTTAAAAAGAGTATTTTTCTTCATGACTTCCTATTGGAGAAAATTTCATTATACATGTGGTGCAGGAATCGCAATCTCGTCTTTTCTTAAGGCACTTTCCGTGATAAGGTATCTCCAAGCTTTTTGTTACCACAATTTTTACTCTACTTTCATAATAATGTGTCGTGATTAAATAGAGTTCGTACGGATTAGTGTTTTTCCCCCGAGTCTCATCCCAGTATTCTAAAACAATAGGATTCAACTTACATCTATAATCTTATTTCTTTTCGCAAATTTTCATAAAAAATTACTGGTGTATGAATGAGGAAAAAATAAGGCCCGCATAGCTGCCAATATTTTAATTTATTCCGGGGTACTTTTAGCCCCGTCTTTATTTCGTACCACTTATTTTTTTAAAGTAATTGTTTCTTATTTGATCGAAGTTATATACACTGTATAAAAAAAGTAGGGCAGTCGATTTTTGTAAATTATTTTTTATATTTTTATCCTGGCTATTAGATTTTTACACAGATTTTGTTTAACAAAGTTTTCTTTAATTTCTCGTAAAAATGAAATCTCTACTACTAATGCTAATTTATGTATTGTAGTAAAACTAGTATTTATGGTTTCGAGAGTGTAAAAAAAGTAGAAGGACATTTCCCAAAATTTGTTATTTGGGAGACTCTGCACCAGGGCCTGATTAAGGGGGAAGCTCGCTCATACCGGAATATTTTTACAATTATTTTTTACTTCGTGTCATAGAAATTCCACGCTTTGACGAGGAAATATTTTTTATAAAAAATGAACGGTGTAAAACAATCCAATTTACTCACCGTTATTAGACACCAGAATTCTTTTAAAATAATTTTTAAAGAAAATTTTCTGTTTATTATAGGAGGAAAATATTTGTTAAAAATTAACGGTTTAAGTATAAATAATGTTTGAAGAGCGAGCTGCCCCCTTAATCAGGCCCTGCTCTGCACGAATAAAAGAATAAATATTGAATTTTCTTTAGCTGTTTTTGTTGATATTTTTTTAAAAATTGCATTGTAATTTTCTTTTCAGACTGCCTAGAAGAATACCTTTAAATTATTTCCAAAAGGGGCAATTTGTTTCATATAAAATCAAGTGTAAATATGTTAGACAGATTATTTGCATACTGCACGCCCTACCCAGTACAGTTTCTATCTTTATCAGAAAGCCAGATAGAAATTGGAAAAGAAAGAAGACTGGTAGGCCTTAAAAGGTAGCTCCTTACAATAGAAGAAAACTTGCTCATGAGCTTAAAAAGAGCAGTAGAAGTATCGCAAAGTTCCAAAATCAATCAGGACCTACTCACGTGTCAAGACAAACAGTTTACAACTACATAACAAGATCCAACTAATTAATTTTCTAAAAGCGAAAGCATCATCCAAAGTGGAAAAAAACACAGATTGATTACCGTTAATCATGGGCCAAGGAAAACATGTCATGGACCTTAGATGGGACTTCTATGATATTTTTAGACAAGAAGAAGTTTAACTTAGATGATTTAGATGGTTACCAATAACACTGGCATTGTCTGAGTAATGCAGAAGAATTTTATTCAACTCGACAAATGGGAGGGGGGGGGGAGATGGAATTTTAAGCAATTGGATATGGAAGAAGAACAAGTCTGATCTTTTTCTGTGGTAGGCAGAAATACACAGACTATATTGAAGTGCTGAATCAGGAGCTTCTGCTTTATGGCTCTGAATGAGGAGGAGAAGAGTGGATGTTTCAACAAGATGAAGCCTGAATTCACACCAACAATGAAGTTAAAAATTGGTTCTCTGCAAATAATGTACAGGTTTTAGCAAAGTCAGCTAAAAGCCCTGATCTTAACAACGTGGAAAACATCTGGCCAATGAATGTTCGTCAAGTAAATGCTGGTGGGAAAATATTTGAATTCCTTACTCAACTTCGAGAAGCTTTGAATAGCTCATAGGTTAATTTTTGCCAAACAGGGATCCAATCTTTGTATGATTCACTACAAAATATAGTATTCGAAGTCAAAAGGGCTAATGGGAAGAGTATTACTCACGAATATCGCTTGTATTTTATATTTTGTATTACTATCCTTCTACTTTTTTTACACAGTTTAAAAACGTAGAAATTATTTTTGTTGTCATTAATAATTTATTTTTGAGAATCATGATAATGATACTGATATTTTCTTGTTAAATGATCTTTAAAATGTTACACATAAAAATAAAATTTCATTAAAAATAAAATATTCCCCTTTTTTTCTAAAAATATCTAGTGTCCTTCTACTTTTTTCACACAGTGTCTTAGACAAATTTTTCTATGTATAAAGTGGTGCGAAATAAAGGCGGGGCTAAATGTACTCCGGAATAAATTAAAATATTGGCAACTATGGACCCTTATGAACCCTGTTAACACATCGGGATACTACCCGGCTTGGAAATTTTTTATTCGATATTCACCTATAATATTGTGAAGGCAGATGTGCAAGATTATATACATATATATAATACAAGATTTCAGTATTAAACATCTAAGTTATTAATTAACCGTTAGAATTAAAATTTAGTGATGGATATTGAATAAATAGTTAACAAATTTCTCAACCGACAGTGATATAAAGTTGTTTCAACATATAGCAGGGGTAGTACTCTCCGCACATTTTTCAGGACACTCAGAGACATAGTTCGTACAGTCCTTGAATTTTCTTGATTTTCTCCACCAATAACAATATATAGCGATTTTTCATAAGCAAAAAGTCTTAAAGCTTAAAAGGACATAAATTGTATAAAAAACTGGTGGTCGAGTCCTTAAAAAACGGCGTGGCCGTACAAACCATGAGAGAAACTGGAATTTTCGCCTTTTATGCCTCCCCTAATTTCATGCAGAAATACTTTTGATATATTTACAGTAATGTGTTACGATTGTACAAGGTAGAGATTATTTTATAAAAATAGTAGTTGCAATAAATTTGAAATTTTCTCATCTTTAAGAGTGTCCTGAAAAAATAGCGGACTGAACGATCACTGCATATACATACCTGATAACATTTATAATTTTTTTCGGAGTACTTTTAGCACTGACTTTTTTTCGCACCAGTATATTTAAGGACAATTTTCGTACTTATCTCGCCGTAAAAATTATTAGAAAAAAAATTCTCTAAAATCAAAGTGGTTTGAAGAAAAAGGCAGGACTAACAATACTCCAGAAAAAATTATAAATACTATACACATATGCCATCGATGCCAATAATTTAATTTATTCTGGAGTATTTTAAGCCCTGATTTATTTGACATCACTTTCTTTATAAAAAAATTTTCTCCGATGTATAAGTCGTGTGAAAAATGTGTGGGACTAACAGTACTTCAGAATAAATTATTAATTTTATTAGCAGTTTATATATGTGTTAAAACAATGATAATTACACTATGTGACACGATATTAGTACCTATGAAACAGATTGCTATCAAAGATTGTCATTAAATGCAGTATGTAGGTAGTAGATATCTTATGTTTCTATCACTTCTTGTTTTTGAGGTTTCCGCCAATATTCAAACAGCAGGCAGAGAGCTCGAAGACACCCCCCTTTTTATAAGACACTTTCAGTGATGAAAATTTTCCATCTATTTTTCAACCACTATTTCTATAGGATACATAATCGCGCCCTTTAATTTATTTAAATAGAGTCCTACAGAGCTGAATGTTTCCATCACTCTTTCAGGCCACAATTAGACATGAGAAATTTTTCTTTTTTTGCTACTACTTTCTATTTATTTATTCATTTTAAATTAATATTAACCGTATTTATATTGTAATATGTCATGATAAAACAGGGCAGGGAATACTGTATAGAAATAGTGGTTGAAAAATAGATGGAAAATTTTCATCACTGAAAGTGTCTTACAAAAAGGGGGGTGTCTTCGAGCTCTCTGCCTACTGTTTGAATATTGGCGGAAACCTCAAAAACAAGAAGTGATAGAAACATAAGATATCTACTACCTACATACTGCATTTAATGACAATCTTTGATAGCAATCTGTTTCATAGGTACTAATATCGTGTCACATAGTGTAATTATCATTGCTTTAACACATATATAAACTGCTAATAAAATTAATAATTTATTCTGAAGTACTGTTAGTCCCACACATTTTTCACATGACTTATACATCGGAGAAAATTTTTTTATAAAGAAAGTGATGTCAAATAAATCAGGGCTTAAAATACTCCAGAATAAATTAAATTATTGGCATCGATGGCATATATGTATAGTATTTATAATTTTATAATTTTATAACTTTATAATCGCCGCAAGGGAAATGCTACCTCCACATAGCTGCACACTTTATTTTTAGAATATATTTTTCCATCATATAACTATGATAAAATAAGAAAAATTTAGTTTTATAAAAAAGGAGGTACGGAATAATGGCAGAGCTATAAGTGCTACGGAATAAATTAAAATAGTGGCAGCTAAGCCTTCATAACAAGATTTTCTTTCTTGCTCGACATTTTTAAACATGTCCTAGCATCAATTACCATGTGTACCGAAACAACTAAGAAACTGGGTACATCCGAAGCAAGCTTGCAGTATGAAACATGGATCAGACAAATAGTCTCTATTTGATATTAGCCTCTATTTGATATATAGCGTCTATATGAATAAGTCAAAGGGCGGATTTTGTCTCGAAAAGGGTGGAACTTTGACAACCGCGCGAGAAATGCTACCTAAATGTTCATTCATTTCACTTTTTTCTTTTTTCTTCCACATTTTCATTCCTCTTTCGACTGAAAAGCAGAAGAGCATCACTATTTTTTATTTATTTATTTATTTATTTATTTTTTTTTTTTTTTTTTTTTGCTAGAAAGTGTTGGGCTCTAAAGGAAATAAACATCGAAAAAGACTGAAAGTGAAATTTATCATATTTATCGAAACAAAACGCGAGGGCGGAGCAAACATTTGTAAAAGAATTGGTTCTAAATCATTTTTAAGTTTCACCATGGAAAAAAAAAAGTCACATTTAATTATTTAAAATATAAGCTATGAAAATTCTTTATTTGTGATTACATAGCAACACCTACAAAATTCAAATTTTATTGAAACATAAAGTGCAGTTTCGAGAAAAAGCTCTTTAGTGTTTTGTCCCACAATTCTAAATATTTACATCTAAAATTAAACTCTTATTATTTTGTATAAAAGATTCTAATATTATTATCAAATTAAAGCAACAAACAAGTTTTATAAAGTGAATTATTTTTCAGTTTAGGTTGATAGTGAAATTTACCATATGTGTTGAAACCAGAGGTCGCAACGATTTCTCTGGCAGTACTCTCCGCCCTTTTTTAAGGACACTCTCAGGGATCAGAAATTTTTTAATTTGTTGCTAGGACTAATCTCATAAAATAATCTCTGTCTTGTACAATCATGGCTCATTGGCAATTGCTGTAAATTTCTCAGAAATATTTCTGCATGAAATTAGTGGTAGCGAAAAAGGCGGAAATTTCTTATATTTGAGAGTGTCCTGAAAAAAGGGCGACCCTTGTTTGAAACGAAACCTCGAGGGTGGAGCAAACATTTGTGAAAGACTTCCCTGAAAAACCAATTTTAAGCTTCACCATATAAAAATCACATTTCAATTATTTAAAATATAAGTATCTTTTTCTTTACTAATAATTATGTAACACCTACAAAAGTCAAATTTTACTGAAACGTAGAATGCTGTTTCGACGCAAAAGCTATCCAGAGATTTGACACAAAATTCTAAATATTGATAGCTAAAATTGAACTCTTATAATTTTATATGAAAAATTCTTCTGTTACAGTGAAACCCCGATCTATCGTCCCCGCATCCATCGTTTTTCCGCACTAATCGTTTTATTTCTATGGTCCCTGCACAAATCGTATCTTAATAATGTTAACGAAAACCGTATGTATCGTGCTTCAAAAAGTTGATTTCCCGCATTCATTGTTGCACAATTTTTCTCCTGACTTTATAAAATTTTCTATTGAAGCTTAAGCGGTTCCATATGCATACTTGCCAACCATCTCATTATGAACCGTACAATTTTTAGTATCCGCCTATTTTTTCACACCAATAATTTTTTAGAGCAACATTAGTCTCATTTCATAGTAACAACGTTTGGAGAGAATAACTTTAAAAATACAGTGGTGTGAGAAAAGGGGCGTTTTTTTCAGGGGGCGTTAACAATTGTATGGTTATTAATGAGATGTTTGGCAAGTATGCATATGACATACAAACTGGAATTACTTATTTCATCCTAAAATAACTCTTTTCTCAATTTCAATGGAAGATCAAAATTGTGATTCCATATCTCCAGACCATCTATTCATTTTGCAATTTCAACATGGCAGGAAGTAACCTCTTCAGAGATCCAGAAAAGTTTTGTCGTGAAATGCGGTTACATGTGAAAAATAGCAAACAGAAGGGAAAGAAAATAATGATGATGATGATGATTATGCAGATAAAGTGTGGTTGCGTGTAGCCGAGGATGCGTCTGGTACAAAATTTAGTGATAATATTTGCATTAAGCAAGAAGTCGCGGTATCCTAAAGCATAGAAGAAATGTATGATTTCAAAAAATGAGAATAATACCGAAGAAAAAAAAGATAATTTTCACGCTGATGACGTAATTATGGCGTTTGAAAATGCCCGAAATTTTATATAAAACCATGAAATTACAGAAAAGGATCAGAAAAAATGTTGTAAATCTGAAAAAATTCCTGTTTCCTTTATAAAATGAGCGAAAAACCCCACATAAAATTACTGATTTTAAAAAATAAATTTTGCTTAATGATCTACAACATGGATTTATTTCTTTGACCTGTTTGGAAAGTAACAAATTAGTTTTTATCAGTAGTATTAGTATACTGTGCACATTGTGCGTATTAAATCATACGCAACATGTTTTCTTCGTATTTTGACTTTAAGGGCCCGTTTTACTCACCGTCGCCGGAAGCGGAAGCCAATATTATTCTATGGGAAATTTTCTTTACAAATAACTTATTAACTAATACATATATTTAAATTCTGTTTTCACATTCTGAAAATTCCCAACTATTAAATTGATGGAACTTTAAAAAAAAAGGTATTTATTTTATTTTTTATAATTTATTTTGAAGCTGCAAAATACGAATTTTTAATATGTGAAATTTTCCATTTTGCAATTTCAAAATAAAATGTTAAAATTAAAAAAAAAAAAAAAATACATTTTTAAAAAAGGTCCGTCAATTTAACAGTTGGGAATTTTACGAATGTGAAAACAGAATTTAAAAATATGTATTAGTTAATAAGTTATTTGTAAAGAAAATTTCCCATAGAGTAACAATGACTCGGACTTCCGGAGACGGTAAGTGAAGAGGGCCGTTTACCCGCTATCGTCGTTTTCCCGCTTACATAGCCTTTTTTTTTTTTTTTTTTTTTTCTTTTTTCACGCACTCCGTGAAAAAGGATGAATCGAGCCTCTGCTGTATTATCCAATTAAAGCAACAAACAATTCTTTTTTAATTAATCGCTTTTCAGTTTCGGTTAATTGGTAAATTTACCATACTTATCGAAACGAAACCCAAGAGTAGAGCAAACATTTGTAAAAGACTTCTTTCAAAACCAATTTTAAGCTTCACCATATAAAAAATCGCATTTTAATTATTTAAAATATGAGTATCTTAAAATTCTTTATTCATAATAATGTAATACAAAAAGCTATTCAGAATTATGACAGCTAAAATCGAATTCTTATCGTTTTATATGAAGAATTCTTCTATTATTATGAAATTAAAGTTACAAACAGTTTTTCAAACATGATTATTTTTCAGTTTTTATTGATTGTGAAATTTATCATGTTTGTGGAAACGAAACCTGAGAGCGAAGCAAACGTTACTTCCTTGAAAACCTCTTTTAAGCTTCACCATATAAAACTCACATTTCAATAATTTAAAATATAAGTATCTTAATATTCTTTACTGGTAATTATGTAACAACACTTACAAAATTCCAATTTCATTAAAATGTAATGTGCAATAAATTCACTTATTAAGACATAAGATTGAATTAACTTTTAAGTAAAAATAAATACATCAAGTTCATCCTTTTTGTGTGCATATGTATTTCGAATGCTGTCTCGTTCATCCTTGGCTCACTTGGTGACCCTGCATATTCTGGCTTGTGTTTCTTCTCATTCTTCTGGAGACTTTTCTTCACTTCATTTCTTCTTTTTAACATCTGTTGCCATTCTATTGGTATTATACTAAGCTCTCGGTCATTTATGGCGGATTTAGTGGTGAGTATCACTATGACTTCGCGTTTGAGGACATAAGGCGTGAGTTATATGAGGCTATTTTTTGAAAATTGAGGGTATTGATGTTAATAGGATTAGCGTTATGAGTTTTAGATGAGGCGGTAGATTGTTTATTATATTTTAGGTCAGAGAGGTGTTCAGTTTCTCGTTCTTTTATATGACGTTTGGTCATACTTATGTAGAATGCTTGATTGTTGTTTTCGGATTAAAATTCAATTTTATAAATGTTAGTTATGACATTTGATTATACCTATGTAGCATTCTTGATTGTTGTTTTGGGAATTAAAGAAAATTTGATAAATACCGGTCAAAAATCAAGCATGCTACATAGGTATGACAAAACGTCACATTAAAACATTATAAGTAATTTCAGTATACGCGTTTTTTTTTTTTTAAATTCTTTTTTTTTAACCACCTTTAAAAAGAGCATTTTTCTTCATGACTTCGTATTGGAGAAAATTTCATTATACATGTGGTGCAGGAATCGCATTCTCGTCTTTTCTTAAGGCACTTTCCGTGATAAGGTATCTCCAAGCTTTTTGTTACCACAATTTTTACTCTACTTTCATAATAATGTGTCGTGATTAAATAGAGTTCGTACGGATTAATGTTTTTCCTCCGAGTCTCATACCAGTATTCTAAAACAATAGGATTCAACTTACATCTATAATCTTATTTCTTTTCGCATATTTTCATAAAAAATTACTGGTGTAAGAATGAGGAAAAAATAAGGCCCGCATAGGTGCCAATATTTTAATTTATTCCGGGGTACTTTTAGCCCCGTCTTTATTTCGTACCACTCATTTTTTTAAAGTAATTGTTTCTTATTTGATCGAAGTTATATACACTGTATAAAAAAAGTAGGACTGTCGATTTTTGTAAATTATTTTTTATATTTTTATCCTGGCTATTAGATTTTTACACAGATTTTGTTTAACAAAGTTTTCTTTAATTTCTCGTAAAAATGAAATCTCTACTACTAATGCTAATTTATGTATTGTAGTAAAACTAGTATTCATGGTTTCGAGAGTGTAAAAAAAGTAGAAGGACACTTCCCAAAATTTGTTATTTGGGAGACTCTGCACGAATAAAAGAATAAATATTGAATTTTTTTAGCTGTTTTTGTTGATTTTTTTTTTTTTTTTAATTGCATTGTTATTTTCTTTTCAGACTGCCTAGAAGAATACCTTTAAATTATTTCCAAAAGGGGCAATTTGTTACATATAAAATCAATGGTAAATATGTTAGACAGATTATTTGCATACTGCACGCCCTACCCAGTACAGTTTTTAACTTTATCAGAAAGCCAGATAGAAATTGGAAAAGAAAGAAGACTGGTAGGCCTTAAAAGGTAGCTCCTTACAATAGAAGAAAACTTGCTCATGAGCTTAAAAAGAGCAGTAGAAGTATCGCAAAGTTCCAAAATCAATCAGGACCTACTCACGTGTCAAGACAAACAGTTTACAACTACATAACAAGATCCAACTAATTAATTTTCTAAAAGCGTTGCCGCTTTGACTGCAGCACTCGTGCTTACTTTGTTCGCCTGATGAAGGGTCGTGTGTTTTTTCGACCCGAAACAATTGTTGCGAGTTTATTGCATTTTATGGTGTTTATTCAAAGTTTGTAAGTAATAATACACTAACATACCTGTTAACATTCTACTTTATATTCGTATTATTGCTAATATTTGCCTTTTTTTTTTTTTTTCCTTCACTAGTCTTTGTTCCGAGTATTTTTCTTCTTATTTTATCACAATTACATTTAATGAAATTACTCTAAAAATGAAATGGGCAGGTATATTACGCTACAGAATATTTATCAAAATGTTGCAACAGAATTTTGATAAGAATGGTTATTATGAATAGAAGTTCGTTGGTATATATTGAAATGTTGCTATGTTTAACAAGCTTACTGAAGCTCCGCCCAAGCTAATTTTACTTATTATTAAGATAATTTAATTTTTTACGTATCATGCTCTCCCGTAATACCATATTGACTTAATTTCTGTTCTGTAAATATATATATATATATATTGAACTCAAAGCACATGTTTCAAATGATTAATTTAAATAAATTCTTCTTATTTTTCTTTCTCCCTTTAATTAATTTTAGTATCGTATAAATATATAAAAGAAAAAAAAAAAAAATCGAAGGAAGGAAGCAAGGAAAAGAGAAAATAAACAAGCGCTTGCAAATGTTTTTGTACAGCAATTTTGAAATGTTTCTATAGAATATTTAGAATCGGGGCAGTCATCATTATCATCATTTTAATCGTTTCAAATACAATAAACTCAAGGACTTGGGCTAAAAAGTTTTGGATATATATTTACTTTTATTTTTTATACATTAACTTTTCTTATTTTAACACCAAATTATATTCCAGTTTTGATATAAATAATGTTATTTACACGTGCATATGATATATGCACTTAATATATTTAGTATTCTAAAAACCAAAACTGTTAAAATGTTTTTTTAATATGAAACAAAATTAATAAAAAATAGTGTAAAATATTTTTTTCGCCACGTTTTTAGATGTTCAGAATTATAGGGACAATCAAGATTTTTTTCGTTTTATTTAACTTACTAGCGGATAAATTACAGTTGGCATGCGAATTTGTTAACTACTTAGCTAGAATAATTCATATATAAGCCTTCAAATTTTCTGGGACGGACAGTACTGATAATTCCTCGGAAAAAAAAAAAAAAGAACGTTCATGTAGTGAAGTATGATAAATGTGTTTTTTCAAGTGGAGGGATAATTTCAATCAGCCGTATTTCTAATGAAATTCAAGATCTAAAATTGCTGATGGAAATGTGATCAAACGTTGAACTGTTGATTCAATAGGAGCAAAATGCAATCTGATGTAAAATCAGAGTTTTTTTTACAGAGATCGAAGACTCATAATTCCTCTTACTATTCTACTCATAATAACTGCTGCTGAATTTGCTCGTAATTTTTAACGAAAGGTTGGGGTCCACATTTAAGCATGTTTAAAATAAATAATATGTTAAAATGAATAAAAAACCTGTAATAATCAATAAGCATTTAATGGAGGAAAGAACGTCTGTATTAAAGTTGAATAAAGACAATATGAAATGGTAAAATGTTGCATTTTCGGATAAAAAACATTTTATACTAGATTAACCAAATGGTTTTAACAGTTACTGGCACGATCTGAAGATAGCGAAAGACAGACCAGATTTTTTAACCCTTTAAAGTTCACTACTTAATTTATTTTGAAAATTACTAAACTAATTTTAAAAATGGCTTTTAGACACATAGCTGATCATAAATATTTAAAAAATAAAAAAATAGCATTGTTCCTTTTCGAGAAATTTTCGGTTTGAAACATCTGTAAGTAAACCTTATTAAAATATAAGAAAATATAAGAAATTTTAAATTTTCACATTAAAATAAGGGCTTTTTCTGCTATGTTATAAATGTAAATTTTTGCTAAAAACAGGGATGGAACACGGGCGCAGAATTCATACCGGAATCCGTTGAAGAAATTTCTGTACCTATAATATCGCTGATTTAAGAAGTAGAAAATTTTCTTACATTGATAGTGGTATGAATTCTGCGCCCGTGTTCCATCCCTGTAAAAAATTTCCGGATGAGTTTTTGTACTTGAGAATTAAAATTAGGTGTTCCATCAGCGGGAACACTGCGACTGAAAGGTTTAAGGCAGATATCAATCGGGCATTTTAAAGGTGGATCTATAATGCTCTGGGGAGCTGTTTCTACTGAAGGCAGAATGAATTTAGTAATTTTTTCTATTATTATGAACATCAAGATAATATCCGCAAATTTAAACTTGGAATTCTCAGATTTTTGTTAGATTTTAGGGAGGGGTGGGGGGGGGGGGGGGAGGTAATAATTTTCTTTTTTCAGGAAGACTTACATTTTTGCTCTATTTCTAGAGCAATAGGAAATAGTTTGAAGAAAGAAACTGCTGTATTATTGCCTTTCCCGTGGCCTAAAATTTGAAAAAAACCTCAACTTATCATATTAGAAAGTGCATGCAAGTGGAAAGCAATTTTAAATAGGTTATAAATACCAGAGAGAATGTCTGACTGTTTCACCCTAAAAAATACCCCACAAAATATTAATTTAAAGAATAACTGAAAAAAAAAAAATACTATGATTTGAGCTGTCCTTATAATTGTTAACACCTGAATAATCTTTTTTTTTTTTTTTTTTTTTTTAATCGTATTTAAAGTTTTTTAAGATAGAAAAACGATAAAACTTTTTAAATATCGTTTATTGAGAGTGGTATGAATTCTGCGCCCGTGTTCCATCCCTGCTATTAACTATCCTCTTTTAGATTTTTTTTTTTTAAATCTTGTTACCAATATTTTCGTATTATTGTATATTGTAAGTTTGTACGCCTGAAATTAAATGTAACCCTTTATAGAAACATTTTCATGCGGAGTCAGCGGTCGCGAAAGTGTTAATGAATATGTTCGCAAGTATGTTTAAGATGCTATAAAAGACCTAAGGGTTCTCCAGAATATATCAGAATCGTCAACATTTTAATTTATTCCGGGCAATTTCAGTCCTGCTTTTATTTTTATTTATTTATTTTATAAGAAAATTTTTCGTATTTTATTTTACGGTAATTATATATTGGAGAAAAATATTCTAAAAATAAAGTAGCGTGAGAGAAAGGCGTGGTTAAAACTGCTCCAGAGTAATTTAAAAGGTTGCCAGTTATGATGTGCTAATATATCTGTTAACATCCTAATTAATATTCCATATTATTGTTAATACTTGCCTACTTTTTTATTTTATTTTATTTTATTTATTTATTTTTTATTCTAGTCTTTTTTGAAAGTTCTTATTTTGTCATAATTAAATTTAATGAAATTACTCTAAAATGAAATGGAGCGGTAAATAGGAGGGTACATTATGCTACAGAATATTGATTAGAATGCTCGTTGGTATCGGTATGTAATGAAATGTTGCTATATTTGAAAAATTTTCTGAAGCTACACCCATGCTAATTCTATTTTGTTATTAACACTTTCTCCTCCGCTGACGTAGATTCACGTCATTTGAAAATATCTAACTCCACCAGTTGGCGTTTCTTTCTCAATTTATATTTTTTATATTTCTTAAAAATATACCCAATATTAATATTTGTACTATCAATATACCACGGATATAAAGGCTTTGATTAGAAAGAATGTAATTACAATGTATATCCATTTGTAATATAGATGTGAATATGTAAAATTTTGCTCTGAAATATTGTAACAGAGGAGAATAACGCCCACAGGCTGACCTTACTGTCAACAAGACAAAAATATTCTGTCGGGAAAGTGTTAAGATAATTTAAAATTGTTGGCATCATGTTCTCATATTATGCTATATTCATTTAGTGTCTGTACTGTAAAACAATATTTTTCAACATAAGGCATATGCTGCAAGAGATTAATTTAAATCAATTCTTCTTATCTGTTTCTCTCTCTCTTTAATTATTTTTAAGTTATATGAATACATTGAAAAGAAAAGAAAGAAAAAAAAAAAAAAAAAAAAAAAAAGGAAAAAAGAAAAGAAAAGCAGGGATGGAACACGGGCGCAGATCTCATATCGGTATTTGTTTAAGAATTTTCTGTACATATAACCTCGTTGATTTAAGAAGTAGAAAGTTTTGCTTAATTGATTGTGATATGATTTCTGCGCCCCTGTTCCATCGCTGGAAAATATACATATATATATATATATATATACATATAAAGCAAAAAATAAAAAATAAAATAAATAAATAAATAAATTTATGAACTTGGGCCATAAATTTTCGGATGTATGTTTAATTTTATTTTTTATACACAGGGATGGAACACGGGCGCAGAATTCATACCACTATCAATGAAACAAAATTTCCTACTTCTTAAATCAACGATATTAGGTGTACAGAAATTTCTTAAACAAATATCGGTATGAGTTTTGCGCCCGTGTTTCATCCTTGTATACATTAAAATTTTATTTTAACACTAAATTGTATCTAACTTTGATATAAATAATGTTATTTACACGTGTAAATGATATTTATGAAACCTCTAACTAATCAATTGAAATGCTAAATTACTTTTATATGATGCTATTATTATTATTATATTCACACCGTTAATGCAGTAATTATTTTATTTTTTATATAAAAGGTATCCATTTAATATGCGGTTTTGTAAATATGTCTGCTATCCAGTAAAATCGCAATCGCCTTTTTTGGCAGAAAGCGATGGTTTCATAACTAGAGATGGAATTCAGTGTTGCCAGATGAAAATTTAATTTCTCCCTACTAAATGAAGAAAAAATCCCTACATTCCCCACGTTAAAATATTTTTGCCGTACAAAATACCCTATGATTCAAAACAATTTATAGAAATTATGTAAAATCATGTTATTATTTTTCTTTTAATATTTTCTAGCATTAAAAAATAATTAAAAATATTCAGTTCTTATTAATATACACATAAGTTGATTGTTGAAACAAACGAACAAATAAAAACAAGTACCTAATTTATGTATACGAATGTATATTCGTGAAAACACAGTAAATAAAATGGATTATGTTTCTATGACTTGTTTAAATTTAATACTGTTAGCTCTGTATTCTATTAAATTATTAAATCAAACAAATAATCTCCTTTGACATGTTTTCACATCAAACTTGCCTAATAAATTTAATTTTGTAATAAATAATCAATGTTAAACAAGCAAATATCGACTTGATAGGTACTCCGACTCGTAAGGGGGTGTGGCTACACGAAATCGGTGGTGTGAGCACATTCAAGAAAAATAAAAAGGTTATTTTACGGAAAGGAAAACTAAAGATAACGCATTCTGACTTAAAACAAAGTAAAACACACTTTTAGATCAGTATAATGTATTTACGATTAAGATTTTGAACTGCACAATATATTTTATTTGAGAGGTGGGTGTATAAAAATAACTTGACAATTGCTGATGAAAACAATTGGAATTTCGAGGAAATTTAATTTTAAAATGTTCATGACTTATTGTCCAATTTATTTTAAAACTTTGATGTTAATGATATCCAAATATTAAATAAATGTTATATTTTTTATTAAAATTTTTAATAAATTTACCATTTCGGAATAATAATAGTAGTAATAATAGAAAGGAAGACATATTAAAAATATGCAAATTTTCCAACTATTATAATTTATGCCGGAACAATTATACTAATGTAATTTTTTCTCCCTTATTTATTTTCTTGAGTAATTTTTCCCAGTATGTAACTAAAATTAAATAGGAAGATAACTACTTTTATAAAAAAGTAGTAGAAGTACAAAAAGAGGGTGGTACTAATAATACACTGGAATAAATTATAGATGTTGGCAACTCTGAACTATGAGATGTTTCACTACGCACAATCTGTAATAAAATAATGTGTCAGAAACAAGGAATTGTAAGCAACTTTTTTACAGATAAGTTTAAAACTTTTGCGTTTTTAAAGAGAACTTTATAGCTTTCATTATGTAATAGAAAAATCCCTACAAAACAGAATTAAAAAAAGAATCCCTCCCCCCCCCCCCCCCCCACTCAGGGCCTGATTAAGGGGGAAGCTCGCTCTTCAAACATTATTTATACTTAAACAGTTAATTTTTAACAAATATTTTCCTCCTATAATAAACAGAAAATTTTCTTTAAAAATTATTTTAAAAGAATTCTGGTGTCTAATAACGGTGAGTAAATTGGATTGTTTTACACCGTTCATTTTTTATAAAAAATATTTCCTCGTCAAAGCGTGGAATTTCTATGACACGAAGTAAAAAATAATTGTAAAAATATTCCGGTATGAGCGAGCTTCCCCCTTAATCAGGCCCTGCCCCCACTAGCCCCTGGCGGCCACCGAATTTCAAGACTTTCAGTGTTTTCATTGGATAGGACATGTGGAGCATCCATGCCCAAATAGCCAATCAGCGTTCGCCTTACAAGGGAGCAATAACTGTATTTAGGAACTTGTGAGCTTCGTCACGTGGCTTGAGTACATGTTGTTTATTTTATTAAGTTGAGACCCTCTAATGTTTATATTGATATGATATTTGATATGTTCTATCTTTTCAAATATGGGTGCACATGAGTGTGACATTTGCAAAAAATCTTTTTCGCGACCTTCTCATGTAATTAGACACAAAAAATATGTCCATAAAATTGATGTTTGGCAGTGCAATGCCTGTGCAAGAACTTCTATTTTCATTTCTCCAGGTAACTTATATAACAATATTGGAGAGTTCTCTTCGTTGAGCATTTGCTGACCCAGCTGTCAACAGACAGAACATCATTAGTATTACGCTTTTCCAATGAATTGATATTATAACTGATAGCAATATTTCTAATGTCAACCATAGTTGTTATTGACAATCTATCATTTGAAGTATTTTTCGAAATCTTTAACAAAATCTTCTGCATTGGGACACCGATATGTAATTGACAAGCAATGCCCTCCTTTTCATTTTTTGACAGCCTTAAACGCCCATAATCACTCTGATGACCAACATGATTTGATGTGTATTTGATTTTAATTTTACCATTCTGCATTTCTGTATGATAAATTTGTGCAGGACAAAAGTAGTCGATTTTATTTGTGCCTTTTAATTTCATATGTCTCTTCCCAGTACCTTTAATTTTAAAATTTCCATTACGATGGCACACAAATACTTTTACAGGCTCTAATAAAGCAATTTTATATGTTCTAGCACAAACATATGAAGATGCTGTAGATTTTTCAATATGAGACTTCCGTTCTTCAAATTGTTTTTTGTTCGCAAGCGAAAATTCTTTCGTTTCTATTACAATATCAAGATGTTGCTCATGGAAGTGATCTAAGAAATTGCGCACAGTGAAAAAGGTACTTTTGCACTCGGAACATTTCATTTGTGAAGTCTTGGGATGCACAAATCCATGAACAGTTCTTTCATGTTTTCTACAATTATAGTTATATTTGAAGCGTTTATGACACATATTGCATTCATAATTTTTGGAGGAAATAATTACAGGTTCACTCACACGTTCTACAATAAATTCTGTGTTTTCTTTTAGATGAGTTTTAGGTAATACTGTCGGCACCTTTTTTAGAGAAGATTCTGACTGTTTTACAACAGATTCTTTGTTTCCAGAGACTCCTTCGGTAACAGAGTTGGTAACTTTTTCAGAGAAGATTCTGACTGTTTTACAACAGATTTTTTGTTTGTTTCAATAGACTCTTTCGGTAACAGAGTTGGTAACTTTTTCAGAGAAGAGTTCGGTTTTAATTCCTGAAAACCTATGTGTTCACTTATCTGATGACGAAGCTTTTTGTTAGGATTCAAGAAATTTATGATAATGTATGTGCTGAACGTGAGAAAATAGCTATTCAGAAAGAACTACAGAACACGCCAGAAAATTTTCTTAAAGGCAAAACAATTGATGAAGTTAAGAGTTTACTAGAGATGGTTGAGAAATTCTCTTCAGACGAACAATTTAAACTAGTCCTTTCATCCATCACTACATTAAAAGCAAATTTGGCATCGTTAGCAAAATCGGAAAGTTTTTTGAAACCGGTTGAAAAATTGATACCAAATAAGAATGTTGATCCTCAACGTAGATTTCCTGTTAAAAAAAAGAGAAAATCTATAACAAAAGGTCAAGATTAAAAACTCAGTAATTAGCAAAACCCAGTAGTGACACTGAATAATCCTACTTTTATTATTTGTATATATTCCTATTTTCTCAAACTTGTTTACTACATGGTAAGAAGCAACTGTTAGTTTTGACATTTAAACTAAAACTGAATACCTTGATTTTCCTTGGTTAAGTTTTACATTTTAAATGCTTTCATATATAAAATTCAATAGTTCATTATTCCAGATGTGTATGCAATTAAAAGCAAAAAGATTGTTTTGAGGTATTGTTTTCAAAGATAAATAATAATTATGTTTATATTAGCATAACTTATTATGTTTTAAAGCAGAAAAATTCTAAATTTCATTGTTATTTTATGAATTATTAATTGTGCATAGTTAAAATAGCTTTCATTTCTAATTATAGTGTAAATTGGTTTTGAGTTTAAAAAAATGTCAAGGATTTTCCATGATTAATTTTGTATAAATGTTTGCATTCAAATTTATCAGTTGGTTTCAGTTGTACATATAATTTTTATTAATTACTGTCTTGAACTACTATTTATTGTATTATATTATCTACTTTGTGTTTATTTTATTACTAGCATAATTTAATATTTACTTTAAAATGGGGGAAAATTCTAATTTTCATTGCTGTGGTATTTCGTAAACAATTAGTTGTGCATGTTTCACTTTGTTTCCAAATACAGGTGTAAAGTTGTTTAAGAGTTAAAAAATGGCGAGTATTTTCCTCGATTAATTTTGTATATTAAGATTTATCAATTGGTTTCATATATGGGATACATGTATAGTTTGTATTAAAGACTGTCTTGAATTATTTATTGTTTTTTAACATATATCTATACTTAGTAAGTATTCATTTTATTATTAGCATAATTTAACGTTTACTTTGAAATGGGAAAATTCAAAATTCTATTGCTGGGGTATTTCATAAACAATTAGTTGTGCACAGGGCCTGATTAAGGGGGAAGCTCGCTCTTCAAACATTATTTATACTTAAACCGTTAATTTTTAACAAATATTTTCCTCCTATAATAAACAGAAAATTTTCTTTAAAAATTATTTTAAAAGAATTCTGGTGTCTAATAACGGTGAGTAAATTGGATTGTTTTACACCGTTCATTTTTTATAAAAAATATTTCCTCGTCAAAGCGTGGAATTTCTATGACACGAAGTAAAAAATAATTGTAAAAATATTCCGGTATGAGCGAGCTTCCCCCTTAATCAGGCCCTGGTTGTGCATGTTTTAATTTGTTTATAGATATAGGCCAAATTTGTTTAAGAGTTAAAAATGGCTAGTATTTTCCTGGATTAATTTTGTATATTTGAAAATGTTTGTATATTAAGATTTATCAATTGGTTTCATATGTAGTTCACATCAAAGGCTGTCATAATAGCTACTTAATGTTTATTTTATTATTAACATAATTTAGTGTTTACTTTAAAATGGGAAAATTCTAAATTTTATTGCTGTGGTATTTCATAAACAATCAGTTTTGCATGTTTCAATCTGCTTCTGGATACAGATGTAAAGTTGTTTAAGAAATAAAAAAATAAATGGCTAGTATTTTCCTTGATTAATTTTGTATATTTAAAAATGTTTGTATATTAAGATTTATCAATTCGTTTCATATGTAATATACATGTGTAGTTTGTATTAAAGACTGTCTTGAATTATTTGTTGTTTACATATAATATCTACTTAGTGTTTATTTTATTATTAGCATAAGCCATAATTTAATGTTTACTTTAAAATTGGAGAAAATTCTAATTTTTCATTCCTGTGGTATTTCATAAAGTTATTCATTTAGATGTACATGTTTCAATTTGTTTTCAAATATAGGTGTTTAACAGTTTAATTAAATGAAGTTTATGACAATTTTTCTTTGTTTACAAAAATGATTTATTTGATTCTATTGTTTATATCTGTGTAAGCTGTATTTTAGTTAAAATAATGACTTAAACTTTTTCTTATATTTGATTTCTTTATTTAGATTGTGTTGTCTCTTTCTCATTGTACTTTCCTAAAATATTTAGATTATGTTTTAATAAGTTTGGGTGACTAATAAATTAATCTGAGGAATTAAGAAAAAAAAATAATTAGGCTCGTTTAAGAAATTTAGGCCATAAACAAATCTATATTATGATTTTATCATCCTTTTAGAACAACATGATAGACATTTGAAAATTACTATTTATTTTAGGGATGGACCGGATACGGATATCCGGCATTCCGGATATCTTTTTAATTTGCCGGATCCGGATATCTGGCAGTCTCCTTTCCCAGTACACATGAAAATTTCAGTTTTTTAAGAGCACACAGTAGTTACAAACAGGTATTTGATTTTTATGCAACTGGATTCCATTCACATACATAAAAATGTCAATACCTTTGGGATAATAAGCCATAATAGTTTTATTTTATTTTTTAATATCAATTCTTATGCTTATGTGTCACTTTTGATAGTTAGGTTAGCAGAATATAATGTGCAATGTTTTCAGAACTACATGCTTTGTCTGCCTTGCTATGCATATAATTGACTACATACTATAATAATATTGTGTCTCACTCACACGACTTTCTCTAACGCTGAATTTTAATATTATAAATACAGATTGGAGATTAGGAGGTAAGAAAACGAGTACTGCTGTGCAAGCCTATGTTAAAACAATTCAAATTAGGCTTCGGAACAGATTTATTTGACAAATAATATGTGAGGGGCCCCTCCCTCAAACCCCCCTTTCGTTATTATACAATACATTTATATAGATTTTAAGTTTATTATTAAGTTCATTTAAAATTATTCAGACAATTTTCACACACAACATTTCTTTAAACTTATCAATTTTGATCAATTTTTTCTACTAACAAACATATTAACTTCAAAATACAACATTTAAAAAAAATTACTTGCTTATTAAAAATTGTTGTTACATCTTTATTAAAATTTAAAATGTTATTAAACAAGTTTGTTTAATAACATTTTGTTCTTGTTTATTAAAAAATACTTACCTAAAATTACTTGTTTTTAATTTAAGTGACACAGGCAAAGATCAAGCATTAAAACTTGACTTCGGTATTTAGGAAGCCTCAAAACATTTAAATATTAAAAAAACCAAGCAATGAATATTTAGCTTAAAAAAAATACATTAACTATATAGCCATGTAGAATTGCTTTCAATTTCTAGGCAGCTTTCCTGGACATGGTAACAATAAAAAATTAGTATAATGTGGCCACCACATGACTTTCTTCTATATTTTCCTATACAAATTCACTCAATAAAAATAATTTATTAAAAATTATTATTTAAAAAATTATCTATCTTCTATGATAATGCAGACAATTTCCATATAAGAGAGAGAAGTAGTATAACACTAAATATCCAAAAGAAGTCAATTTTATTTTCAGTATTACATTTATCGCAGATCGATGGTTCAACCAATCGTTTTAAAGGTATTGGTGAGCTCTTTTGAAAGATACCCATCATGAAAATTTACTCCCCACGAGGAGGGACTTCCCCCCCCCCAGGGGGGGGGAGGCGAAGCTCCTACACATACAAAAAAATTTTCACATTTGGAGTATCTCTATTATAAATAATTCTTGTAAATTCATGATGATTATTAAAAAATAATTCTCTTTATGCACATTTATACAAAATTTTGTCCTTACCACCATTTTAAAAATTTAGAAAAAGTGGGATGGCAACGCAACCTGTTAGACAATTTTTACCAAAAGTTGATAGGCACTAATTTATGTCAAGGTGTAACTACATACCAATTCCTATGAAATTCTGTGCAGTAGTTCCTGAGATACAGTTGCCACAAAATTTTGTCACACATAGACTGACAGACAGACATTTTCTAAAAATGGTCAAATCGTGTTCTACAGCTCTCAAAACGTGTAAATCCATCAAAAACCCGAGGTCAAAAATTTTTAGGAATCCAATACTTTCTTCTATTGAATATAGAAGAAAGTAACAATATTATGGTTTAAATATTGGCAGCCCTGTATATCTTCTGAAGATTATATAAATGCCCCATGGTGCACATAAATATAATCCAATATCAATAACAGACGGTACAACCTGAAATACACTTCCATCTATTTTCAAGTATTGTACTATAATCTAGTTACTATAATCTAGTACTATAATCTAGTACTGTAGCTCTGTAAACGAACAGTAAATGATTTCCATACCATATAGAGCAGGCGCACGTAACGTCACTGCGACAGATGTGTCCGCACGTACTTTAGAATTGTAGGCAAAAGGGGGATAAAGCACCAATGGAGAAACAGGTATTTTGCCTACATGCGCAAAAGTTGCAGAATAGTGTCGTTTGTTTGTAAACATGCGCCTGCTCTATTCAGTATGAAACATGTTTTTACGCATCTAAAAAATATAAATTCATTTCATTTGGTTTAGTGCAGTTTACAGTTGTTGAACTCTACTTACCTACAATTTTCCCCATAGATGTAATATATTTGAATACTCTTGGGTGTCCCTGTACATGAATCATTTGCTTGATCTCCATGAAAAGTTTAGTGTAGCATCCCTATATGATACACATTTAGAATACAAGTTTGAACTTTCTGCTATTATTTTTACTTTCTTCTATATGTAATATAGAGAAAGTATTTGATTCGTGAAAATTTTCAACCTCTGTTTTTTGATGGATTTACACGTTTTGGGATGTCCAGAATACGAATTGATAGTTTTTTGAAAATGTCTGTCTGTCTGTATCACTTTTTTGTGGACGCTGTATCTCACGAACCAATGAATGAAATTTAACCAAACTTGGTATTTAGTTGCACCCTGACATAAACTGGCGCTGATTAGATTTGGGGATCAATCGCTCAACAGGTGGCGCTGTGATCGCATTTTATGCAAACTTTTAACATGGCAGTATAGGACAAAATTTCGTATAAATATGCAAAATGAAAGTTATTTTAAAGTTGTGATTGTAAAATTAATATGAATTATTGATAATAGTAGTAGTTAACTAGGAAAAAATTCTGTGCATGTGGAGGCATCGCTTCCACACCTGGGGGGGAAGTACATTTTCTAGATGGGTAACTTTCGGAAGACCTCATCAATACCTTTAAAATGAATGATTGAACTGTAAATCTGTGATAATTTAAAAGAAAGTTATCGATTTTTTTTTTTTACTTTTAAAACCGTATTTATTTATTTTTTAATATTGTTACTGAGTGAATATGTATAGGAAAATATAGACGAAAGTCTCGCTGTGGCCACAACATACTAGTTTCTTGAGATATGCTAATAACAGACACACACACAGACCAGCCGCTAAAAATATTATTTTTGGATTCAGGGGACCTGAAATCGAATAAACATAACAAAACCTCTATTTAAACTAGTATGTTGTGGCCACCACAAGACTTTCTTCTATATTTACCTATACATATTCAATCAGTAACAATATTTAAAAAAAAAAAATATATATACGATTTTTTTTTCTCTAAGTTTTTTTTTTTTTTTTTTTTTTTTGTTAAAAGTAAAAAAAATCGATAACTTTGTTTTAAATTATCACAGATTTATAGTTCAATCATTCGTTTTAAAGGTATTGACGAGACCTTTCGAAAGATACCCATCTTGAAAATTTATCCCCCCAGGGGGGGAAGCGATGCCCCCCCCCCATGCAGAAATTTTTTTTCCTAGTTACATACTACTATTATCAATAATTCATATTAATTTTACGATCACAAGTTTAAAACAACTCTTATTATGCACATTTATACGAATTTTTGTCCTATGCTGCCATGTTAAAAATTTAGATAAAATGCTATCACAGCGCCACCTGTTGAGCTATTGATCCCCAAACATAATCAGCACCAGTTTATGTCGGGGACCAACTAAATACCAAGTTTGGTTAAATTTCGTTAAAAAAAAAAAAAAAAAAAAAAAAAAAAAAAAATTGAGATTTTTTTTTCAAAGTTTTGTTTTGTTAAAAGTAAAAAAAATCGATAACTTTGGTTTAAATTATCACAGATTTATGGTTCAACCATTCGTTTTAAAGGTATTGACGAGACCTTTCGAAAGATACCCATCTTGAAACTTTGCCCCCCCGGGTGGGTACTTCCCCCCCCCCCCGCTGGGGGGGGAACCGATGCCCCCACATGCACAAAATTTTTTTCCCAGTTAACTATTACTATTATCAACGAGACCTTTCGAAAGATACCCATCTTGAAAATTTTCTTCCCCGGGGGGGTACTTCCCCCCCAGGGGGGGAACCGATGCCCCCATATGCACAAAATTTTTTTCCTAGCTAACTACTACTATTATCAATAATTCATATTAATTTTACAATCACAAGTGTAAAATAACTCTCTTTATGCCCATTTATACGGAATTTTGCCCTATGCTGCCATGTTAAAAATTTGCATAAAATGCGATCACAACGCCACCTATTGAGCGATTGATCCCAAAATCTAATCAGCACCAGTTTATGTCAGGGTGCAACTAAATACCAAGTTTGGTTAAATTTCATTCATTGGTTCGTGAGATACAGCGTCCACAAAAAAATGATACAGACAGACAGACATTTTCTAAAAACTATTAATTCGTGTTCTCCACATCCCAAAACATGTAAATCCATCAAAAAGTGGACATCGAAAATTTTCGCGAATCCAATACTTTCTCTATATTACATATAGAAGAAAGTAAAAATTTGACCCAAAAACAGTACTTCTCTACCATTTACATGTGGGTAAGAGAAAGTAAAACTAGTGTGTTGTGGCCACCACAAGACTTTCTTCTGTGCTTTCCTATATAAATTCACTCAGTTCAGATAAATTACAAAAACTATTATTTATTAAAATTATCTAGTATGATGAATGCAGGCGATTTTCATCTTAGAGAAAATTAACAGTAAATATCCAAAGAAACACAGTTTAACATCTTAAAAAAAGGGTTTTCATAATGGTTATCTCATGTATCAAGTTTCGTACAGTTAAATGTCATAGAAGTTGAAATATAGCATTCCCGTTCTCAGGAAAAACTGCACTATAGCAGCGCAACCTATTGGTAGATATACATCCAGATTGAATCTGCATACTGTCTCATAATGATTTTCTCACATATCAAGTATACAAGTATTGTTTGATTATACATATTAGAACCTGAAATATAATTTTCCCTTAAGCTGAGGAAATCTCTGTATAGAAACGTCATCTGTTGAGCAATTAGTACCAAAAGTCAATTCGCAATAACTTATATCAAGGTGCATCCACATATAAATTTTTATACAATTTTGCGCAGTAGTTCCTGATATAACTCTTCCTTGAACTCTGAAAATCGCTGCACGGCAGCAGCACCTGTTGAGTTGTTGACCCTAAAAATTGGTAAGCACTAACATATGTCAAGATACATCTACATATACATTTATATGCTGTAGTTCCTGAGATATAGCCTTTTCTTAAACTGTGGAAATCACTGCATAGCAGAGCTACCTGTTGTGTGGTTGCCACCAGAAGTTTATTGGCACTAACTTGTTGCATCTATATATGAATTTATATGTATTTTTCTGCAGTAGTTCCTGAGATATATCAAAATCAATCGCCTAATAATGTGAAATCGCCAAATATTCTTAATTTTGATAATTTTTTGTGGTCTCTGTAATTCATTTCAACCGATAATGTTTTCATTTTCTGGTGTTTTAGGAAGAGTAGAATCGCGTATATTTTTTTAAGATGACACCTTTTGAATGTTTCCTTGTTAGAAGCTGAGATACAAAAGACAACTGTTAGGATATCTGATTTTCTCTCTTTTTTTTTTTTTTTTGAAAACTTGTGTAACTCTGAATTAAATACTGTTAAAAATCCTTAATATGAAATGTTACTGAAGTATTAGTATTTGAAACTCTGCAAAATATACGAAAATAAAAACATTATGGGTTTTCTTTGAATCGAGTTTTAACTAACTAGTCGGGAAGTTAGTTAAAAATCGATTGTAAGACGTGTACTGGATAAACAAGAATCGAAGTTAATAAAAACATCGTAAAAAGATAGCTTTTGTTCAGAATTATAGAACTAAAACTTATCATTTACATATTTTTTACAATACTAGTATTAAAAAAATGAAATAAAATATTTTACTAATACATAATCATAGTTAAAGGGAAAATGGCGCACCGGGTTCACTGCCTTCGGAAAAAATTCCCAAAATGCTCTAACTCTTATTTCTATTATTTTCCCCCTACGCCCCCCCCTCCCACCTATCCTAATAATTTTAAAAATTCGAAAATATATGCACCAGTTTTGAACGATCTGTCTCTATTTTTGTTTTTTTGTTCCTCCGCTCCCCCCCTTCCCGCCCCTCCCAATAATTTAAAATTTTCAAAAATATCCGCAATCGATTTGTATGTATCGAGAACCTCTATGTACCAATTTTGAATGATCTAACTCTATTTCAGGAGACCTCAAAACGTGTAAATAAGGTGAAATCTCGAATCCCACTTTCGATAACATAAAAGTACTTAAAAATATATTTCAAATGATGTATTAAAAATAATTTAATCATAATTAGAATTTGAAATACGCGTATTAGAATAAAATTTAATTTGCAATTAAAATGTAAATTTTTTGTTTATTCTCCAAAATCAATGAAATTTGAACTCCAACTTTGTCTTGTGATGAAATCTCTGTATAGTAAGTTTTATGTGCGACAAAGGAAAACTGAAGAATTTTGAAATTTGCAATTTTTAATCACAGTCAAAAAACACGTGACCTGAATCAGTAAAGCAGGAAGTAAAAACTCTTTCGTCTTGCTTTTGAGAAATCGGGAGTTGCCATGGTAATCCAACCATTGGCAAACGTGGAATGCTTGCATCGAGAATTTCATTAAAGTCTATGGCCTAATGCGTAAAATTAAAAAAATTATAACTGATTCAATTTTTGAAATAATGTCTCAATATTTTGAGATCTGATTCGTCTAATCGAGGTCTATAATATATATATATATATATATATATATATAAGATTTTGAGTTATAAAATGTTTTGTGAAAAAATCGATGTTTCGTAAAATCTAAAAATATGGATCGCTAATCCATATTTTGTTAAAATGTTTACATGGTTCGAAAGAGGATTAAATGACCTATCAAAATATACCAGTTGTTAAGAAATGGGACTATCACTCTCTTGTACAGGATGTTTCAAAAAAGATGATCGAGAAAAAGAGAAATTTTGGACCATTTTTAAAACTTTTTTTAAAAATATAAAAAATCTGTATTTAAAAAAAAAAATGTATCGTAAAAATCGGTAATAAATGCTCTTTATCGTGGTACAGACGTATTTTCAATATCTCTAATCGTTGAGCAGGCATCGTTTTACAAAAACGCACAAAGTTTTCCCTCTGTGCTTCTTCTTTTCAGGAATGCACTGGAGGGTTAAAAATACAATCCGCTGTTTTTTTAATTAGACGTAGGTTGATGTTTTAATTAATATCTCCGGATCTAATTAAATTTTTTTATTTCTTTTTGCACTATGCACTCTGGAAGGCTTCTGAGCACCCGTATGTAAAATTTTGTACTTCTACATTCAGTAGGTGCTCAACGTATAGATGCACAGAGAGACATCCACACATCTTTTATTATTACTGTATGTAACAATGCCACATGCTGTTTGACATGCACAGAAGACACTTAACCATAGCTTCTCACAATAAAGATTTTAAATATGGGGTTTAGTGCGATTTTAAATAAAAGAATTTAAGTTGTAGCCCTAATGTTTGTGGAGAATTACAGAAGGTGAGGAACATGTTGAGCGGTATACACTCAAATTAAGCCAGCTTTTGTTCTCATATTATTTATCTTGCCTATCAAGTTAAGTGCAGTTAAATATTATTAATGTTGAAATTTAGCCTTCCTATTCAGATTCACATAGTACATTGCAGCATAGTATAAGTAGAGCCACCGACTGACCAATATGCACCAAAATTGAATCAACGTGATATTTTATAAAAATGGCCCTCTCACACACCAATTTTTTGCAATTATACATAAATGAATCTGCGATATAACTTCCCAATCACAGGAAAATTGCAGCATAGCAGCACCACCTACTGGTCAATACGCACAGAAATTAAATTAATATGTTTTAAAATAGCCTTGTGACAGTTTTTTTTTTTTTAATACACTGTAGAAGCTCAGATATAATCTTCCTTTAAAAAGGGAAATCACAGTATAACAGCACGACTTGTTGAATGATTTGCACCAAAAGTTCATGGACACTTTTTCTTAAGGTTTAAATTTATATGAAATTCTGTACATTAACTCTTGAACTAGACCTGCTGCTGCTACAGAAAATTTTTGTCAGATAGACATTTTCTAAAAATGGTCAAATTGTATTCTGGTTCCCTCAAAATGCGTAAATCTACTGGAAATGAAAACTGGAAGTTGAGTTTTTTTTATGAATCCAGTACTTCTTTCTATTTAATATAGAATAAAATAATAATTCAAAACGAAAACTGGAAGTTGAGTTTTTTTTATGAATCCAGTACTTATTTCTATTTAATATAGAATAAAGTAATAATTCAAAATGAATTTATGTTTTTTTCTTTGTATACTTTTTATTTATTTCATATTTTTATATTCGGTATAGATAAAGAAAATTTTAGATTATTTATTAAAATTCTTTAATTAAAAGTTAAGTTTTTCTAATGTACAAAATCTAATATACAAAATTGATCAAATTTTTCTAATGTACAAACTTTAACTAATTGAACATTTTAATTATTTTTTTTTCTTCTTTAACTATCTGAAAGTGAAAGTACAAACTTTCTGAAAATTTAAATATGTACTTATATTTGAAGTAATTTTAATTTTTGGGAATATATCTGTGCAATATAATGGGGAATTCTAAATTCAGGTGCTTTAGCAAGATATTAAATTAAAAGCATAAATTTATTTATTTATTTATTTTTTTTTTTCACAAATTAAATAGGTAGATGGTGCAGGCAATATAAATGTTCTGCTACTATAAATATACGGTCACAAAAAAAAAAAAAAAAAAAAAAAAAACTTTCTTGTGTATGGAAAAGTGGATTGTAAATAAACAGGCAGGTTTCTTGTCAATAAATGCATATTATCTGACTCATTTTCAGAACAATCTAACAACTTTTTTCCCCCAATATTAACCATATTACTAAACAATCTAACAACATATTTATTTTTCTTCCCAATCAGTTGATTGTGTAAACTCATGAAAACAGAATTATATGCACTGCACAGAACAGAATAAATTCTATTTGTTTAGGAACAACAGTGAATAGATCTTTTTATTGTAATGGGGAAGATTAGGGGGAATGGGAATGTTATAGATCACTCTGGAAAAGCCTAGCTAACTCTGTATAAAATTAAAATAGGGCTTCTATATTTCTTACACCTGAAGCTACTTTTGTCTAAATTTGCTTGCTAAAGTGGCTAATTTCAACTTTCACAAAGGCTAACTATTTTTTTTTCTTTTAACCTTTACGTTACAACTGATCTAAAAAATAAAAAATATTATTGCAAAATTTTCATTTGAGAGGAATTTGTTTGAATTTTCCACTTCGGATATCCGGCTTAAAATAGCAGGATATCCATATCCGGAGTGCTGATATATATTCCATCAGATGTTTAACACTCAGCTGGATACCAGATAGTTATCGGATACCAGTTTCATAACAAGTGAAAGCCCCAAAGGAATATCATGTAAATTCAAAACGTAAGAGAGATAGAATAAACAGAATTTAAGTTCTAAAAAAAAAAAGGCGGGGGGGAAGGGTTTATCAATATTTATTTACAATCAGTGAAAACACTAATATCATTGGGCATTAATTGAATCAAAATAAAAATGTGATCAAAACCCCTTATAGTTTAGCTTTTATTTTGAGAGAACTGAAATTCTGTTCATTCTATCTCTCTTAACATTTTGAATTTACATTATATTTTTTGGGGTTTTCATATAAGTTGCTCAATACCTTTGGCTATTAAATCGTGCAAATGAAATTCTTTTAAGCTTGTGCATGCGTAGTTAAAAATTATTTAGTAAAAGTGTTCGTATTTCATAAGATATATAACATTTTTTCATTCTGATGGCTGTAGGCTGTGTCTAATGTAGTATGCCATATTTCCTGAAAATGGCTTTGCACTGGGTCTAATGCCCTACATGTTATAATTAAAAAAGTGGAATTTTTTTTTTAAAGAAACCGGAATAACTCTATGAATATATGTCGTATCCTCATAAAATTTTATACAGATAACGAGAAAAATCTTCATAATCACATGCTACAGCTAAAATGCATTTAAAGCATTACATTACCTTTTACAGGGTGATCCAAAACATGTTGATTTTTGTTTAATTTTACACTGGTCCCTTTTTACCTTTTTACAACACAACTTTTACTAAAAAATATGAGGTACAGCATGTTATTTACACTACAAAAGTTTCAAGATGATTCCTAAAGAGTTTTTCAAGATATTTGACAAAATGTAAAAAATTGAAAGTGTTCACATTATTTTGTCCAACACCTGTATGTAATACACAACCTGGTGTTTTCAGGCTTGCATTATAAAGATCTACTGTATTACTTACACACATTAATAAGATTAATTAGATAGATTTTTATTAATAGATTTTTTAGACAATAAAATTTATTTATAAAATACATAATTAAAAAAAAAAAAAAATCTGAAACTGAATTATCTATTTATTTTTTAGATAAAAGTGCCATATGAATTATTTATGTTGATTAAAGAAAAATATCTGTAATACAGATTAAAAGAGTTTAATTACGCCTTTTAAATGTTATAAACTAACAGCTGTAAGTAGAAAATTATGTAAATATTGTACGCACTCAGCGTTCAAAAGTAATGTAAAAACAAAAGTAATGAACAAAAAATTGATATCAATGATCAAAGTTGACAGTTATTCGTTTCAGATTTTACATAATATGTATATTATAAATTTTTCATTAATCAAATGTGCCCATAAATTCTTTATGAAATGAAATCAAAATTCTACATTTTTTTTATGTATTTAGTATTTGTAAAAGTGGGTTAGAATTTAAGAAAACAAATTTGCTGCATTGAATAAAAGCATAATGCAGTAGACCTCTTCACTTTGACAATAAATTCTCAAATTTTGGGGAAATAATGATAAGTCTGAAAATCGCTTGATGCAAACACAAACACTCCTTTGAACTTTGAACGAAGTAAAAACACAAACGTAATCAACCAACTAATCAACCTTTGCACGAAGAGTTCTGATTGGCTATTTGGGCATGGATGCTCCGCATGTCCTATCCAATGAAAACGCTGAAAGTCTTGAAATTCGGTGACCGCCAGAGGCTAGTTCCCCCCCCCCTACGCCAAAAGCAGAGTTGAAATACCATACTGTAGGGAGAAAACCCTACATCTGACAACACTGATGGGAATAATCGAATGATTTTGATAATCGAGTGATTTGCTTTCGAATGATTTTAATAATCGAATGATTTTACAATCGATTATTGATGACGTAAGCGTAGAATAAGCGTTTTGTAATTAGTTTCGGTTTCTTCGTAGCTATCAGGTTACTTTCGGTTTATATTTTGTTTTTTCCCTCATTGCTATGAAATTTTAAGGTCTAACCTTTAATAATTGAGATTTATTTAACTTTTTACGTAGACTTTTTTCAAAAATCAAAGTAATTACTTGTAATAATTACTTTGTTTTCTCCCCCCTCTTTCTCTCTGTGTATACATATAGTGTATGTGCATGTAGTATACATGTATAACTGAATCAATTGAAACACAGATTTGACAGTGGATTTACCACAGTAGTAATAGCTGAAGTGATTTTGTTGGTTACTTGATCTACCATAAAGTTAAAAAATGGTGTCCATTTGAAAATTTCAAGTTCGGATAAGAAACGCATTTTTTAATAGTTTTGCTTAAAATTCGGTATGTACGTAGTTCATATCAAGATCTCAACCAAGATTATTAATCAACTCGATCGGGTGTCCGTGTTTCAAAATAACGGCTACTTAAAATTTTCAAACTCACATAAAAAACGTATTTATGAACAGATTTGCCTGAATCTTGATATATGCATAACTCATATGAAGATCTCAACTCAACCAATTTTTTTTTTTTTTTTTTTTTTTTTTTTTGTCAACTCGATCCCTCAACTTGTTTCAAAATTGCAATTACTTCAACATTTCAAACTCAGTTAAAAAATTTATTTATGAACCGATTTTTCTGAAAGTCATTATGTACAGTCACCCCAAAAAAAAACGCCACCCACCCACCCAATTTCGCCGTAAATTATCGTAGAAACATGCGGCTGGTACCTATCGATCTGTAATAATGTCTAGTTTTTAATGGTGTAGTTATATTTTGCTTAAGGGGTCATCTACATATTGAAACACGTATAAACTTCATTTTTTTCAATGACGACCCCTATTTTTGACCTCATATTCAGATTTCTGAGATTAAGGCAGTTCGGAAAACTTACCTATTTAACGACTTTAAATCAATTTTAAACAGAGTTACACGTGAAAATGTGTTAGGGGACCGTCTATACATTTAGAAAAAATAAATCGTGATCAACTACCCAATATTCATTATTTATAAAATTTCACACCGGAAAAAAAGTTCAGGAATGTTTATTATAAAATAAAAAACGATTCAAATTCGCAGAACTTTCTTTATTAGCTTATGAATTAAAATATTTTTATTGGTTTCAATTTATTAAACATTATTATTGAAAGTTAAATGCATCACTTCGTACGAAGAAAAATAATAGCTTGAATGATATGAACCCTACAATATTGAATTACAAAAATCTAAATACCAAGGTAAAAGAACAGTAGTAATAATGATAATAATATTAATAGCAGTTAAAAAAAAGGTGTTTAATATTTAAGAAAAAGAATTATCTACTTCTTAAAAGCAAAAACTGTTTTATTTAAGAGACAAAAATTTAAGTTAAAATACATTTAAAAAACAAAAAATATGTATAAAAACAATTAAAATCTACTAACTAACAATTATTATCTACTTCTTGTTGGGTATAGTTTTATTTTATACAGTAAGCCTCGCATGAAAGTGTTACTATAAAGTTTTACATTTAATTTTAGGCGTACAAACCAACAATAGATAATATACAAAAATATACATAACAAGATTTAAACTAAAACCTGATAAAGGATATTTAATATTTTCGCGACTGCTGATGTAGTTTCACGTCATTTAGAAATATGTAACTCCTCCAGTGGGCGTTTCTTTCACAATTTGTGTGTTACGATATTTCTTAAGAATATTCCTTATATTCATATTTATATAAACAAAATAGTATGAAACAAATTTTTTCACTAGAAAGAGTGTATATTCATATTATTGTGTATATCCATATGAAAATAAACATGGATATGGAAAAAACGGTTTCCTATTGCCTAGAACGAATATTCCCCGTTCTGCAATCGTCTACTCTACTTGTATTCTTAATTATAAATGTGTAAAATCTATATCTTTAAAAGTAATAAGACATATTACTTTATTTTAAATTCTTTTTCCGTAATAAATGTGACGACAGTTTTACGCCGTGATTAGAATAATAGAAAATAAATAATATTGCACTTTGTTTCAATAATAAATTTTAAAACTTAAAGAAAAAAAAATACCACTTCATGATTCAGTATTAAAAAAACATTTAATAGAAGTTTTATATTTTATTATGTTACGTCATGCGATAAAATTTAAATAGCATAAACGGTAGAGTAAGCAAATGCGAAAATTTCACAAGATTAAAACAGAAAATTTGTTTTAAAAATTCTGATAAAAATTAATAAAAATCAATTATATTAATTTTAAAAAAGGAAAAAACAAAAGTATTGTTCACTGCGTATTGCTCTTTCAAATAATATTCCTCGTCTTACCGCGTTTTTTTACTGTCATGATACTTAATTGAGGTGCACGAATCCTAGAATATTCAAGTTAAAAACAAAAGACAAAAGGGATAAAATAGAATTTTAGCAGTGAGAAGCTAGAAAAAGTTATGTAATATTTAAGAACAAAGACTTAACATTTCAGAATCGAGTAAACTCCCTTCTGCAACGAAAGCCACGCCTTTACAGAATTTTTCTAAAACTTTACCTTATAAAACAAAATTATTTTACATACTTCCAATTAAATCCTTTAAATTTTGTCTTCAGCATTCAATGTAGTAAAGGCCATTGACATTTATGCATACCAGCGTCACATATAGTCAGGGCCTGATTAAGGGGGAAGCTCGCTCATACCGGAATATTTTTACAATTATTTTTTACTTCGTGTCATAGAAATTCCACGCTTTGACGAGGAAATATTTTTTATAAAAAATGAACGGTGTAAAACAATCCAATTTACTCACCGTTATTAGACACCAGAATTCTTTTAAAATAATTTTTAAAGAAAATTTTCTGTTTATTATAGGAGGAAAATATTTGTTAAAAATTAACTGTTTAAGTATAAATAATGTTTGAAGAGCGAGCTTCCCCCTTAATCAGGCCCTGCATATAGTGTCATATACGAGTATGCAAACTAGTTTTTTTAATATTGTTTCCGCAATATAGAGGCGGGGCTACATTTCTTTTGGAATTCTTTCCCAATCTCTTGCCTGCATTGCGATAATTTATAAAAAATAAGCCAATTTGTATAATAAACATCGAAATGTTCCTTAGAAAACAATTATAATAACATAAAGGTAAATTAAAATAGTTTTTCGTCAAAATGTATAGAAATATTGACTCACAGATGATACAAATTATAACAAGTGACGCCCCCCTAACAGCAGTAAAAAATGAAATATCACTGTAACTCAGAAAATAATGTTAGGAACGAGCTGTAAATTTGGAAACCCATGATTTTGATGATGCCCGTTCTATTCGTGTAAAAATTAACATAGGTCATAATTCATAATTTTTTCAAATATGAATTTATTAAAAATTTTCATAATTCAAAAAATGTTTTTTAGCAAAAATTTGCATGGAATATGTTTGGGTCACTTCATTCTAACGAATAAAAAAAACAGAATTTAAATATCATAATTATTTCGGTAGATATGATTTAATGTTTGTCACATTCATTTAACGTTAGTATCCCCAAATTTTGACAGCTTATAACTCTATGAAAAATTGCGCGAAATATATAAACTATACCATTTTCCGTGATGATTTGATCCAAAGAATTCAAAAATATTATAAAAAAGGGGGGTTACCTTTGAAAAAAATGAAGTTGATGTCAGTTTTAATATGTAGACGACCCCCTAAGTAAAATGTAACTATAACATTATAAACTAGACGTTATTACAAACTGATCGGTACCAGTCGCATGTTTCTACGATAATTTACGGCGAAATTAGGTGGGGGGGTGGCGTTTTTTTTTTTTGGGTGACTGTACATAATCCAAGTTTATTGATAGGCTCGATTTACCATTTTTTTTTTTTTTTAATGGCAGCTATTTCAAAAGATGTAGAACTCAGATTGAATTGTAAACATTTATTCGCAATGTTTAATTTTGCTGGACTGCTATCAAAGAAAAATATAAAAGTAGTGGTATTAGTACAGCATTTGTACTAGCAGAAAACGTATTACTACTTGTATGCGCAACTCGTGCCTACTTTGTTCGACTAACAAAGGGTCGTGGTTTTTATTATTTATTATTATTCTTTTTCGACCTAACACCATTATTAACAGTTTTTTTTTTTTTTTTTTTTTCATTTTAAACTATTTAAATGGCAACCATACATGAAATTCAAGATACAAATTTCATTTTTTTTGCAATTACCTATTTTTTAAGTTATGCTTTTAGCACGCATGTATACAGATTAAACATTAAAAAAAATTGACTTTCATATGCATGAGGCCACAAAACGCGACATTATACAAAAAACAGAGCTGAAAATTGAATTAAAAAATAAACTTTGTCTATCGTATTAGTATAACCAATTAATTTTTATTCCTGAGCAGTTTTCGTCGACATTGCAAAATGTAGTAAAACATCTACATAAATTACATTCAACAGAATAAGCAATTTCGCTTAATTTTGAGTAGCCTTTTATACTGTCGTAAAGTTATATACATAGTCCATTGTGTAGTTTATTCCTATATGAAAAAGACATGCATAAATTTACAGAATTTCAAATTATAGCCCTAATGTATCCAAATGATTTTGAGTAGCTCTCTAAACGAATGATCGATGATTTTCATACCATATCCTGCAAAAGATGTGATTTTATTTATATAAAGAAGAAAGAAAGTATGCTCAGGTGATTTTGTTAATCGCAAAATATAGATGTTAAATTGCAACTACTAGAAATTTTACCCATATAAGCAAAATATATTTGAAATGTGAATTATTTTGGTTGTCCCTGTACACGAACCATTTTTTCGACCACAACAAAAAGTTTAGTATAGATAGCATCCCTATATAATACAGATATAAAAAAGAAGAAAAAATTGACTTCCTGTTACTTTTCTTGAGGTATACTGCTAATAAACACACAGACTAACTGCAAAAAAACTTATTTTTGGATTCATTGCGCCTTGAAATGTGTAAATATAACAAAAACTCATTTTCGGAAATTTGACCGCAAAATAATACATTCTCTACGATATATAGGTAAGAGAAAGTTCAAAAATAGAGCATTAATATCATTAGTATAAAGCTAAATTTATTTTATTATTTTATATAGTAAATTCCCAATTTTGTTTCTATTTTGTTTATTTGTGAGTATATGTGTGTGTGTGTGTCTTATATCACAATAAATTGAAATTAATGTAAAATAATCTTATTTGTGTGTTCTAATAAAACTACAATTATTATTTGAAAACATTTGAACCCTGAAATTTTTCATATAAACTTGAAAAATTCATGTATGTATTTGTATAGCCATAATGCATATATGTATATATATATAAAAAAAAAAAGACATTAATGTAATGTAAAAAATATGAGTACTCCCTATTTTCACCGTAAAAGAACAAAATTTTTAGTATTTTTTAAAGTATTTTTATGAATAGAAACATTACTAAATCTAAATAACGCGTATTTTGAAAAGCAACAGTTCACTAACTACATATAAACATAGCTGCCAATATTTTAATTTATTCCGGAGTACTTTTAGCCCCGCCTTTATTTCGAACCATTTTATTTATAGAAAAATTTTCTTCAATATATAACTTCGGTAAGAAAAAAAAAAAAAAAAAAAAAAATTACTTTAGAAAAATAAGTGGTACGAATTAGAGGCGGGGCTAAAATTACTCCAGAATAAATTAAAATATTGTCAGCAATGCACATAACGTGTGAAAAACAAGCATTCAAAGAATGACCACTCTGAATTACAGCCGAACCACCAAACGAATTATTCATTCGTTATAAACAGGAAATAAATCGCTGCAAATAATCAGAATATAGAATGACCAAGTAAACTTTTGCCGTTAAAATCATTTGAAATAAAATAATCGAAACAATCACTCGGCACGCGCATGAGGGATGTAATATCACTCGAAATAAAATAATCAAGATAATCATTCGCGCACGCTTATCGAATGAAATAATCGGAATGAAATTAACGAATGAAATGATCGAATGAAGTTAATGAATGGTTTTTAAATAATCGAGTTAATCGAATGATTACAAATAATCGAGTTAATCGATTATTTCACTTGAATGACGGCACATCTCTATTCATAGCATGTCGATAGGTTTGCTAACTTGGGGACTTATCCCCTAAATTTACGGACTATTAGAGACTTTTCCAAATTTTACTACAATAAGACATAAGATATTTAGAGCATTGAGTTCTAATTCTAGACGAAGTGGTGGTTTTCTGCGAAACCTCCCTAGAGCAGTCAATCGGCCAATTCCCACATCCCAACTCCAGACGAAGCATGGAGAGTGCGTTCCAATTTCGTCTGCTATAAACAAATAAACCTAATCATATACAGTCGGCTGCAAAATTATTCGAGCACTAGCCAATAATTCCTATATTTAAAAAGTACACTTAAGACTGTGTTTTGCTAAGTAAATCCTTGTCGAATCATGTTCTTAGACTAATTGAGAACATGACTCGACAAGGATTTATTTAACAAAGCTGTATTAAGTGTACTTTTTTTTGGCAAGGATTATTGCTAGTGCTCGAATAATTTTGCAGCCGACTGTACTAGTGAGACGCCTGAGCAAAGTTCCCAACTTTTATGATTTTTTCACGAGCATTTTTAGACCCGCATCTTTTTCATACAGGAAATTTTGAAAAACGATTTTCTTCTTATTTAATCGTAAAGAGAAATAATCTACAAAATTTCTGGCGCGATAAATACATTTTTAAAAAAGGTCCATCAATTTAACAGTTGGGAATTTCCTGAATGTGAAAACAGAATTTAAAAATAAGTATTAGTTAATTAGTTATTTGGAAAGAAAATTTCCCATAGAATAACACTGGCTCGGACTTCCGGAGACGGTAAGTGACAAGGGCCGTTAACCCGCTATCGTCGTTTTCCCGCTTTCATAGCTTTTTTTTTTTTTTTTTTTTTTTTTTTTTCCCCACGCACTCCGTGAAAAAGGATGGATCGAGGCTCTACTGTATTATCCAATTAAAGTTTAGTTTCGGTTTTATTTTTAGTTTCGGTTAATTGTGAAATTTACCATATTTATCGAAACGAAACCCAAGAGTGGAGCAAACATTTGTAAAAGACTTCTTTCAAAACCAATTTTAAGCTTCACCTTATAAAAAAATCACATTTTAATTATTTAAAATATAAGTATTTTAAAATTCTTTACACATAATTAAGTAATACAACTCCTACAAGAATTCAAATTTACTGAAACCTAAAGCACAGTTTCAATGTAAAAGCTATTCAGGATTGTGACAGCTAAATTCGAATTCTTATCGTTTTGTATGAATTCTTCTATTATTATCAAATTAAAGGAACAAACAGTTTTTCAAAGATAATTATATTTCAGTTTTTATTGATTGTGAAATTTATCGTGTTTGTGGAAATGAAAACTGAGAGCGAAGCAAACATTTGTCAAAGACTTCCTTGAAAACAACTTTTAAGCTTCACCATATAAAAATCACATTTTTATTATTTAAAATATAAGTATCTTAATATTCTTTACTGGTAATTATGTAACAAAACTTACAAAATTCCAATTTCATTAAAATGCAATGTGCAATAAATTCACTTATTAAGACATAGGATTGAATTAACTTTTAAGTAAAAATAAATACATCAAGTTCATCCTTTTTGTGTGCATATGCATTTCGAATGCTGTCGCGTTCATCCTGCGTTCACTTGGTGACACTGCCTATTCTGGCTTGTGTTCCTTCTCATTCTTCTGGAGACTTTTCTTCATTTCTTTTCTTCTTTTTAACATGTGTTGCCATTCTGTTGGTATTATACTCAGCTCTCGGTCATTTATGGCGGATTTAATGGTAAGTATCCCTATGGCTTCACGTTTTAGGACATAAGGCGTGAGTTATATGGGGCTATCTTTTGAAAATTGAGGGTATTGATGTTAATAGGATTAGAGTTATAAGTTTTAGATAAGGCGGTAGATTGATTATTATACTTTAGGTCAGATAGGTGTTCAGTTTCTCGCTCTTTTATATGACGTTTCGTCATACTTATGTAGAATGCATGATTGTTGTTTTCGGAATTAAATTCAATTTTATAAATGCCAGTTATGACGTTTTGTCATACCTATGTAGCAGGCTTGATTGTTGTTTTGGAAATTAAAGTAAATTTTATAAATACCGGTTAACAATCAAGCATGCTACATAGGTATGACAAAACGTCACATGAAAACATTAAATTATAAGTAATTACACTATAGGTCTTCGTGATAATTAACACATTGACGAGTCGTTCATTACGAAAATAAACTCTTTAATAATTAACAATCAATAAATGGAACAAGCACGCATTACTTAGCGCGCGGCGTACTACTCACTGACATTGACATACTACGGGACCTTTTTCCCGGCAAGGCTGAAAAACTGAATGTTCTGTGAGTTGAAGTTGAAGTACATATTTTGTAAGTGAAAGTTGAAGTACATCTTCTGAAAGAGAAAGTAGAAGTACATATTTTGAAAGTGAAACTAGAAGTACATATTCTGAAAGTGAAAGTAGCAGTTGTTGTACATAAATTATAGATGTCGCTACGATCACTACAGATGTATCCCCCCAGTGAACAAGGAGAACGATAAAAATTTACAAAATACTAATACAAATACAATTACAAATGCAATTATGTATATAAAATAATAATAATACAATGCTACAATAGAATATTGATGCTAATACACTTAAAATATATATGTACACATATGCAATAACATATTGAAATATATGAAAAAGTATTGCTGAGAACAGAATTGTTTAAAATATATATACATACATACATACACATGTGCACATGAAAAGTTACATTACAGTAAATAAACAAGGAATAAGTGCAATATATAAAAGAATAAATGATAATATAAACAAATACAAGATTTGCAATGACATTAAAAATAATTTGTTACTAAATGTTTTGGAAAATGAACTTTTCGACCAGATCTAGTTGTAATTATTTTCTGCTGTTGTAAATTTTCTTGTGCAGCAGAAGTATTACATCTAAGTTCATTTAAGTCAGAATTTGTGTTGTTATGACAATCAGGTGGTGAAGATAAGTTGGCGTTATCTGAGAACAGAAATGCAGGCTTTAACCTGTCTATAGATACTACTGTAGGTTTTCCATTAACTTTAATAACCAAATTTTTATTATTTCTTTTAAGTACATTATGATGCCCTGTGTAAGGAGGAGTTGATGGTGGTTGAATACTATCTATGCGCAAAAATACATGAGTACATGTCTGCAAGCATGGATTTATGTAAGCATTAGAAGTACCATGACTAAGGGGATTAATGGGAGAAAGTTTTCTCATGGATTCACAGAGTTGTGAGACATATGTTAAGTCAGGTGATGTTTTGTAGTTATCTATTGTGAACAAATCAGATGGAAGTCGAAGTGTATTACCATACACTAGTTCAGCACTACTCGCCATAATGTCATTTTTAATAGCAGTTCGAAGACCTAATAAGACAATTGGCAGTGCTTCAGTCCATTTCATATTGTCATGGGTTTTTAATGCAGTTTTGAGCCAGCGATGGAATCTTTCACAAATTCCGTTTGATATTGGATGGTACGCTGTTGTGCGTGTACGCGTGGTTCCAAGAATATTTGTTAATTTACGGATAAGGTTGGATTCGAAGTTTCGACCTTGGTCTGTCGTGATGGTAACCGGACATCCGAAGCGCGAAATCCAACCATTTACGAGTGATTTAGCTGCTGTTAGAGCTGTCATGTCAGATGTTGGGATTACTTCTGTCCATCGAGTGAAACGATCGACAATAGTCATGCAATATTGATAACCTTCAGATGGAGGAAGTGGACCAATGAAATCGATATGTATATGTGAAAATCTTGCATCTGGAAGGGCAAAAGTTCCAAGTGGAGCTTTCGTATGCCGATGTATTTTGCAACGTTGACATTTATCACATGACTGGACGGAATTTTTAATGAATTTTTTCATGTTTGGCCAATAATATCGCTTAGTTATTAATTTAGTTGTGGCAGAAATTCCGGGATGAGAAAGATTATGAATATGATTAAATATTTTAGATCGAAAAGATTCTGGGATGAAAGGACGTGGTATGTTTGTTGACATGTCACAGTATAATGTTACATCCTCCAAAGAAAAATAATGCTTTTGAATATTACTTGTATTGTCAGTAGAATTTAAAATGTTTTTTAATTCAGGATCCTCGAGTTGTGCAAGAGATATTTGTTTGAAATCTAAAATTTCTGTTGAAATTGAATCAATTTCAATTCTAGATAATACATCAGCAATGAAGTTTTCTGTACCATTAATATGACGCATATCTGTCGAAAATTGAGAAATAAAGTCGAGATGGTGCAATTGACGAGAACATTTATCTGGCTTTTGCTTAAAGGCATAAATTAGAGGTTTTTGGTCAGTTTAGGTGGAAAAATCTCTACCTTCAAGCATGTGCCGAAAACGTTTAATTGAAGTATATATATCTAAAAGTTCGCGGTCGTAAGTGAACCAAGTGCGCTGACTTTTAGTAAGTTTTACAGATAAAAATGCTATTGGTTCCCATGAAGAATTATTATATTGCATGAACGTACTGCCGACAGCAAAATCCGAGGCGTCACACCATAAACGTAAACGAGCATCAGGAATGGGATGTTTTAACAAGGTGGCATCCGCAAGTGCCGTTTTAGCGGTGGAAAAGGCAGTTTCTGCTTCGGCAGACCAGTTAAGAGATGCTTCAGATGTTTTTGAACGTGAAGATTTTTTTTTTTTTTATGGCCTTCCAAAAGTTTTACTAGGGGTGCTAAAATGTGGGCAGCTTTCTGTATAAATCTTCGATAAAAATTGTACATGCCAAGAAAGCGCCGCAATTGGGTAATAGTTGTAGGTCGGGGAAATTTGTTTATTGCTTCAACTCTGTCAGGGAGGGGTAAAAGTCCTTCGGCAGAGATATTATATCCGAGAAATTTTATATGAAGTATACCTAGAGTACACTTAGAGGGTTTAATAGTAAGACAGTAGTGACTTAATCGTTCAAAAAGGGTTCTGAGATGTTTAAAATGCTCTTGTTTATCTTCAGATGCAATAAGAATATCATCAACAAATGCGTAAACACCATCTAAAACTCGAGTCACTTCATCAATGAATCTTTGAAAAGTACTAGATGCATTGCACAGACCAAATTGCATCCGAGTACTCTCGAAGAGTCCAAAAGGTGTACAAATTGCAGTTTTATGGATGTCTTCGGGAGCAATCGGAATTTGATGATAAGCTTTAATTAAATCAATGTGAGAAAATATTGTTGTCCCATGAAGCTCGCTAGTAAACTCAACGATATTAGGGATTGGATACTTGTCCTTTTTGGTTTGAGCATTAAGAGCTCGATAGTCACCAACGGGACGCCAATCATCGCTTCCTTTTTTAGGGACCATATGCAAAGGGGAAGCATAATTACTTTTGGATGGGCGAATATGGCATAAATCCAACATGTGCTGAAATTCTAATTTTGCAATTTTTAAACGATCGGGAGCAAGCCGACGTGGTTTAGCAAAAACGGGAAAGCCAAATGTTTCAATATGATGCTTAACAGAATGTTTAATAATTTGGTCTGCACATGGAGGTTTAGTAATACTAGGAAATTCATTTAACAATTGAGAGAAATTATTATCACTAAATACAGATTTTATAGAATAAATATGAGCAATCTTAATCGTACCATTAGTCTTTAATTTTGTATTAGCGTCGATTAATCGACGATTTCTAAGATCTGGCTGTAAGTTAAAATAGTGTAAAAAATCTGCACCAATTATATCTGTAGACACATTGCATACATAAAAAGGATAAATAAAGTTTTTTCTTAAACCTAAATCGAGTGATAAAAGTTTCTGTTTATATACATTAATAGAAGTGCCGTTAGCAGCTTTAAAAGTTTGTATAGGAGTGCTTACCTTTTCAACTGTGGCAGCTGGTATAATAGAACAATCGCTACCAGTATCGATGAGAAAATTAACATTTGACCAACAATCTCGCACAAAAAAGCGACGAGACCTATTAGTATACCAGGCGTATGTCGCCGCTACTCCTGGGGTGTGTCGTTTTTCTGGAAGGTGCACGGTGGTGAACATTTATTGGCTTCAGAGCCAAATTTTTTATGATACCAGCACAAGGGATCGTTCTTTACAGATGGGCTCCTTGGTCGAAAAAACCGACGACTACGAGAAATACTTCTCGAACGTCTTAGTGATGCTATTTCTTTACGCAGAAGTTTAATCTCTTTCAGCAATTCTGAGTCATTGTTGCAGGAAGCGTTCGAAATGGAACTTGTTTCTATTGCACTCACCTGTGCAGGTGTGATGTCCAGAATTTTGCCGGCTATTTCAGCAGCTTTTTGGGAAGTGAGAGGAGTTATAGACGCCAAAATTGATTGCACGTTTGAAGGCAGTTGTTGCAGGAACACCTCAAGTAGCAGGGCATCTGCGACGTTATGGTTCTCTGCACGCCGTTGCATAAGACGAAGCAGGTCAGAGGGCTTTCGATCTCCCAGTTGTTCTCCTGTAAGCAACCGTCTAATTTCTTGCGATTTGCTCTCTCCACACCGAGATATCACTTCATCTATTAACTTTCCATAGGGATCATTGCTGTCAGGAGAAATAATGATGTCCGGGACAGTCATTGCAGCAGCTGGCGGAAGATTTGCTACACAGTAATTACATTTTGTTTTGGATTCCGTTATGGCCTTTGGAGTAGCTAATTCAAATGTAGATTCGATCATAGTAAACCACAACGAGGGGTCTGCTGGAATGAAATTAGGAATCTTGACTGCAGAAACATCACTCATAGTGAATCCGTAGCAGAAGAGATTCAAAACAAAAGCAATAAAAAGTTAAGATTGATTTCGATTTGAAACCGAAACTCTAGCTGCACGTAAACATTACACAAAAGGATGAAAGTTTTCTAAGTCCAAAGTCACCATTTATAGGTCTTCGTGATAATTAACACATTGACGAGTCGTTCATTACAAAAATAAACTCTTTAATAATTAACAATCAATAAATGGAACAAGCACGCATTACTTAGCACGCGGCGTACTACTCACTGACATTGACATACTACGGGACCTTTTTCCCGGCAAGGCTGAAAAGCAGAATGTTCTGTGAGTTGAAGTTGAAGCACATATTTTGTAAGTGAAAGTTGAAGTACATCTTCTGACAGTGAAAGCAGAAGTACATATTCTGAAAGTGAAACTAGAAGTACATATTCTGAAAGTGAAAGAGTTGTTGTACATAAATTATAGATGTCGCTACGATCACTACAACACTATACGCGTTTCTTTTTCTTTCTTTCTTTCTTTCTTTTTTTTTTTTTTTTTAACCACCTTTAAGAGTATTTTTCTTCATGACTTCATATTGGAGAAAATTTCATTATACATGTGGTGCAGGAATCGCATTCTCGTCTTTTCTTAAGGCGCTTTCCGTGATAAGATATTTCCAAGCTTTTTGTTACCATAATATTTATTGTACTTTCATAGCAATGTGTCGTGATTAAATAGAGTTTGTACGGAATAGTGTTTTCCCCCGAGTCTCATCGCAGTATTCTAAAACAATAAGAATCAACTTACATCTATAATCTTATTTCTTTTCGCAAATTTTCATAAAAAATTGCTGGTATAAGAATGAGGAAAAAATAATGCTCGCATAGCTGCCAATATTTTAATTTATTCTGGAGTACTTTTAGACCGCCTTTATTTCGTACCACTTATTTTTTAAAGTAATTTTTTCTTATTTGATCGAAGTTATATATTACACAAATTTTTCTATATAGAAAGTGGTGCGAAATAAAGGCGGGGCTAAATATACTCCGGAATGAATTAAAATATTGGCAACTATGGACCTTTGTGAACCCCGTTAACACATCGAGATACTTTCCACATGACTTTTACATAAATCGGGGAATTTTCGCAGTGTTACCCGGCTTCGAAATTTTTTTATTCGATATTTACCTATAATTTTGCGAAGGCAAATGTGACATATATAATACAAGATTTCGGTATTAAACTTCTAAGTTATCAATTAACCGTTAGAATTAATATTTAGTGATTGATATTGAATAAATAATTCACAAATTTCTCAACCGACAGTGATATAAAGTTGTTTCAAAATATAGCAGGGGTCGTACTCCCCGCCCATTTTTCAGGACACTCAGAGAGACAGGAATTTTTGCCTATTTTGCCAACACTAATTTAAATCAGAAATACTTTTGATATATTCACAGTAATGTGTTATGATTGTAGAAGGTAGATTATTTTACAAAAATAGTGGTTGCAATAAATTTGAAAATTTCTCATCTTTAAGAGTGTCCTGAAAAAATGGCGGACATTATGATCACTGCATATACATACCTGATAACATTTATAATTTATTTCGGAGTGCTTGCTAGCACTGACTTTTTTTCGCACCAGTATATTTAAGGACAATTTTCGTACTTATCTCGCCGTAATAATTATTAGAAAAAAAAATTCTCTAAAATCAAAGTGGTTTGAAAAAAGGGCAGGACTAACAATACTTCAGAAAAAATTGAAAATATTATCAAATGTACATATATGCCATCGATGCCAATAATTTAATTTATTCCGGAGTATTTTAAGCCCTGATTTACTTGGCACCACTTTCTTTATAAAACAAAATTTCTCTAATGTATAAGTGGTGTGAAAAAAGTATGGGACTAACACAGTACTTCGGAATAAATTATTAATTTTATTATCTGTTTCTATATGTGTTAAAACTACGATGATTACGCTATGTGACACGATATCAGTACCTATGAAACAGATTGCTATCACAGATTGTCATTAAATGCAGTATGTAGGTAGTAGATATCTTACGTTTCTATCACATCGTGTTTTTGAGGTTTCCGCCAATATTCAAACAGTAGGCACAGGCAGAGAGCTCGAAGACGCCTCTCTTTTTCTAAGACACTTTCAGTGATGAAAATTTTCCATCTATTTTGCAACCACTATTTCTATACAGTATTCTCTACCCTGTTTTATCATGACATATTACAATATAAATACGGTTAATATTTGTATTTAAAAAAATAATAATAATAGAAAGTAGAAGCAAAAAAAGAAAAATTTACCATTTCTAATTGTGGCCTGAAAAAGTGATAGAAACTTCCAGCTCTGTAGGGCTCTATTTGAATAAATCGAAGGGTGTCTCTAAAAGGGCGGAGCTTTTATAATCGCCGCAAGGGAAATGCTACCTCCACATAAATGCACACTTTATTTTTAGAATATATATTTCCATCATATAACTATGATAAAATAAGAAAAATTTGGTCTTAAAGAAAAGGAGGTATGGAATAAAAGCAGAGCTATAAGTGCTAAGGAATAAATTAAAATAGTGGCAGCTAAGTCTTCACAACAAGATTTTCTTCCTTGCTCGACATTTTTAAACATGTCCTAGCATGAATTACCATGTGTACCGAAACAACTAAGAAACTGGGTACATCCGAAGCAAGCTTGCAGTATGAAACATTGATTAGACAAATAGTCTGTATTTGATATTAGCCACCATTTGATATATAGCCTCTATTTGAATAAATCGAAGGGCGGATTTTGTCTCGAAAAGGGTGGAACTTTAACAACCGCGCGAGAAATGCTACCTAACTGTTCATTCATTTCACTTTTTTTCTTTTTTCTTCCACATTTTCATTCCTCTTTCGACTGAAAAGCAGAAGAGCATCACTATTTTTTATTTATTTATTTATTTATTTATTTATTTTTTTTTTTTTTTTTGCTAGAAAGTGCTGGGCTTTAAAGGAAATAAACATCGAAAAAGACTGAGCGTGTATATAAGTATTCGCTGATCATGGGTACAGATGCTCAGCCTGCCGATCGGCGGGCGTATCCCCGAGTGTGTCTAAAAATAAAATACTGTGAGAATAAGACGTGGTTAAAAATGCTCCAGGATAATGTAAAATGTTGCCAATTATGATAGACTAACATATCTGTAAACATTCTACTTAATATTCGTATTATTGTTAATTTTTGCCTTTTTTTTTTTCACTAGTCTTTGTTCAGAGTATTTTTCTTCTTATTTTATCATAATTACATTTAAAGAAACTACTCTAAAAATGAAATGGGCAGTTATATTATGCTACAGAATATTTATGAAAATATTGCAACAGAATTTTGATAAGAATGTGTGTTGGTACATATTGAAATGTTGCCAAGCTTGACAAACTTACTGAAATTCCGCCCAAGCTAATTTTATTTTATTAATAAGATAATTTAATTTTATACGTATCATGCTCTCCTGCAATGCCATATTGACTTAATTTCTGTTCTGTAAAATATATATATATATATAGAAATACATTAATATAATCAGTGCAAAAATGTTTTTATGAAATTTAAATATATATATATTACACTCAAAGCAAATGTTGCAAGAGATTAATTTAAATAAATTCTTCTTATTTTCCTTTCTCCCTTTAATTAATTTTAGTATTGTATAAATACATAAAAAAAAAAAAAAAAAAAAGGAAACAGAAAGAAAGGAAAAGAGAAAATAAACAAGCGCTTGTAAATGTTTTTGTACAGCAATTTTGAAATGTTGTATACAATATTTTAAATCGGGCAAATCATCAATAACATCATTTTAATCGCCCCAAATGCAATAAACTCATGGACTTGGGCTATAAAATTTTGGACATATATTTACTTTTGTTTTTTATGCATTAACTTTTCTTATTTTAACACCAAATTATATTCCAGTTTTAATATGATATAACCTCTAACCTCTAACTATTCAGTTGAAATACACTCCTTCTCATATTTATAAGGACACTTTATGTTTTGAAATAACTAATGTAAAAATAATTGTGAACAAGATATATTTACTAAGTGCACTTAATATATTTAGTATTCTAAAAACCAAAACTGTTACATTTTTTTTTTTTAATATGGAACAAAATTAATAAAAAATTGTGTAAAATATTTTTTTCGACACGTTTTTCGATGTTCATAATTATAGGGCCAATCAAGATTTTTTTTCGTTTTATTTAACATACTAGCGGATAAATTTCAGTTGACATGCGAATTTGTTAACTACTTGGCTAGATTAATTCATATATAAGCCTACAATTTTTCTCGGACAGACAGTACTGATAATTCTTCGAAAAAAAAAAAAAAAAAAAAGAACGTTCTTGTAGTGAAGTATGATATATGTGTTTTTTTAAGTGCAGAGATAATTCCAATCCGCCGTTTTTCTAGTGATATTCAAGATTTAAAATTGCTGATGAAAATGTGATCAAACGTTGAACTGTTGGTTCAATAGGAGAGAGATCTGATGCAAAATCAGAGTTGTTTTTACAGAGATCGAAGACTCATAATTCCTCTTATTATTCTACTCAAAATGACTGCTGCTGAATTTGCTCGTAATTTTTAACGAAAGGCTGGGGTCCACATTTATGCATGTTTAAAATAATTAATATGTTAAAAGAAATAAAAAACCTGTAATAATCAATAAGCGTTTAATGGAGGAAAGAACGTCTGTATTAAAGTTTAATAAAGACAATATGAAATGGTAAAATGTTGCATTTTCGGATAAGAAACATTTTATTCTTGATTAACCAAATGGTTTTAACAGTTACTGGCACGATCTGAAGATAGCGAAAGACAGAGCAGATTTTTTAAAGACAGATGTGAATTGGGCATTTTAAAGTTGGATATATGGTACTCTTTGGAGCTGCTTCTACTGAAGGCAGAATGAATTTAGTAATTTTTCCTATTATCAAGACAATATCCGCAAATTATAAACTATGTAAATGTAAATGTAATATGTTAATGCAAATGTTATAAATGTAAATTTTTGCTAAAAAATTTCCGGAGGAGTTTTGGTACTTGAGAATTAAAATTAGGTGTTCCATCAGCGGAAACACTGCGACTGAAAGGGTTAAAGGCAGATATGAATCGGGCATTTTAAAGGTGGATCTATAATGCTCTGGAGAGCTGTTTCTACTGAAGGCAGAATGAATTTAGTAATTTTTTCTATTATTATGAACATCAAGATAATATCCGCAAATTTTAAACTTGGAATTCTCAAATTTTTGTTAGATGTTAGGGAGTTGTGGGAGGGTAATAATTTTTTTTTCAGCAAGACTTACATTTTTGCTCTATTTCTAGAGCAATGGGAAATAGTTTGAAGAAAGAAACTGCTCTATTATTGCCTTTCCCGTGGCCTAAAATTTGAAAAAAAACCTCAACTTATCATATTAGAAAGTGCATGCAAGTGGAAAGCAATTTTAAATAGGTTAAATACCAGAGAGAATGTCTGACTGTTTCACCCTAAAAAAAGACCTCACAAAATATTAATTTAAAGAATAACTGAAAAAAAAAAAAAAAAAAAAAAATACTATGATGTGAGATGTCCTTATAATTGTGAACACCTGAATAATCTTTTTTATTTTTTATTTTTAATCGTATTTAAAGCTTTTTAAGATAGAAAAACGATAAAACTCTTTAAATATCGTTTATTAACACTTTCGCACAACATACTTGCTAGCATACTAATTAACACATTCACGACCGCATGTTTTTGTATTTTTGACATTAAGCTTCGCCTGTTGACGTTATTCTTGTAAATTACAATATTTTAAATCATTGTTTTCTGTATTCATAATTATAATAAGAAATGGATATACATTACAATTTCACTCATTTTAATCAAAGTATTTATTTTCATAGTGCATTGATTAAACAAGTGAATACTGGGTATATTGTTAAGAAATAACATAACCTATGTAACCTAAAAAAAAAAACGCCTACTGGCGGAATTACAGATTTTCAGATGACGTGAATTCACGTCAGCGGTCACGAAAGTGTTAATAAAATTCAAATTAATACAAAATATATTTGTTTAAATATTAGTGTTCAGTGTTTAGTTATAATATAGAAAAACGGGTGTCCTTATAATTATGAGAACTAGTGCACTTAATTATATTTTAATCCTACAAGTTATTAAAATTGACACCATTTGAGTTTTACAAAGCTTGTTTTTATATAAAATATATCAAAAGATGTGTGTTATTAATAAAAATGTCATTTGTCAAGTAAAGTCGCTATCGCCTATTCAAGCAGAAAGCGAGGCTTTTGTTACGTTTACGTAGAGTGTCTGGATTATTAAGGATCCTTCAGAGACTGGCAACTTAAGAAAGCTGCAAGTCGGCTCTATTGATATTTCTTTGATCTGATTTAGGAGATCGACGCTCGCTGCAATCGAAGCTCCCAAACCTCCTAGTGCGATAATTCCATGAGAAGGGGGGTCTCTTTTGTAAAAGAGCAATAAAAAGTAATGTCCTTCATTGTAAATGTGTGCAAAATGTCAAGGGTCGCTTTCGGACAATGGATAATTTATGTGTTTTGACGCGCTGCATGTTGCTAGTATCTGAAGGAAGCTTAAGAGTGACGACAATACCTACTGCGCATGCTCTGTGCATATCTCCGAACCCTCCCAGGGTTGCTTATAGAGGATCGCTCTCAGGACGACGTAATCCACTTTGGCGAAAAATTGCCCGTTTGACATTTTACAAATATTCATTTTTCGTCGAGATTCTTCCATTCATTGAAACAGACTAAATTATTTATCCTTGCTATAAAATTACATTCAGATGTAAAACAATTTCTATAAACATTATCGAATGCAATATGAAATTTTAATATTTTAATATATAAATAGATTGATTATTTTCCAAATTAATTTTGCATTATTTAATTAAAAGGAAAAAAAATATTTTAAAGGGGACTGATTTTTTCAGACAGGAAAAAAAAAAAAAAAAAAAAAAAAAAAAAAAAAAAAATCACCATTTTGCTATTGATTACTCTCTTAAAAGTAAAAGTAAGAAAAATAGGCTAAGTTTAAATACATCATAGGACAAAATACAAATAATAATAAAAGAAATATGACGAATAATAAAGAAAAGAATGGAATAATAATAGAGAATTTAAAATTAATTAAGCGCATGGGGAATGGCATTTTATGTTCACAATATACTCAATACACATTTTTTTTTTTTTTAATTATTATTATTATTTACCTACGTTAGTGAAAATTGTGTTATCATTATTATTATTTTGTTTGAAATTGCTTTGATAATTAGTGATAACATTGATTTGATATATATATGTATAAACCACCAATTATTGTAGTTTTTAGAGATATTCAGACTGTTTTTCACCATAACAAAATTTCTTATATATATATTATACATATTATAAACCTTTTCAAACATTTCACGGAATGAAAAAAAAAAAAAAAAAAAAAGAAGAAGAAGAAGAAATGGAATATTAATTAAAGACATTTCTTAATGAAAACATACATTATATAACAATAATTCGTTGATGAATTCCCCCTATAATCCATCAAAAACCAAAAATATAATACATATGTTTGATTTAGTTTTTATGAATTTGGTTTATAAATTTCAATAATTATAAAATGTTTTCACCTAATATGTAGTATAAAAACAAATAATTTAATCGAATCGAATATTCTAAATACTATTATATAGTTTTGACAAGCATTATTTAAAAAACATGATTTCAATTAATAATGTATTTACTTGCAGTAATACTCGGTATACCATAACCTATGTACCCTACCCTACATGCACCTAATAAAGATATAAGTTATTTTGGGGGGGATTATCAAAATTATTTTTCTACGTTTTTAGTTTGTCAATATCTTTTGCTTTGTTCAAAGCTTCATTTCTGTGTATAATTGTTTACTGATTAATTCAAGTCTTCCTTCGCGGTGTTTAATCATTGTAATGACAAATTATTATTCTATGTGTCATAACAATGATTATAAAATCTAAGTAAACAAACGATGAACCGGCATAAACCAAAATAAATAAATAAATAAATAAATAAATAAATTAAAGAAAACAAAAAGAGCAGTAATATAGTTTTAGTAAAAATATGGAAAAAAAATACACACTTAAATACTCCCCCCCCCCAAAAAAAAAATAAATAAATAAATAATAATAATAAAAAAAAAAAAAATAATAATAATAATAATAAATAAATTAAATTAAATTAAATAAAGAAATAAAAAGAGGAAAAAAAAAGAGAAAAAAAAAAAAAAACATATCAAAGAAAGATCTGATTTAAATGGAAGTTGATTTAAAAATAGAGTGAGAAATTATTATATATTATTAATTTTGATTTTCAACCAAATAACAATTTATCTACAGTATAGTTATATAAATACTTTGTTAATTAATTAAATCATTCTTGGCCTTCTCGTTAAGTTTTAATTTTTTCTTGTTATATTTCAACAACTATAACGTATAAGTGCACGAAATGTTATCTGTGATAACTGTTATGATGTTTGGTTGTGTGGGTTAAAGCCAAATGACTAACTAGGGTCCTAGGTCTACAGTAAAATACCCTTCTTGGGGGTCTTTCTAAGGAGTTCTGTGTTAGTTTCAAAGAAAACTATGGAAAACTCTGAATGTCTATGTCGACTAGCGCGACAAGGCTCGAACCCAGCACCTTCCATCTTCCAGCTGAGAAAACAGAACCTCTCGGCTACTGATGGAGCGATAGCTAATATGAAATTAAATAAAATATAACATCTGAAGGTATTAAATGTATTATCTTATTAATACGTTTAAATTTGTGAGTTTTGATTATAATATTCGGTTTTACACTAAAGAAAAAAATCTAAACTTCTGGAGACTACAATTATAATCAGAAAAAAAATATACAAGCAAATTTTTCTAATTTAAAAACATTTTATTAAGTGCAATTATAAGCGATAGAATAAATAAATAAATAGAACATGGATACAACATTTCTGAAATTCATTAATATTATATACACATTTATTTATATATACTACATAACAAGAGCACAAAAGAGTCTTTACACAGAGATATTCATTTCAAAGTTTATAATTTCCCTTTAAAATAACCACGAAATACAGAGAAAACATTGGCGAAAAAATTCATGCCAAATACTACGTAGAATATCGCCAAAAGTTTCTAATTACATTTGATGATAAAAACTTTTTTTTTAATTGAAAAAGTCACACAAGTTTAAGTCAAAAGCGAAATTTTTAACTGTGTAGAGTCTATACAGCTTAGTTATAACAAAAAATACGATTCATATATAATCTCTATATTAAATTTAAAGCTAAAAAACAAGTTCGACCCTGAATCTACACGTAAAGATCACGATTAATTTTAATATAACATATTAATAATTAGCATTATTCAGCTAAATATGCTTTCAGGTTTTACAGTCAACCTTCCTTAATATATTTATGAAAACGTAAAATTAAATTTAGCTTTTATCCAATTACATGTAACACTTTAATTAAAGAGCGCAAAAATCCCAATGTAATCTCTATGGGAAAGAAAGCCAAAAATGTCTTCCCCGCTTAACCAATCGGATGCTGTGACAAATTGTCGTCACTCTCCATTCTAGGCACCCTACGTTAATGCAGTGTCGCCAGATGTAGGAATTTCTCCCTACAGTAGGTTTTTTTAGCTCTCCTTTTGGTGTACGAGGGGATTTTTTTTTAAATTTCTGTTTTGTAGGTATTTTTCTACCATCTAATGAAAATTATAAAATTCTTTTTAAAAATGCAAAAATATTTAAACTTATCTGTAAAAAAGTTGCTTCAATACCTTGTTTCTGATACATTGATTGATGCGAAATGAAACATCTCATAACTCAGAGTTGCCATTATAATTTATTCCAGTGTGTTATTAGTACCGCCCTGTACTTCTCGCACTTCTACTAATTTCTTATAAAATTTATTTTTTTCCTATTTAATCTTATTTACATACTGGGGAACATTGCTCAAGAAAATTAGTAAGGGAGAAAAAAGGACATTATTACGATTGCGCGAGCGTAAATTATAATAATTGGAAAATTTCCATATTTTAATATATCCTCCCTTTTATTATTATTACTATTATTTTTCCGAAATATTAAATTTATTATATAATTTTAATAAAATATATAACATTTATTTAATATTTTGATATAATTAACATCAATGTTTTAAAATAAATTGCACAATAACTCATGTACATGTTAAAATTAAATTTCCTGGAAATGCCAATTGTCATGCTATTTGTAATTTGTATAAACCCACCCCTCAAGTAAAAAATATATTGTGCAGTACAAAATCTTAATCGTAAATATATTATACTGATCTGAAAATGTATTTTACTTTGTTTTACGTCAGAATGCGTTGTCTTTCGTTTCCTTTCTGTAAATCAGTCTTTTCATTTCTCTTTGATGTGCTCACACCACCCATTTCGTGCAGCCACACCCCCTAAGGAGTCGGAGTTAGGTACCTATCTAGTCGATATTTGCTGGTTTAACATTGATTATTTATTACTAAATTAAATTTATTAGGTAAATTTGATGCAAAAACATGTCAAAGGAGATTAGCTGTTTGATTTAAAATTTTAATAGAATAAAGAGCTAACAGTCTTAAATTTAAACAAATTATAGAAACATAGTCCATTTTATTTACTGTGTTTTACCGAATATACATTTGCATACATATATTAGGTACTTGTTTTTATTTGTCCATTTGTTTCCACAATCAACTTATGTGTATGTTAATAAGAATGGATCTTTTTTTTTTTTTTTTTAATGCTAGAAAGTATTAAAATAATAATATGATTTTATTTTATTTCTATTTATAGTTTTGAATCGTACGGTATTTTGTAGGGTAAAAATATTTTAACGTAGGGAATGTAAGGATTTTTTCTCCATTAAGTAGGGATAATTTAAATTTTTATCTGGCAACTCTGAGTTGACGTGATGTAAAGTAAACAAAGAAAAGGTGATCCCGTATCCCAATTCACTGTTATTTATCGTAAAAACGTGTGGCCTGGTACCGATCGAATAAAATAACAACTAGTCTATAATGGTATAGTTAGATTTTACTTAGGGGTCGTCTACATATTAAAACTGGCATCAACTTCATTTTTTTCTCAGTGGTAACCCCCCATTTTTTATAATTTATTCGAATTCTTCGCATCAAATTACCGTGAAAAATGGTATAGTTTATACATTTCGCTGGATTTTTTTCATAGAGTTATAAGCTGTCACGGTATGATGATGCTAATGTTAAATGAATGTAGTAAACATTAATTCATATCTTTCAAAATAATTATGATATTCAAATTATGTTTTTTTTTTTTTTTTTTTTTTCTATGCGTTAGAATGAAGTGAGCCAAACATATTTCATGCATATTTTTGATAAAAAAAACATTATTCGAATTTTGAAAATTAATAAATTCATATTCGATAAAATTATGAATTATGGCTTATATTAATTTTTGCACGAATAGAACAAACATCGTCAAAAACATGCGTTTCCAAATTTACAGCTCGTTCCTAGCATTTTTTGAGCTGCAGTGAAATTTCATCTTTTATTGTTTTATAGGGCTGTCACTTGTTATAATCTGTATCCTCTGTAAGTAAATAACGGTAATTGACAAAAAACTATTTTAATTTAGCTTTATGTTATTCTTATTGTTTTCTAAGCAACATTTCGTGGTTTATTATACAAATTAGCTTATTTTTGTAAAATTATCGCAATGTAGGCGTGAGATTGTAAATTAATTCCAAAAGAAAACAAGCTCATCTCTATATCGCTGAAGCAAACACACACACACACACACACAAAAAAAAAAAAAAAAACTAGTTTGCATATTCGTATTTGAATTTATATGGACCCTGGTATGCATAAATTGCAACGGTATTTACTACATCGATTAATTACATTTTCTGTTTTAATATTGTTGTGACATTTTTGCATTTGCTTACTGTACAGTTTGTCAGATTTATGTTACTTAAAATTTAATGCAATTAAATATCAAAATTTTATGAAATGTTTTTTAATACAAAATCAAAGAGTGGATTTTTTTCTTCTTTTTTTCTTTCTTTTTTCTTTTTCTTTTTCTTTTTCTTTCAGTAAAATTTTCTTTTTCTTTCAGTTTATAAAATCTATTATTGAAGCAAAGCTCAATATTATTTATTTTCGATTAATACTAATCACGACGTAAAATTAACATTTATTATGGAAAAAGAATTTAAAACAAAAAAATATGTCTTATTGCTTTTAAAGATATAGATACTGATCTTACAATTATAAAAATTAAGAATTCAAGTACAGTAGACTCCTGTATAACGCAGGATATTCGTTCTGGGCAATAGAAAATGGTGTTTTTGGGACATACATTATCAGACTAATTTATGCGAGATCAGTCCAATGCTGAAATATTTTATTTTATTTTATTTTATGTCTTTATTTATTACTTCCATTACATTACTACCGTAGGTAATGGAAGTATTGTATTCGGTCTGAAAATTCGATATCGTGTTTTCACCTGATTTACACGTTTTAAGGTCCCCTGACTCCAAAAAAGTGGTTTTTGGCAATTGGTCAGTGTGTATGTATGTGTGTGTGTGTGTGTGTGTGTGTGTATGTATGTGGAGAAAATGGGACATCGGAAACCGGAAGTGCCGTATCTCAAAAACGGCTCTAACGATTTTCTTCAAACTTGCTATATAAACACTCTATTAGATGTCCTTTCGAATGATATAGTTGGTTAGTTCAGGAAAATTGATAGGCGTCCTGTATAAATAGCTCAATTTCAGGCCTCGCAAAGGCGTTCCTTTAAAAACGGTTGTAGGGATTTTTTTCAAACTCGCCATTTTAACTCACTTTTAAATATGCTTTTGTATGTAATTATTGTTTTCCTGTCAATAATTGAGTTTAACCGGAAGTGGGACATCGGAAACCGGAAGTGAGACCGTAAGTCCGTATCCCAAAAACGGCTCTAACGAATTTCTTCAAATTTGCTATATAAACACTCTATTAGATGTCCTTTCGAATGATATAGTTGGTTAGTTCTGGAAAATTGATAGGCTTCCTGTATAAGTAGTTCAATTTCAGGTCTTCTAAGCGCGTTCCTTTAAAAACGGCTGTACGGTTTTTTTTTAACTCGCCCTATTAACTCACTTTTAAATATCCTTTTGTATGTAATTATTGTTTTCTGGTCAATAATTGATTTTTTGTAAAAATTGGTATCTCAAAAACGGCTCTAACGATTTTCTCTTTAAGGCACTTTTATGTTTTCTGATCACATTATCTCTCAAAAATGCCTATAATACGTATAATAGTTGGTAATGGAAGTCGTGTGGTTGTTTCACACCAGATTTTTTTTCATTTCGATTTTTTTTATATCTTTTTTTATTGTTTTCAGAGTAAAATTTCGATGTTTACAATATAAATTAACCTATTTTTATAAAATTACCGCATTGCAGGCGAAAAGTCTTGATGGCATTCCAAAAGAATAATAAACCCCACCCTCTCGCTTTTTCTGAAACAATATTTTACTTAAAAAGATGCTTCTTGTTGCCTTAATTTTGTTTTGTTTGACTCTTTATAGAACTCTAACATATATAAACGAAGGAAACTTACCGTTTCAATTGTTGATGACAAATTTTCAGTTATTTAATAATGAATTTGTTAAATAATTTGATGTTTTAGAGAAACGTATAAAGGCGTGACTTATTACTCAAAATAGAAAAGCTTTTGAACAGTGTCAGTATCTCCTTTTTATTGAATATTAAATATCCTCTTTTAGATTTTTGTTTAAATCTTGTTACCTATATTTTTGTATATTGTATATTCTAGGTTTGTACGCCTGAAATTAAATGTAACCCTGTATAGAAACATCTTCATGCGGGGCTTACTGTATAAAATAAAAATATATCCAACAGAAGTGGATAAATATTTTTTTCTTAAATATTAACCATTTTTTTTTAAAACTGCTATTATTATTTTTTTACTTATTACCATTATTATTTTATCTTGCTATTTACATTTTTTAAACTGAATATTGTAGGGTTCATGTGATTCAAGCTATTCAAATTTTAACGTATGATGTCACGTAATGAGCTATTTCGTTTTTATTAAAAATAAATTATTTAAATTTTTTTATTTATAAACTATATTTAGGAATTTAAGAAGAAAAAAATATAAGTCATCTACACCTTAGAGGAATAAAAAATTCGATTAACTATGTTAAAACGTAAAATTTTTCTTCCGCATTATACGAGACTGTTTATCGTGCTATATGAGTACTAGTTTCTATTTTTCGGTCGTATCTTGCACTTGCGCGTTACTCGTGAGCCATAGTCATTCATATAAGTTTAGAAGCAAACACGATACGTTTTGTAAATTAATTTTGTTTCAAACTATAATTTTTATTTTTTTTTATCATATGAATTTTAATAATTCATGTCCATTCAGTTGTAGATCAATTTTTTTTTTTTTTTCTAACTGTATAGATGTACCCCTAATACATATTCGCTTGTATCCCCTTAAGAATTGATAGAAAGTATATATACAGGATTTTTTCCGAACCGCCTTGATCTAAGAAATTTGAATATAAGGTCAAAAATAGGGGTTGTCATTGAAAAAAATGGAAGTTGATGTCTGTTTTAATATGTAGATGACCCCTTGTGTAAAATCTAACGACACCATTATAAACTAGACGTTATTATAAATCGATCGGTAACAGTCGCATGTCTCTACGTTAATTTACGGCGAAATTAGGAGGAGGGGGGGGGGCAAGGTCTTTTTATTTATTTATTTTATTTTATTTTATTCTGGCCGTACATATTGCAATTCAATTTTCAACTACTTTTGTTCGTTAGATTGACCTGGAATTTTGCGCACGATTTTATTACCAATGTTCCAGGACGCCTGTCTAGTTGCACATGTATTGCACAGTATTATGCACATGTATTCCATTATGGATGTTTCCAGGGGCGAACAAAAAACTACATATATAAAACGCTGTCGTATGCTTCACGAAATTAGGCTATGTTTCTCTAACGTCGAGTAATAAAAAATAATTAAAAATATATAAAAGTGATTAATCTGGTGTGCTACTCACACGACTTTCTATTACCTTGCATTTTGATGGTGTTAAACAGGATGGTGATGTTTCTAAAAAATAGTGGAAGTAAAAATGGCGAAAATGTTTTATTCCCGAAACTGTGTCACAAAATAGCGGGGAACGCGATCCCTCAAGCATACTTGCCAACATTGTAATTAATATTCCGTAATGTTGTAAATTCCGCTCTTTTTTTTTTTTTTTTTTTTTTCACACCAGCAAACATGTCGAATAATAGTCTCGAAATTCAATTACGATAAAATAAGAAGAAAAATGCTCTAAAAAGATACTGGTGTGAAAAAGAAGGCGGGGCTAATAATACTACGAAATATTAACACTTTTGCGGAGAGTTCCCAACTTATATAATTTATTCACGAGCATTTTTAGCCCCGACTTCTTTTCGAACCAGAAATTTTGTAGATTATTTCTCTTTAGTATGTAACAACGATTAAATAAGAAGAAAATCATTTTTCAAAATTTCCGGTATGAAAACAAAGGCGGGCCTAAAAATGCTTGTGAATAAATTATAAAGTTGGGAACTCAGCTTTCGCGACCGCATGTTTTTGTATTTTTGACATTAAGCTCCGCCTGTGGGCGTCATTCTTGTATATTACAATATTTTAAATCATTGTTTTCTGTATTCATATTTGTAATAAAAAAATGAATATACATTACAATTACTCTCATTTTAATTCAAGTATTTGTATTCATAGTGCATTAATTAAACAAATGTGAATACTGGGTATATTGTTAAGAAATAATATAACTATGTAACCTTAAATAAAGGTCCACTGTCGGAGTTACAGATTTTTAAATGACGTGAATTCACGTCAGCCGTCGCGAAAGTGTTAATTAATATGTTCACAAGTATGCTCAAGAGGCTATAAAAGACCTAAGGGTTCTCCAGAATATATCAGAATCGTCAACATTTTAATTTATTCCGGGCAATTTCAGTCCTGCTTTTATTTGTTTTTATTTATTTTATAATTTTTTTTTTCGTATTTTACGGTAATTATAAATTGGAAAAAAAAAATCTAAAAATAAAGTAGTGTGAGAGAAAGGCGTGGTTAAAACTGCTCCAGAATAATTTAAAATGTTGTCAGTTATGATATGCTAATATATCTGCTAACATCCTAATTAATATTTCATATTATTGTTAATACTTGCCTATTTTTTAAATTTCTTTTAGTTTCTTTATTTATTTTTTACTCAAGTCTTTTTTTAAAGTATTTTTCTTCTTATTTTTCCATAACTAAATTTAATGAAATTACTCTAAAAATGAAATTGAGCGGTACATTATGCTACAGAATATTGATTAGAATGCTCGTTGGTATCGGTATGTACTGAAATGCTGCTATATTTGAAAACATTTCTGAAGCTCAACCCATGCTAATTCTATTTTATTAACACTTTCGCGACCGCTGACGTAGATTCACGTCATTTGAGAATCTCTAACTCCACCAGTGGGCGTTTTCTCAATTTATATGTTATTTATTTCTTAAAAATAAACCCAATATTCATATTTGTACTATCGATATACTACGGATATAAATGCTTTGATTACAAAGAATGTAATTACAATGTATATCCATTTGTAATATAAATGTGAATATGTAAAATTTTGCTCTGAAATATTGTAACAGAGAAGAATAACGCCCAAAGGCGGACCTTACTGTCAAAAAGACAAAAATATGCGGTCGCGAAACTGTAAAGATACATTAAAATTTTAGGCATCATACTTTCATATTACTTAGTATTACTTACTGTATTCACTTAGTATCTGTACTGTAAAACAATATTTTTCAACTTAAGGCATATAATGCAAGAGATTAATTTAAATCAATTCTTCTTATCTGTTTCTCTCTCTTTAATTATTTTTAAAGTTATATGAATACATTGAAAAGAAAAGAAAGGAAAAAAGAATAGAAAAGCAGGGAGGGAACACGGGCGCAGATCTCATATCGGTATTTGTTTAAAAATTTTCTGTACGTATAACATGGTTGATTTAAGAAGTAGAAAGTTTTGCTTCATTGATAGTGATATGAGTTCTGCGCCCGTGTTCCATGCCTAGCAAAAAAAAAAAAAAAAAAAAAAAAAAAAGATAAATAAGTGCTTTCAAATATTTTTGTACAGCAATTTTGAAGTGTTAGTGTAGAAAATTTAGAATCGGATCATTCAACAAAATTATCATTTAAAGTGTTCCAAATGTATAGTAAATTTATGAACTTGGGCCGTAAATTTTCGGACGTATGTTTAATTTTATTTTTTTATATTTTAAAATTTTTATTTTAACACCAAATTGTATCTAGCTTTGATATAAACAATGTTATTTACACGTGTAAAGGATATTTATGAAATCTCTAACTAATTAGTTGAAATACTAAATTACTCTTTAATGATGGTTTTTATTTTTATACTGACACCGTTTATTTAATTACTGTTTTGTTTTACATATAAAAGATAACCAATGCCCTCTACAGTTTATTTAATAATTTGATTGGCAATCAAGTAAAATCGTTATCGCCTTGTTTGGCAGAAAGCGATGATTTCTCAATCATAACATGTCGGTGGTTAACTTGGGGACTTATCCCATAATTTTAGGGGCTTTTCGAAATTTTACTGAAAGTTTTCATTCAGCTTAGAGTTGTGTTGGATTTTGAGGTTCGGCAATGTCATGCTTCAAATGACATGAGGGGTTGAAAGAGAGTGAGGAAGCTGCACGAATGAAATGAAGTATTCTGTCATCTGTTGTAGTGACTTGTGAGGTAGGTTGTTTGTCATGTACAGTCAGAAAAAAAAAAAACGCCACCCCCCACCTAATTTCGCCGTAAATTATCGTAGAAACATGCGAGTGACTGGTACCGATCAGTTTGTATTAACATCTAGTTTATAATGTTATAGTTAGATTTTACTTAGGGGGTCGTCTACATATTAAAACTGACATCAACTTCATTTTTTTCAATGGTAACCCCCTTTTTTATGATTTATTTGAATTCTTTGGATCAAATCATCACGGAAAATGGTATAGTTTATATATTTCGCTCAATTTTTCATAGAGTTATAAGCTGTCAAAGTTTGGGGATGCTAATGTTAAATGAATGTGACAAACATTAAATTATATCTTCCGAAATAATTATGATATTTAAATTTTGTTTTTTTTTTTATTCGTTAGAATGAAGTGACCCAAACATATTCCATGCAAATTTTTGCTAAAAAAAACATTTTTTGAATTTTGAAAATTATTAATAATTTCATATTTGAAAAAATTATGAATTATGACCTACGTTAATTTTTGCACGAATAGAACGGGCATCATCAAAAACATGGGTTTCCAAATTTACAGCTCGTACCTAACATTATTTTTTGAGTTACAGTGATATTTCACTTTTTATTCCTGTTAGGGGGCCGTCACTTGTTATAATCTGTATCCTCTATAAGTAAATGTTCGTATATAATTTGACGGAAAACTATTTTAATTTACCTTTATGCTTTTTTTATTGTTTCCTAAGCAATATTTCGATGTTTGTTATACAAATTAGCATATTTTTGTAAAGTTATCACAATGTAGGCGAGGGATTGTGAAAGAATTTCAAAAGAAAAGATTCCCCGACTTTGATTCGCTGAAACACTATTTTAAAAAAAGACTGATTTGCATTTTCCTATTTGACTCTATATGTGACGCTGGTATGCATAAATCACAATGGTATTTACTACATCGATTATTGAAGACAAAACTTAAATGATTTAATTACAAATATGCAAAATTATTTTGTTTTATATTATAAAGTTTTAGAAAATTTGTGAAAAGGCGTGGCTTACGGTACAAGAGAGGAATATATCCGATCCTAATATGTTAAGTCTTTCTTCATAAGTATTAAATATCTTTTTCTAGTTTTTCGCTGCTAAAATTCTATTTTAACCCTGTTACACCTTTTTTCGCATTTCAATATTCAAGAGTACATACACCTCTAGTTAAATATCATGTTTTAGAAAAAAACGGTACAGCGAAACTGATTGCATGAAACAACAATTATACATTCGACAATCATTTTATTATTATTATTATGAATATTTAATAATTTTAAAAAGATTTTTTACCATGAATTTTCTGTTTAAATTTTGTTGTGACATATTTGCATTTGGTTACTGTACCGTTTGTAAGCTTTGTGTTATTTAAAATTTATCCCATAATGTAACATAATAAAATATCAAATTTCTATTAAAAGTTTTTTAATACAGAATCAAATAGTGAAAAATTGCCTTTTTTTTTATTTAAGTTTATAAGATCTATTATTGGAACCTAGCTCAATAGTATTTATTTTCAATTTCCTAATCACGAAATCAAAGTCACAGTTATTATGGAATAAAAATTTAAAACAAAGGAATAGTCTTATTACTTTCAAATATATAGATATTGATCTTAAAGAATCCTGAAATTTCATTTAACCCTACAAGGCACCCAGTTCCATATGTGGAACACCGACTTTAATCGTTCCTATTGCTATAAAACTATTAGTAGCGACATCTCTTGACATCTTGATAGAAGCTACTGACATTTAGCAATGTAGTAATACGAATCTTTACCTAAAGATGTCGTTCGTGTTTTTGTTATAGTGCACTCAGTGTGAAATTTTAATGAAAGTGATACGTTAGTCGTTTGTCTGAATTCAAAAATAAAAAAATAATAGTTTTTGAACAGATTTGACTCGAAAAAAAATACTGTGTGTTATAACGAAGTGTGTATTTTGCAGAGGTAAGTTGTTTTTTTATATTACAACATTAACCTTTTAGTAAATCATATTTTTATGTATGTTCCAGATACGGTACGTTGAGCTTTAGTGTCCGTTTTTACTTATACGTACTTACGATAACTTTCTTTATAAATACTTTGATTTTATTGCAGATAATGTCGCGAAGAAGATTATGTGATGAAGATATTGAGGGTTTCTTGAATATTCCTTCTGGGAAAGACCTCAAAAGACCCTCTCTAGGAAAAGACCTCAAAATACCTTCCATAAAAGACATAAAAAAGGAAAAGGTTGAGAGAGGTTATTCAGAGCAATGGGTAGCAAATTGTGATAATACAGATATTGTCACCGTAATGTGCTACGATAACAAACCAGTCGTTTTATCATCGTCTTTTGTGGGTCAAGAGCCAGTAGAAACAGCAAGAAGATACTGCAAGAAACAGAAAAAGTATATACAAGTGAATTGCCCCAAATAATCAAAACATATAACCAGCATATAGGTGGTGTGGACCTCCTAGATTCGTTCCTAGGGAAATATAAAATAAAAATTAGGACAGAAAATAGTACTTGAGGCTATTTTATCATCTTCTTGATGTAACTCTTATCGGTTGCTGGCTATGGTAGAGAAGAGTCGGGGAGCAGCAGCATACGCCAACCCCAATGAAACAGAAGGATTTCAAATTTGAAGTAGGGAAAAGTTTATGCATGTTTGGGCTATCGATAAACAAAAAGAGAGGTAGACCAAGTTTATCTGATGAAATTGAAAATAAAAGGCAGAAGACAAATACATCAATCGTACCTCCTCGTGATGTCAGACGTGATGGGTTTGAACATTTTGCAGTTTGGGGTGAAAAAAGACAATGATGCAAATATCCTGGTTGCAAAGGAAAAACATTCTTATCTTGCGACAAATGTCGCGTAGAACTTTGCCTGAATAAATATAATAATTGTTTTAGATCTTTTCATCAATAAAAAAATAACAAATTTATTATATTAGTTATATGATTTTGTTTATTATAAGTTGCAATACATAAAAAAGTAAATTATATAATAGTTATTTCATTTTGTTTAAAATAATAAGTCACTAATTGAAAAAAATTCAAATAGGAAACTATTTCCAAAACAATTCAATTGTACTCGTTTAATACCAAAAAGCATAGTTAAGGCTCAGTGTACCGTATGTGGAACTGAAATAAAAAGTTGATTTTTCCGTAAAATATGGTTTAATTTTTATTTTTATGAGTTTTCCCTATCTTCTGATCACTAATTACAACCTATATATTTTTGTCGCGCACTAAAAAAAAATTGAGCCTTGTAGGGTTAAAAGACTTTAATCGTCTACATTTAAAAATTCAAAATAAAATAAATTAATCTAATTGCTTTTAAAGTTGAAACGGGAAGATTTCAAAATATATGAAAATTGGCATTTGTGTTTTGAACATTTTGGTGCGGCAGATATTAAAAACAATATTTTAATGATGAGCTGAACCTGAGCTTAGAGAGGGCGGATCCAGCTATTTAGCACAAGTGATATCACCTGATTAAAACCGGAATAAACAACATTTTAATTTATTCCGGGGTATTTTTAGCCCTTTAACCTTAGAAATTTATCCTACTTTAACATAGATTTTTACTTTTTACCGCTATCCACATGTGACCTTCAGCATTAGCATTTAAATGAGGAGTCATCATCTTCTTCCAAAGCAAATTTTAAATAAACTTAAAATCATATATATTTGTGAAAATCCAAACAGATTTTTCCTACTAAGAAAGCCATTCCACACTGAAATACATGCGTAATCGGTCACTTATACGCCAGTTCACACCACAATATATTGGCAGGTAGGTAGGTTGGGTTTAATGTCGCACTAGTACTGCGCTATGGGTAATTGGCGACGGTCTGGGACGTACCCCTACGATGGTCCGGAGACACGCCATCGTAATTTTTATCGTTCACGGAGACGATGGCTTCCCTGCTTCTGTTCCCATAGTTTATTGTTCAGATTTTTTATTTATTTATTTTATTTTATTTTATTATTATTATTTTCTTTCTTTCTCCCGCCCCCCCCCCTTTTTTTTTTAATTGAGTAATGTAACATTTTGACCTTTTCAACTGAAGATTTAGATTAAGGGTAGTCAGCCTTTCTACACCCACCGTCCACTTCGGTATCTGTGTTAAAAGTAGAATTTTAGAACATCCCATTAAGTAGTAGGATTTATTATTTTGCGTATTAATTTGTTACACATTATAAAATATAAAAGCAAAAGAATATCGTGGAGATTTATGTAAAAGTTTTTAATAATGTCATGAAAAAAAAAAAAAAAAAAATCTGTTTCAATATTTTTAAAAAGTCAATTAAATTAAAGAAAATGAAAGTACTGCAGTATCAGAACAAACTCCCATTGTCACTGTGAAACGGCCGTGGGAACCAGGTTGAGTGCCACCGTTTCAGACGATTATACGGCAGCTTGAGTTAAAATAATTTTAAATTTTCAAACAAATTTAAAACCATTTACCTTTTTTCTTTTTTTTTTTTTCTTTTGATAGATATTTTAATATCTATTCAAGCTATTTAATTTTCTTCGTATGAAGTGAACTATTTGATGTTTAATCAATAGAAACCAATAAAAATCTTTTAATTCATAAACTAACTCAGAGAGTTCAGTGAATTAGTCATTTTTTGTTTTATAATTAACATTTCTGAAATTTTTTTCCGGAGTGATACTTAATAAATAATGTATACTGTGTAGTCGATCATGATTTATATTTTCTAAATGTATAGACGGACCCCTAATACATTTTCACGTGTAACTCTATTTAGAATTGATTTAAAGTATAAAAATAGGTATGTTTTCCGAACCGCCTTGATCTGAGAAATCTGAATATGAAGTCAAAAATAGGGGTCGCCATTGAAGAAAATGAAGTAATGCATGTTTTAATATGTAGACGACCCCCTACGCAAAATGTAACTATACCGTTATAAACTAGACGTTATTACAAATCGATCTGTACCAGTCAAATGTTTCTACGATAATTTACGGCGAAATTAGGGGGGGGGGGGGGGCGGTTTTTTTTTTTTTTGGCTGACTGTACCATGTGAATTGAAAGAGTTGTTTTGTCATGAAGATTAATTAGTGTTAAGAGGTGAGAGGTCCATATTCGGTAACTACAAAAGGGTAAACGAAGATGCATGAATGAAATGAAGTATTGTGACATATTTTGTAGTGAGTTGTGAGGTAGATAATTTCTCATGACATCCTCATAGTTTCTCATGTGATTTAGAATTGAACTATTTAATATCCGTCAAACTTTGACGGATGATTTTCAACTGAAATCTTTTCACAGCATAAAGTTTAAAACACCCTTGCATTAATATTTCGCGTTACTCTTAACCAGCTTAAAACGCCCTGTTTTAATCAATTATCTTTTGGTTGGAGGGAGGAGGGATAATTTTATGAAATTTCAATATACAAAATCTAAGCACTCTCCATATAATAAAAACAAAATCTTAAGGTTTTCCTACTTTTATTCTAAATATGACCAGAAGAATGTTAGGAGTAATTAAAAGAAAGAATTTCTATAAATTATCGAAAGAATCAATATTTCTTAATGAGATGGTATCAATATTTGTGAAAATACCAAATCATCACGCGTGTAAATTAATCCCACAATAGAATTCCTCTCTCTCACGCCAAATCGACTAATAATCTATAGAACTACACTCGTTTTATGTTTACTGCGCAATTTATTCGTTGCTTTTGACGTGAAATGAAAGAATACAAAGATTTTGTACTACATGGTATTGACGATGGTACGTTGATATTAACTTACAATCAACGATAATAGTTCACAATTATTTAATAAAAGACATACATGAAAGACAGAAAGACAGAGATTTTATTCACTTGTAAAATACTTGTAAATTATGTAATTAATTCTAATTTGCCAAGAAAATAATAGGTGCATTTTAATTGTAAAATAATAGTTTTGATTCATTTTTCATTCTCATATTTGTAAAATCACTTGAGTTTAATCCAAAATATTAATTCGTTGTATTCTAATAATAAACTGCAAATCCAAATAAAGATAAAATTTGTTTTTACTGAAAAAAAAAAAAAAAAAGTTCATGAACAATTTTTCATAGAATCAGTTTTTAAAAATAAGTTAAATTGTTATATTCAAGGACTACTAAAATTAAATATAAAATCAAAATAACTTAAAATGTTTCTTACAAATAAAACGATCGTCCATTAGGAAATTTTAAAAGAAATCGTGAAATCAGAATGTTTTAAAAGTAAATATAAGATAAAAATCAATTTGAAGGCTCATCTTTGAAATCCAGCTTAAAACTTTGAAAATAAAGTTCAGACAGAAACACATTTAAATATATTTAATAATAATAATGATCAATCATACATGAAATTACGCCTTTCTTTTATGAATTGTTTATTTTTTTATTTATGAGAGTATTAAGCATGTAAATTTAGGAATGAAACTACTGAAAACCCATGAAATGATCACTAAAATAATAGAAAGGAAACTTTATCCCCTTTTAAACTAAAGAAGACGGGTTTAAAATATATTGGTCAATATAAGAAAGAAACAGAGCAAAATATCTCAACACATAGTGTTATACAATGGTATTGTTACAAAATTGTAAATAATTGTGTTTATTTTTGAATAAATTCTTTCAAAGAGGCTTAGTAAGTTGATAAAGTGCTAATTTTGTACATTTCTAGTCGTTTTAGCGTTGAAATAGCCTTATTTTCCCTTAAAAACGCATTAAAAAGCCCCAATAAGGCAGGTAATGGATTTGGCGCCAAATTTGGCGACTTTTTCCCACCTTGGCGATTTTTTTGGCGACTTTGGCAAGAAAATCCTTATTAGGGATATACCAAATATGGAAGTTGTAAGTTGATTGGTTGACCACTTTCTAGAGTTTTCTCGAAAAATCTGGGTTCCATGGAACAGTATATAAGCCTGTTTTCTTCGCCAAGGCCAGTCAGTTCAGTTCAGTTCTCAATCAGCTTCGCTAATGCTCGCATTGTTTGAGCCTCTTTGAAAGAGTCTTGCTTTAAGTGTTATTGCTATACAGTTTGTACTGTGGATTTGCTATTGACAGCTGTTGTTTAAGCTGTGTTTATTGGTTGAATTGAAGCTGATACTTGGGTTATAGACCTGTATTTCTCTGGAACTTTCTGTGAATGAATTACTGAATTTTTATAAGTTTTGCCTTTCATTCTCGGACAACTCACGAACCCCCAAGTACGCAACATTTCTGGTGTCAGGAGTGGGGTTGTCTGTGAATGGTGATAACAAGAGCTATGGAGCAAGAAATGAAAAAAATTCTAGAAGGTCTCACTGCTCAGATGAATGAGTTAAGATCTGGATTGATAGAGAAAATGGAAACAGGACAGGAGAAAATGGAAACATCGCAGAGAGAGATGAAAGATAGCCTGAGTCAAGAGATGAAAAAAATGAAGGCAGCACAAGAGAAAATAGAAACCGGACAGGAAAAGATGGAAACCGGATTGATAGAGAAAATAGAAACAGGACAAAAGGAAATGAAAGCAATTCAGGAAAAGGTGGAAGCAAGTTTGACCGAAGAAATTAAATCTAATCAAGATGAGATGAAGAGAGAGCTTTCAACGGTGAAAAAATCAATCGAGGGTAAATTAACGGTGACGGAAAATAGAATGGGTGGAATAGAAGAGAAAGTTACAAAGATAGAAGAAAATTTTGGAGAGAAAGTTATAAAGATAGAAGAAAATGTTATGAAGGTTGAAGAGAGTGTTACGAGGATAGAACGGAGTGTCGAGGAGAAAGTTAAAGAAAACTTTGATCAAGAGCTGAAAGGAAGGTTTTCAGAGATAGAAAGCAAGTTTAAGAGAATGGAGGAAGATCTTGAGAGAAATTGAAAGAAGAGTGGAACGGAGAAGTAATAGGGAATGAACTGCAGAGCAAGATTCGGAATCTCGAAGAAAAGTTAGAATCCATGCCCAAGGAAACTGAAAAGAAAGAGAGAAGAATCCAGAATCAGGAATTTATTAAGTTATCCACCTACGACGGCAGTTCCTCCTGGCATGTATATAAGACGCAGTTTTCCATCGTAGCTGAAGCTAACGGCTGGGACTCTACCGCCAAGTCAGTCCACTTAGCAGCAGCATTACGGGGAGATGCAGCTGAGATACTGAGAAATGTTTCTAAAGAAGAAAGGAACGACTTCGAGGCCTTGACTAGAGCACTGGAGCTACGGTTCGGAGAGAAGTGTTCTAAGGACTATAGTCGCCTCCAGTTAAAGTCCCGTTACCAGAAAACGGGCGAAAGTTTGCAAGAGCTGGCAGCGGACATTCAGAGATTGTCACACCTAGCATTCTCAGACTGTCAAGCTGACACTCGAAACGACTTAGCTCTTCAGTATTTTATCGATGCTGTTCGGGATCCAGAAATTCAAAAAGCGCTGAGACTCTCCAACATCAGTGACGTAGAATCAGCTTTAGGCTATGCACTTAGGATAGAGGCAGCCCAACAAGCCACCCGTAAAGACCGCCATACCATAAGAGCAGTCTCATTAAATGCTGCTGATGAGAATGAAATGAAGAGAAGATTCGCAGAGATCTTAAAGAGATTGCGCAGCCTGGAAAATAAAATAGAAATAAAGGATCGGAAGATAAAGTACTGGGGCTGTGGAGGGGATGGTCATGTGAAGAGAAACTGCCCTCTACGACCAACTATAGGAAATCACCCGGCTTCACAATCACTGCAGGGAAACTAAGAGGAGGCCATCTCGCGGGGCGGAGGTTGCCTAAAATTAAAGAGCCCCAATTTACAGTATTTCATGTTTCATCGATGAGTGGCGGCGATAATGGGCTGCACGTCTATGGCCAAGTCAACACCACCACCTGCCGGATGATTCTGGACACGGGAGTCAACGTGACCATCATTAGAGCGGATTTGGCTCAAGAACTAAAAGAGAAGATCATCTGGACGCCGCCCTGTGTTAAGCTCCAGACTGTGACCGGAGACGAAATCAAAATATATGGAAAAATGAACTTGACCATCACTTTTGGGAATGCCAGTTACCATCATATGGCATATGTGGCTAATATAAGAGATTCTTTAATCATTGGAATTGATTTCCTGAGAAAATTTAACTTTCAATTGGACATCAAGAATAATGAACTGCATTCGAGTTCGGAAGACATCGCTGTGTTCAACACTGAAAATCAAGACATTCAGACAATTTGCCAGATAACAGCCAAGTCTGAAATTTCCATTCCTCCACACACAGAGACAATAGTTTCAGGAACACCACCTACAAAGCAATACTTCCGCTATGGACTGATTGAATACCCGAATACAGACAATAGCCCAAGAGGAGTTCTGGTAGCTTCATCTCTAGTTGATCTCTCAAAGAGTACTATTCCTGTGAGAGTCGCAAGCTTCAGCGATAAGGTCCGGACAGTGAAGAAGGATGAGGTGTTAGCAACCTGCACTCCTGTTACATGCATCAACCGTCCCACGCAATCAACCGTATCCAAGTCTTCTGAACAATTAATGACGGAATTACTCAAGAATGCAGAGTTAGGAAAGGAACAGAGATGTGCTGCGGAGAAGCTACTCCAAGAATTTAAAGACCTTTTTTCTCGAACACCTGAAGACGTCGGGAGAACGAACATCACCCAGCATAGAATTGATACAGGAAATCATCCTCCAATCAAACAACATCCAAGAAGACTTCCATTTGCTAAACAGGAAGAGGTCACTGAACTTCTAAATGAAATGCAGCACAATGACGTCATCGAGCCATCAACGAGTCCTTGGGCCTCTCCCATACAACTGGTGCGGAAAAAGGATGGTTCAACAAGATTTTGCATGGATTATCGTCGTTTGAATGACATCACGAAGAAAGACAGCTACCTTCTTCCCAGAATTGACGACACATTAGACACACTTGCTGGCAATAAATGGTTCTCGACGTTGGATCTGAAGAGCGGTTACTAGCAAGTAGAATTACATCCTGATGATCGTGAGAAGACCGCATTCACCACGGGACAAGGACTGTGGCAATTTAAAGTTATGCCATTCGGATTATGTAATGCACCTGCCACCTTCGAACGCCTGATGGAGACAGTGCTAAAAGGACTTTCCTATGAGGCCTGTCTGGTGTATTTGGATGACATTATCATTCTGGGGCGCACCTTTGAAGACCATCTACGAAACATCCGAAAGGTGCTGGAGAAACTCAGAATGGCTAACCTCAAATTGAATCCAGGAAAGTGTAACTTGTTCCGTCGTGAAGTGAGCTACCTCGGCCATATCATCTCTGCCGAAGGTGTGAGAACTGATCCTGAGAAGATCTCTGCAGTCGAGAACTGGAGTCGCCCTGAAAATATACACCAACTGCGAAGTTTCCTGGGGTTATGCACTTACTACAGGAAGTTCGTCAAGGGTTTCTCAAATATTGCCAGACCACTCCACAAGCTGACGGAATGCAAACAGAAGTTCCTGTGGACCGATGAATGTGAAAAAGCGTTCAAGCGACTTAAAGAGGCCCTAACATCATCGCCTATCTTGACGTATCCACAGCCCGACAGACAGTTCATACTTGATAGAGATGCCAGCCATGGGAGTGTCGGTGCTGTTCTGTCGCAGGAAGTTGATGGTCAAGAACATGTCATTGCCTATTGGAGTAAATGCCTGTCTAAACCAGAGCGAAATTACTGTATCACCAGGAAAGAGTTACTCGCCATTGTAAAAGCCATAGAACATTTCCATCATTACCTCTATGGCAGAAGATTCCTGCTCAGGACTGACCATGCATCTTTAACGTGGTTGCTTCAGCTCAAGAACCCGGAAGGACAGATTACCAGGTGGATACAACGCCTCCAGGAATATGACTTTGCGATACGTCATCGTAAAGGGACTCTACATGGCAATGCAGATGCCTTGTCACGGAAGCCCTGCTCGGAAAGCTGCAAGTACTGCTCTAGAGCCGAACAGAAATACCTGCCGATAAATCCGGTTGCCTGCCAAGTTACTGTCTCAACACCATCAGAACAAGATCACGATCCCTTGAGTGACGAAGAACTTAGACAAGCCCAGTTGGAAGATCCTGACATAAAGCCAATGCTACAGCTGAAGGAGACGACCAGCAACAGATCTGCCTGGCAGGACATTTCCAGATTCAGTCCCATTACGAAAAGTTATTGGGCACTTTGGGACTCTCTTCATATCAGAAACGGCGTATTATACAGAAAGTGGGAATCTGATGATGGGAAAAGCTTCAGATGGCAGATTTAATTACCAAGATAAAAAATTCCAGCTGTTTTTGAACAACTGCATAGTAGCTCTACCGGAGGCCATTTTGGGGTAATGAAGACTCTGCAGAAAGTTCGGGAACGCTTCTATTGGTGCAAGGCAAAGGAGGATGTGGAGAAATGGTGTAAATCCTGTGATGCTTGTGCGGCACGTAAAGGCCCGCAGAAACGAAGTCGAGGAAGACTGCAACGGTATAACGTGGGAGCACCACTTGAACGGATTGCAATCGACATCTTGGGTCCTTTGCCACGGACCTCCAGTGGAAATAAATACATCCTCGTCGTGATGGACTATTTCACCAAGTGGCCTGAGGCATATCCCATTCCCAATCAAGAGGCATGCACAGTCGCAGAGGTCCTAGTGCAGCAATGGGTGTCAAGGTACGGCACGCCCCTACAACTTCATACCGACCAAGGTAGGAACTTTACCTCTGATGTTTTCAAAGGACTGTGTCAACTACTCGGCATAGACAAAACCCAGACAACACCCTTACCTCCCCATCGGACGGCATGGTCGAGAGGTTCAACCGTTCCATCCTGAATAACCTCTCTCTTCTAGTATCAAGGAACCAGCAAGATTGGGACTTGGAGTTGCCATTATTCCTGCTGGCTTATCGAAGTGCTGTCCATGTAACCACCGGCTATACTCCAGTCCAGATGATCTTTGGACGTGAACTTCGTCTCCCATGTGATCTCCTGTTTGGGTGTCCACCCGATGCGCCTTCATCGCCCGAGGAGTACATCCAAGATCTCCAGGCACGATTTGAGGTCGTACACAACTTTGCTCGGGAGCGGATTCACATGGCAACGGAGAAAATGAAGACAAGGTACGATCTAAAGGCTACACAACATGAGTTCCAGGAAGGAGACAAGGTCTGGTTATGGAATCCTATTCCACGCAAAGGACTCTCCCCCAAGTTACAGTGCAACTGGGACGGACCGTACACAGTCTTAAAAAGGCTGAATGATGTAGTGGTGCGGATCACTAAAACACCTTCATCAAAACCGAAGGTGGTGCACTATAACAGGCTAGCCAAGTACCACAATTACCGGTAATATTAAAATTAAAAATGTAAATACTGATAAAATTTGCGCATGCGAAATGTAAATAATTGTATATAAATATTTGTACATATTTGTCAATTTTGTAAATATTTCTCACTTGATTTATATTTCTATTTTATCGTTATATGCAACTTAGTTCTTGTATTTTAGATTGTGTAAATTTGTTTAGTTTCTCCTCTTGACCAAGGGTTGCACTGCCCGGGACGTGCAGTCCTTGGGAAGGGGCAGTATTACAAAATTGTAAATAATTGTGTTTATTTTTGAATAAATTCTTTCAAAGAGGCTTAGTAAGTTGATAAAGTGCTAATTTTGTCCATTTCTAGTCGTTTTAGCGTTGAAATAGCCTTATTTTCCCTTAAAAACGCATTAAAAAGCCCCAATAAGGCAGGTAATGGATTTGGCGCCAAATTTGGCGACTTTTTCCCACCTTGGCGATTTTTTTCGGGACCTTGGCGAGAAAATCCTTATTAGGGATATACCAAATATGGAAACTGTAAGTTGATTGGTTGACCACTTTCTAGAGTTTTCTCGAAAAATCTGGGTTCAATGGAACAATATATAAGCCTGTTTTCTTCGCCAAGGCCAGTCAGTTCAGTTCAGTTCTCAACCAGCTTCGCTAATGCTCGTATTGTTTGAGCCTCTTTGAAAGAGTCTTGCTTTAAGTGTTATTGCTATACAGTTTGTACTGTGGATTTGCTATTGACAGCTGTTGTTTAAGCTGTGTTTATTGGTTGAATTGAAGCTGATACTTGGGTTATAGACCTGTATTTCTCTGGAACTTTCTGTGAATAAATTACTGAATTTTTATAAGTTGTGCCTTTCATTCTCGGACAACTCACGAACCCCCAAGTACGCAACATTTTATTATTATTTAAAAACTTTGTTTGACATTGAGATGTGATATGATTAAAGCAAAATTGTGAATTTGTTTAAAATAACTTAACTACTGTGCAATATTTATAAAATATAGTTAAATGATTATTGCCATACGAATGTAAATGAAGCTTTTCTTTCTTCAAACTAATCGATATGCAAAATGTAGTTTGATACACAGCATAAAAATAAAATCTATGGATCATCAATGATATTCCATACAATATGAGAGTTTTAGCGCCACCTATAATCTAAAGGTAAAATAAATAAATAAATCTCAGAGTTTTCTTTTTTTCTTTCTTTTTAGGGGAGGGGTATTTTATAAAATGATACACTTTTAAAATCACATAAATGTCGAAGGCAAAAAAATTTAACCTAAAATAAAATATAATAGAGATTTCTTTATTTTCTACACTTATTATTTTATATGCACTTGGAAACAGACTATGCTACTTAAAAATAAATTAACTTTGATTGAATTATTCATCTATTTTTTAGCATTATAATACGTTATTCTATCAAAATAGTATATTTCAACAAAAGTATACTCTGAAAAATAAATAAATAAATAAGAATGAATTTAATACTTTAGCAAGTTAATTTTCTCATTAATTTTTTAATAATAGATCATACTATGTAAATTTTTACTCGTATAAAATATCAATATTTTTATGGTTAATCTTTTTAAATTAATTTTTTCTATAATATTTTAGCGAAATGAAATATCAGAAATTAATTTAAAATTAGATTAAAAAATAAATAAAATAAAATAAAACCTCCTTTGATTTTAAGCATCTTCATTTTTTCTAAACAAAATTTTCAACTGATAAAAGTTAACTTTTAAAGAACAATAAAATCCAACAATTTGTTAATTTTGAAAGATTTTTTTTTTTTTTTTTTTTTTTTTTTTTAAGAAATTGAAAAAAAAGAATATTGGAATATGTTGTGGTATGTTTACGTGATAACAGATGGCGCCACAAAAACTCTTGAAATATTATCCTGTGTAAGAAATTTTCGGTGAAATGAAAATGCATACGACGCAACGATAGCTGATAAGTATTCGCGAATTGCTTTGTTTTTAATATACTTTCCTGGAAAGTATGAATCAATGAATTAATCGTGTGAATTGTTTTTATTATTGAGCTTTAATCAGCCGTCTGCCATAGACATATGAAATATCGTTGTCGTCTGCTTGAATTCTATCATCGATGCTCATATTGCACTGCATAAAGGGGAAGAAATATTCCCGTTCCGATTTCGTTCATAATTTTCTCGCGCATGCCCAGATCGTGCAATTTTGGTCTTAAAGAAATACCATTGTATTTTAATATATAATATTGAATGAATTGTCTTGTCATGAAGATTAGTGTTAAAATGACTTAAAAAAGAGTTAAGAAATCAGTGAAAAATTATCTTATTGCCTTCAAAGAAGTGATAGTGACAAAAATTAAAATACTTATTAAAAATAAAGCTGATTTTTAAAAAATATTGAGATCGGTTAAAAAATATTTAATTTTAATAAAAGGATGTCAAAATGATTGTTTTAAGTAATTTCTGAGGCGCTTCACTTACTGATAAAAACTTACTAATGTTTTATGTAAAAGATGAATTCATGAATTATCAATAGATTTCTCATTTAAAAGTGTTGGATTTTTTTTTTTTTTCAAAACAAACCTTATGGCATTAGTCACTATTGAAGAAATATTATTGTGATGGTTGAGATTTAATTATCATTAAAAGTGTTTTTACTTCCTTCTATATTCAATAGGAGAAAGCATTGGATTCGTAAAAATTTTCGACGTCGAGTTTTTGATGGGTTTACACGTTTTGAGAGCTGTAGAACACGATTTGACCATTTTTAGAAAATGTCTGTCTGTGTGTGTGTGCGTGTTTATGACAAAACTTTGTGGCAACAGTATCTCAGGTACTACTGCACAGAATTTCAGGAAAATTAGTATGTAGTTACACATTGACATAAATTAGTGCCTATCAACTTTTGGTAAAAATTGTCCAAAAGCTTGCGTTGCCATCCCGCTTTTTCTAAATTTTTAACATGGCGGTATAGGACAAAATTTTGTATAAATGTGCATAAAAAGAATTATTTTTTAATAATCATTACGAAATTTAAAAGAATTATTGGAAATAGAGATAGTCAGCTGGGGGAAAAATGTGCATGTAGGAGCCGCACCTTCCCCCCCTGGGGGAGAGGTCCCCCCTCGAGGGGAGTAAATTTTCATGATGGGTATCTTTCAAAAGAGCTCGCCGATACCTTTACAACGAATGGTTGAACCATCGATATGCCATAGCTTAAAATAAAGTTGTCGATTTTTTTCATTTTTAACCAAAAAAAAAAAAAAAAAATTAATGTAATATTGAGAATTTTTTTTTTTTTTTTTTTTTTTTTTTAAGTGTTATAATACTTTTCTAATATGGAAATCGTCTGTATTAGTATTGAAGATAACTTTTAAAATAATAATGTTAATAAATTACTTTTACTGAGTGAATTTGTATAGGAAAATATAGAAGAAAGTCATGCAGTAGCCACAACATACTAGTTTTTTTTTTTTTTTTTTTTTAACTTTCTTCTACATTCAACAGAAGAAAGCACTGGATTCGTAAAAATTTTCGACGTCCAGTTTTCGACGGATTTACACGTTTTGAGAGGTCTAGAACACGATTTGATAATTTTTAGAAAATGTCTGTCTGTCTGTCTCTCTGTATGTGTATGTGTGACAAAAATTTTGTGGCGACTGTATCTCAGGAACTGCTACTCAGAATTGCATACAAATTTATATGAAGATGCACCTTGACCTACATTAGTGCCTATCAACTTTTGGTGTGAAATGCTCAACATTTGGCGCTGCAATACAACGATTTCCACAATTTAACTGTAAGCTATATCTTAGGAACCACTGCACAAAAATGCATATAAAGTCATATATAATTAGAACTTGATATAAATTAGTGCCTATCAACGTTTGGTGTCAACAGCCCATTAGGTGGAGCTACTACGCAGTGATTTCTACAATTTCAGGCAAGGCTATATCTCAAGAACTACTGCACAAAACGCATATAAATTTATATGCAGATGCATCTTGACATATTATATTAGTTCCTATGGATTTTTGAGGTCAACTGCTTAACAGGTGACGCTGCAATGCAACTTTTTCATAATTTAAGGAAGAGTTATATCTTAGGAACTACTGAGGGAAATTGCATAAAAATTTATACGGGGATGCACCTTGACATAAGTTACTGCGAATTAACTTTTGGTACTAATTGATTAACAGGTGGCGCTTCTATACAGAGAAATCATCAGTTTAAGGGAAGACTATATTTCAGGTTCTAATGCCTATAATCAAACAATACTTGACATGTGAGAAAGACAGTATGTGACATTATACCGATTCAATTTGGATGTATATCTACGAACAGGTTGCGTTGCTATAGTGCAGTTTTCCCGAGAGCGGAAATGCTATACTTCAAATTCTACGGCATTTTTTTAACTGTACGAAACATGATACATGAGATAACCATTATGAAAACGCATTTTTTAGATGCTAGTTTAACTGTGTTTCTTTGGATATTTAGTGTTAGTTTTCTCTAAGGTTAAAATCACCAGCAACCATCGTGGTAGATAATTTTAATAAATAATAGTTTTTGTAAAATATTTGAACTGAGTGAATTTATATAGAAAAATACAGAAGAAAGTCTTGTGGTGGCCACAAAATACAAGTTTTCCTTTGATACTTTCTCCAATGTTCCGTAGAAGAAAGTATTGGATTCGTAAAAATAGCTACTTATATGGTTTTGATGGATTTAGATGTTTTGAGGGGCCCAGAACACGATTTCACCTTTTTTGGAAAATGTCTTCTCTCCTTCTGTCTCCGTGTATGTGTGGGAAAAAAAAAAAAAAAAAAGCCGATTGTATCTCAGGATCTACTGGAAAGCATTGTATATAAATTTATACGTTTATGCATTTTGACCTTAATTAATGCCAACTAATTTTTAGCGTTAATTGTTCAAAAGGTGGCGCAGATGTTCAGCGATTTCCACAAATTTAATGAAGACTACATCTCAGAAACTACTGTATAAAATTGCATACAAGTTTATATGTAAATGCATCTTGACATAAATAATTGCCTACCAATTTTTGTTATCGATTGTTCAACAGGTGGCTCTGCTATACAGTGATTCTGCAAATGCAATTACGATTAAATAAGAAGAAAAATACTCTAAAATGATACCGGTGTGAAAAAGAAGGCGGGGCTAACAGTACTACGGAATATTAATTAGTATGTTGGCAAGTATGACTTGTGTGCAAGTGTTTCACTCTCAAAATAGACACCAGCACTCGTTATCAATAACTTCTATTATTATGAATTGCAATAAATTAAACCACAAATATGATATAAATTATTGATAAAAATACGCTGGTATAGGTTTTCCGTGCTGAGACGGAAACTCTTGGCCCCTTGTAATAAATAATACCAATGATATAATATTTATTTTTAAAAACTATTTTATAATAATAAACAAGGCAAGCAAATATGAAAATGCTCTTTTAATATTTGTTATTAAAATGTACCAATCAGCAATAAAAAAAAATATTCTATTTAATTGTTATCAGGGATCTTCCATCTAAACTTTTTTTTTCAAGACACTTTTACGGATGAGAAATTTTTCTAATTTTTGCTACCTTTATTTTTAAACACTAGTCTCCATCCTGTTTAATCACGACATATTACTATGAAAATACTGATATAAATATTTCTGTATGAAAACAGCATAGATGTCTACATTTTAACTTATTCCGAGGTACGTTTAGCGCCGCCTTTTTTCATGCATCTGTCAAGAGCTGTTTCTCCATTCATAGTTCATAATGGTCACGCCTTTTTTCAAGAACTCTACAACCAGTACTTTCATGGAATAGATTTCCTTTTAAATTTTAAGACATTTTAGATATAAAAAATTGCTATAAATTAATAGTGGTGCAGAAAATTAAGAAGTTTCAAGGACTGTACGAACTATGCCAGTTTTTATGGGCGGAGCTATGTAAAAGATTTATAAAGGATGTTATGTCAATTGTACCTGATTACGTTTAACAATAGCAGATGATTTATAAACATTACACTCGTAAATAAATAAATAAATGAATAAAACATTATGCATGCAGAATAAATGAATTGGTAGACCTTTATCAAAATATTATTATTTAAAAGAACGGAAAAGCTTATAAATATACTTCAGCCAAATTAAATAGTACTTTCCAGACGAATAAAATTCTGTGTTACTGTATGTCAAGGGGTTCATTCTCTAGCAAAGTTGTTACAACTTACATATTGAAGTAAGCGCAAAAAGATTTAAAACTGAGAGACTTCTAAATCATTCTGTAGCATTATCAGTAACTGCCTAACAATGTTACGAATTAAAATAAAAATGTTGGCAGCTATATTTACAGCTAATTATATGGTTCGTATTCCATGCCCCCTTTTACACGTTCGGAGATGGGAATAATACCCGGCTTTTTTTTTTTTTTTTTTTTTTTTTTTTTTGGCTACTGCTATTTTTATAGATGCCAATATTTTGATTTATTCCGGGGTACTTTCAGCCCCGCCTTTATTTATAGAAAATTTTTATGAAATACATAACTTCCATAAAATCAGGCAATTTTATCCTGAAAAAATAAGTGGTATGCAAAAAAGGCGGGGCTAAAATATACTCCGGAATAAATTAAATTTTGCCATCTATGCTATTTTCATATAGAAATTTTTATATCAGTAATTTTGAAGTGTTATGACGTGATTAAATAGGATAGAGACTACTATGTAAAGATAAAGGTAGCAAAAATTACGGAAATTTCTCATCCTTAAAAGTGTCTTGGAAAAAGGGCGAGATGTAAGATACCTGATAATATATATATATATATATATATATATATATATATATATATTATTGCTAATTGTTACGTTTTAATAACAAATGTTAATAGAGAATGTTTATTTATTGATATTAAGTAGTTTTTAAAAATAAATATAACATCATTGGTATTATTATTAAGTGATTATTATTTTTTTCACTTCGTTCTACCAATTTGGCACTTCTGTAATTTTTATATGTAATAGCTAACTAATAAACATATAAACTGTATTTTTTTTTGGTAGCTGTCACTTTGGTGGATAGTAAAAAAAATCGCCCATCAAAAGTATACTTATCATTTTCTACCGTTTAAAATCGAGTGAAAATTCTGAAATATATATATATATTATGTACATCATAAACATTTATAAATAGTTTCAACCTCGTTACAATATCTTGAATATTTTTTTAAAATTAAATTTAACGTTTTAGGTTTCCACCCCCATTATTCCCTAATCGTTGAGGGTAGAAGTCTAAAATTGTGTGCAAAAGATGTTTCAGATAAACGCAATAAATAGCAGGCAAGAACTCTTCATTCGACGCTGGTGCAGTTTTCATATGCTTAACCTGCAATACCATTTCTATTCCTGAGAGTGTCCTGAAAAAAGGGCGGAGAGTACGACCTCTGATATCAGAATCGCCAACATTTTAACCCTTAATGATCGGCATATGAACAGTAAGACACGCGTTTTGGCGTTTCTTTAAAACGTCACACGTATAGTTTCCAACTTACTACCTTTTGGCTACCGAAAAATTGTAATAATTTGTTTTATTTTATTTCATCATTAAATAAAATAAATCTGTCTTTTAAAGTTTTCCGGTAGCCGAAAGGTAGCCTATAGTTACACGTTTTAGAAAAATAACATTTCATTTGCAGAGGAACACCTTAAGGCATGGCTCGATATTTTAATGTCCCCTTAGAAGGGACATACGAGCAATAAGGGTTAATTTATTTCGTGCAATTTCAGCCCTTTTATTTTCATTTATTTATTTTATAAGAAAATTTTTCGTTTTTCATGGAAGTTATATGTTGAGAAAAATATTCTAAAAAATAAAGTAGTGTGAGAAAAAGGCGCGGCTAAACTTTCCCCGGAATTTGACAATTATGACGGACTAACATACCTGTTAACATCCTATTTAATATTCGTACTATTGTTAATATTTGCCCATTTATTCTTTATACCAGTCTTTTGTTAGAGTATTTTTCTTCTTATTTTAACATAATTACATTTAATGAAATTACTCTAATAATGAAATGGGCGGGTATATTATGCTACAGATTATTGAACAGAATGTTACAATAGAATCTGGATAAGAATGTTCGTTGGTATATATTGAAATGTGGCTATGTTTGACAAACTTTCTGAAGTTCCGCCAATGCTAATTCTATTTTATTATTAATTTAATTTTTTATGTATCATACTCTCCTGTAATGCTATATTCATTTATTTTCTGTACTCTTAAAAAGAAAAAGAAAAAAAAAAATTCAACTCAAAGCATAAGTTGCAAGAGATTAATTTAAATCGATTCTTCTTATTTTACTACTCTCTCCCTTTAATTACTTTTAGCATTACATAAATACATAAAAATAAATAAATAAATAAATAAAAATTAAAAAATTAGAAAGAAAAAAAGAAAAAAGGAAAGAGAAAGTAAATAAGCGCTTGTAAATATTTTTATACAGGAATTTTCAAATGTTTGTATAAATTACTTAGAATCGGAGCAATTATCAATATCATCATTTTAATCGTTCCAAATATAATAAAACCATTAACTTGGGCTATAAGATTTTGGACATGTATTTACTAATATTTTTTACATTATCTTTTCTTATTTTAACACCAAATTATACTCCAGTTTTCGTATAAATAATGTTATTGATACGTGTATACGATATATATGAAGCCTCTAACTATCCAGTTGAAATACTTAACACTTTCGCTACCACATGTTTTTGTTCACAAGGTTTTCTGTATACATATTTATATTACATATGGATATACATAATAATTATACTATTTCTAATGAAAGTATTTGTATTCATAGTATTTTGATTGCACAAATATGAATATAGGAAATATTTTAAAAAAAATAGCAACATTAAATTTGCAAAAAAACGCTTACTGGCGGAGTTACAAATTACCAAATGACGTGAATCTTCGTCAGCGGTCACGAAAGGTTTAATTATATTTTATTTATTAGTTATAAAATTGACACCGTTTATATTTTAAATAATTTGCATTTTATTTAAAATAAATCCTTTAATTTTGCAAACCTTTGTGAGGATGTCGGTTATTAAATGATGTCGCTATCGCCTTAGTGGGCAGAAAGCGATGTGTTTGCCAAGTTGATTTCGTGGGCTGTGTACCGTATATATATATATTATGAAAACCATTTAAGAATTGTAGAGTATGAAATGACAATATCACATGACAAGTATATGTGTGTGTGTTTCAATATGTATGGTATATACCGAAAGCAGAGATTTGGCGTAGAAAATTTTGTAACAATTTTAAATTTTACGAAGTTCCTGAGTTTTGTCTTGAGTACATTGAAATAAAGAAAAGCATAAGGAAAAAAGTGAAGAATTAATATGTCTTAAAAACATTAAATTAAAATAAAAAAATATATGTAAAACATATGATAATATAATATTGATTATACCTACAAAAATACTCCAGAAATGATAATAGAACATTGTTGACGATATTTAAGACATGTAATTTATACAGAATATATATATATATATATATATATATATATATATATATATATATATATATATAAATAAAAATAAACGAAAAAAAAGAAAGAAAAATATATAAAATTATTGTTCGATTTCCACCATCCAGTCATATTCGATTCTTAACATAATCGAACTCCGCACTCAATGACACTTTCAATTTAACTGGTTTCATCTCAACTTTACTTTTTTCTGTTCAACAGGTACGAACATCTCAACTCTACTCGAGCAGAAACCGAAAAGAACAGTTTATTCTTTTTCATCCGCACGGTTGCTTGCATGCTATCTTTCGCATTATTATTTTCGCAATTATTACTTTACCTTATTATTGTTTATTACTAAATCGCAATGTTTCATCGCACTTTATGTTTTCAACTCATTTAAATCTGTGTATTGTATGTTTAATATAGTTTTGGTTTGTGAATGAAAGAACGAGTATTTATTATTATCTTCACATCACGTCAAATAGCATTTTCTGGAGGCACCGGCGTGATATTCTGTGTGAATTTTGGCTAGCTTACAAATTTGGATATCCAAGAGCAGCTATTAAGGAATAAAACAGATAAGTACTTATTTTCCTATTTTACAAGTTTGACTTTGGTTTTTCGCATTACTCCATTACGTACTAATGGCAAACAAAAAGAACAATGACGATAACAGTAATGAAACTGTTGCTTCAGAAGATGCTGAAAAAATAGCAAAACATTTTCGATTTCCACCATCCAGTCATATTCGATTCTTAACATAATCGAACCCCGCACTCAATGACACTTTCGATTTAACTATTTTCATCTCAACTTTACTTTTTTCTGTTCAACAGGTATGAACATCTCAACTCTACTCGAGCAGAAACCGAAAAGAACAGTTTATTCTTTTTCATCCGCACGGTTGCTTGCATGCTATCTTTCGCATTATTATTTTCGCAGTTATTACTTTACATTATTATTGTTTATTACTAAATCGCAATGTTTCATCGCACCTTATGTTTTCAACGCATTTAAATCTGTGTATTGTATGTTTAATATAGTTTTGGTTTGTGAATGACAGAACGAGTATTTATTATTATCTTCACATCACGTCAAATAACAATTATCATCGAAATTAAAAAAGGAAAAGTTTTTGAGATTAAGGCTGATTGGTTACGCTTTGAATCCTAGGCCTGGGCGAGATGCCATCTTTGAGGGTCTTTGCGAAGGAACTTAGCCTGTACTTATGTGCTTTTAGGAGAAAACCACGAAAATCTCCGAAAGACTAGGCCGACGAGCGCAACCTGGATTCAAACCCGGCACTTACAGCCTACCGACTTGTAAAGCAGTACCTTTCCGTCACTGTTGGGGCTGCAAAAGGGGGGGGGGAGGAATAAAATGGAAAATGCTAATTAAATCTGATTTAAGGGTTGCAGATGTACGTAATTTAATTTTATGGGAATATTAAATCTAAGAAATAAACCTATATAAGTTATTACTTTTTTTTTTTTTTTTTTTTTTTGAGAAAAGGGTGTAGCTTTTATTGATATACCATATATTAAATGTGAAATAAATAAATAAAATAATAACAATAATAAAAAGGAAAATATGAAATAAATTTTTGGTATAAATTTGATATAGTCTAAATATTACAATCTCTGTAAAATATTTTTTCCTTTCCATATTATATATATATATAAAACTTGTAATACTGAAAATTTTATAAATACAGTTATATATTTAAATAGTATATATAATTGTTAGAAATTTTGCGAACAAATAATTTATTTAAATATTATATTATTATTATTATTTTTTAACCATATACTTTTGCAGAAATAAATAATGCAATGATGGAAAAGGTTTTTTAAACAAACCTTTTCTATCATTGCATTATTTTATTATTATTATTATTATTATTATTTTTTTTTTTTTCAAATAAATTATTGCGGGTTTCAATCAAGAAATATGTTATTTATTTATTGACATTCATTATGAATTTTAATTTTATTTTCAAGGTTTGTATCATCACTTAGCCATAGTTGCTTTAAATACATTACAAATTTTTGTCATTTGTTTACGATATTAATTATTTTTATAAAAGTAAAGAAAAATCTTTTTTGTCTCTTTTGACAGAAAAATACAGAACAATAATAAAATTTATCTTAAATTTAATTATATTTCCTTATACATTTATGTGAATTTAGAAATGTATATTTTCATAAACTGAAAAATAAATAAACTCTGACTAAAAAAATAAAATAAAAGTAAGAAAGAAAGAGAAAAGGAATTTTCAATTTATGAAAGTGTGTTTTACGTTAATAGCAACTGATGGCGCCAAAACTCCCATATTTAAGTTGAAATATGGAATATTTGAGAAGGAACCCAACTGCTAACGCATGCTCAGATAGCTGCTTCCGATCTAGCTGGAAAGTTGCACTCTCTCCCTAGACGCTTGTTAGTTACACTGCAAATTATCGTAAAAACGTGTGGCTGGGCTGGTGCCGATCGATTTGTAATAATATCTATAGTTTATAATAATATAGTTCATAGTTAGACTTTGCTTAGGGGGTCGTCTGCATATTAAAACTCGCATCAGCTTCATTGTTTTCAGTGGTAATCCCCATTTTTTATAATTTATTTGTATTCTCTGCATCAAATCATCGCGGAAAATGGTATAGTTTATATATTTCGCTCAATTTTTCATAGAGATGTAAGCTGTCAAGTTATGGGGATGCTAATGTTAAATGAATGTGGTAAACATTAATCCATATCTTCCAAAATAATTATGATATTTATTTATTTTTTTCTTTTTAATGCGTTAGAATAAAGTAACCCAAACATATTTCATGCATTAGAATTATGAAAATTATTAATAAATTCATGTTAGAAAAATTATGACCTATATTCATTTTTGCACAAATAGAATAATATCATTGACAAAAACGTGGGTTTTCAAATTTACAGCTCGTTCCTGTAGTAAGAAGGTTCGAAACTTGCGACTGAACTCTTCGCGAGTTTTGAACCTTCTTCCTATTTAAGTTATCATTATTATTATTATTTTTAATTATTTATTCAACATTTCCAAATTGCCAGGCTATTTTTTATTATTTGGTTTATTTTTATTAATTGCTTAGCATTTTTAGTACTCTGTGACGTAGGCTTCTGAGGTCTTCTCTTATTGGCCGATTTCCTGGCCTCTGATTGAATCGCAGTTTTAGGACAAAATCCTCTGTAAAAAATTTTGTTAACACTTTCAGAGAGGATTGTGAGTGCTATGTGTGTCTCTGAGAGGTTCGCGGACCCAGCATAGTACTAACTTCTGGCTGGACACCGAGATTCTCGTACATATAAATTACATGCAAGCACTACACTTTTATTTTCCCCAATTTTAATAACGATAGGGAAAAAGAAAAGAAAAATACATGCACCCCTCCCTTTTTTTAAAAATAATTGCGGAACTCTGAGTGGTCTCCTGCGCCGTTTGGGGCGGCCTGCTAAACTATTAATTCCCTTTCGACATCCAGACCGTCTTGTCAACGAACACAACAGTTTTCATTGTTACACTTAGGTTTCTTCAAGGATTTAGTTATTTATTATTTATTTTATTTATTATTATTATTATTTTAACTCCTGGTGCTTCACTCTGAATAATTTCTGCTAACGTAGGGATTTGTTCAGAGATTAAGAATTCTAAATTTATACCTTTTGGCTCTTTTCATTTCGGAAAATTATTTTTATATTCGTTAGATTTTTCGTTGGAGATAAGCGTTGGTTGCGACCAAATGCAGGTACTCCGAAGCGAAGCATATCGTTGACTTGACTATTTTTTGAGTTCCAGTGATATTTCATTTATTATTGCTCTTACGGGGCCGTCACTTGTTATAATCTGTAAATTCTGTAAGTAATAATCGGTATATAATTGACGAAAAACTATTTTAATTTACCTTCATGTTATTCTTATTGTTTTCTAAGCAACATTTCGAGGTTTATTATACAAATTAATTAGCGCAATTTTGTAAAATTATCACAATGTAGGTGAGAGATTGTGGAATAATTCCAAAAGAAAGCAAGCCCCGCCTCTGTATAGCTGAAACAAAAAACAAACAAACAACAACAACAACAAAAAGAAAAATCTAGTTTGCATATTTGTGTTTGAATTTATATGGACGCTGGTATGCATAAATCACAGTGACATTTACTACATCGGTTAATGAAGACAAAACTTTAATGATTTAATTGCAAATATTCAAAATTATTTTGTTTTATAATATAAAGTTTTAGAAAAAATGTGTAAAGGCTTGCATTACAAGATAGAAACATATCCGTTCCTAATATGTTAATTCTTTCTTTTTAAATATTAAATATCTTTTTCTAGTTCTTCACTGCTAAAATTTTGTTTCAACCTTGTTGTCCTTTATTTGCGTTTGATTAATGTAGGGTTCGTACACATAGCTAGTCATGTTTTAGAAAACACGGTATAGAACGCAATTTGACAGATATGTTTCCCTTTCGAATGCAATACGCATTCGACAGTTGTTTTAGTATTATTATTATCACTATTTAATAATTTTATACGATTTTTCTGTTTTAACCTTGTTGCGACACTTTTGCATTTACTCACTGTGCCGTGTGTAAGCTTTATGTTATTTAAATTTTATTGCATGATGTAACATAATAAAATATTAAATTTTTATGAAATGTTTTTTAATACAGAATCAAATAGTAGAATTTTATTTCATTTTTTTTTTTCTTTTCTTTTTTTAGTTTATAAAATTTATTATTGAAACAACGCTCAATATTTTTTATTTTCGATTAATTCTAATCACGGAGTAAAATTACATTTATGATAGAAAAAGTATTTAAAACAATGTAATAAGTTTTATTACTTTTGACGATATAGATACTGATCTTACAATTTAAAAAATTAAATATTCAAGTACAGTAGACTCCTGTATAACGCAAGATATTCATTCTGGGCAATAGAAAATCGTGTTTGTGGGACATACATTATCAGACTAATTCAGTCCAATGCTGAAATATTTTATTTTATCTATATATTTATTTATTTATTTATTTTGGTTTTGCTTTGTTTAATTTTGTAATGTTTTCTGAGTAAAGTTTCGATGTTTACAATATAAATTAACCTATTTTTGTAAAATTATTGCATTGCAGACGAAGTTTTGGTGGCATTCTAAAAGAATAATAAACTCCACCCTCTCGCTTTTTCCGAAACTATGCTTTACTTAAAAAGATGTTTGCCTTAATTTTGTTTTGTTTGACTCTTTATAGAACTCTAGCATATACAAACGAAGGAAACTTCCCGTTTCGATCGTTGATGATAAAATTTCAGTTATTTATTCATGAATATGTTAAATAATTCCATGTTTTAGAGAAACGTATAAAGGCGTGACTTATTACTAAAAATAAAAGTATTTTTGAAAAGTATCTCCTTTTTATTGAATATTAAATACCCTCGTTTAGATTTTTGTTTAAATCTTTTTAACTATATTTCCTTATATTGTATATTGTTGATTTGCACGCCTTAAAGTGAATGTAACACTTTATAGAAACACTTCCAGTCTTAGAAACTCTTACTGCATAAAATAAAAGTTTCCCAACAGAAGTAGATAAATCATTTTTCCTTTATTATTATTATTATTTTTACCTTGTTTATTATTATCGCCATTATTATTTTATCGTGCGAGCTACATTTTTTTACCGAATATTGTAGGGTTCATATGACTCAAGCTATTTAAATTTTAACGTATGAAGTGACGCAATAAACTACTTCATTTTTATTAAAAATAAATTACTTTTAATTTATAAATTATATTTAAGAATGTAAGAAGAAAAAATATAAGTTATTACTTTAAAGGAATTAAAAATTTGATTAACTGTGTCAAAATGTTAAAATGTCTTCCGCTTCACACGGGTCTATTTATCGCGCTGTATCAGTACTAGTCTCTATAATTTGGTCGTATCTTGCACTTCCGCGTTATTCATGTGTCAACTGTAGTCATTCAAATACGTTTAGAAGCAAACACGATACATATTTATACATTTTTTGCCTGTATGGATTTTAATGATTCATGTTCATTCTGTGGTAGATCATAATTTATTTTTTCTAAATGTATAAACGGATCCCTAATTCATTTTTGCTTGTAGAACTGATATAAAGTATATAAATAGGACTTTTTCCGAACCGCCTTGATCTAAGAAATTTGAATATAAGGTAAAAAATAGAGGTTGCCATTGAAAAAAATGAAGTTTATATCTGTTTTGATATGCAGATGACACCTTAAGCAAAATCTAACTATACCATTATAAACTAGACGGTATTATAAATCGGCTGGTAACAGTCGAATTTTTCTGCGTTAATTTACGACAAAATTTGGTGGAGGGGTGAACTTTTTTTTTTTTTTTTTTTTCTGACTGTACATTACGGAATCTTGCAATTCAATTTTCAACTACATCTGTTCGTTAGATTGACCTGAAATTTTGCACACGACTTTATTATTAATGACAGTACTATATATAAGTGCTCCACGACCCCTTTCTCATAAAGGAAGTTTCCAGGGGCAAACAAAAAATCTACGTACATGAAACGCTGTCGTATGCTCCAGAGGATTTGGCCATATTTCTATAACGTCGAGTGATAAAAATTAATTTTTTGAAAAAGATTTAAAAGTGAATAATCTTGTGTGCTACTCACACGACTTTCTATTACCTTGCATTTTGGTGGTGTTAAACAGAGTGGTGATGTTTCGAAAATGTGGAAGCAAAAGAGGTGGACATTTTTAATTTCAGAAACTGTTTTAATAGTGTTTTAACACACCGTTGACGTAGATTCACGTCATTTGAAAATGTGTAGCTTCTATAGAGGGCGTTTCTTTCGCGATTTGTATGTAACTTATTTTCTAAGAATATACCCAATATTCATTTTTGTACAATTAAATATATTATGGATACAAATACTTTAATTAGAAAGAATATAATTATAGAATATATCCATTTGTAATATAAATGTGAATGTAGAAAATTTTGTTCTGAAATTACTGTAACTTGGGAGTATAATGCCCACGGGAGGACTTTACTCTTAAAAAGATAAAGACATGCGATCACGAAAGTGTTAAAAATTAGCGGAGAATGCGATCTCTCAAGAGGTTAGAAAAGACCTAAGGGTTCTCCGTAATATATCAGAATCGCTAATAGATTAATTTATTCCGGGCAATTTCAGTCCTGCTTTTATTTTTATTTATATTTATAAGGAAATTTTTCGTATTTTATGGTAGTTATATATTGGTGAAAAATTTTCTAAAAATAAAGTGAATAAAAGGCGTGGTTAAAACTGCTCGAGAATAATATAAAAATGTGGCCATTTATGATATGCACACACTTGCCAACATCCTAATTAATATTCCTTAGTATTGTTAGTTCCGCCCTTCTTCTCACACCAGTAAATTTTCAAAGCAATATTCTGCAAATGTTATTACGATTAAATAACAAGAAAAATAGTGATGGGTAAGACAGGAAAAAATTTTGTCATGACATTGAGGCACTTCAAAATATTTTGAAGTGGGACAATGTCATGCTTCAAATGACATGAGGTGTTGCCAGAGAGAGAGCAAGGTGAATGAATGAGGTGAAATATTTTGTCATCTGTTGTAGTGAGTTCTGAGGTGTGAGGTAGGTTGTTTGTCATGTTCCACGTGAATTGAAAGAGTTGTTTTGTCATGAAAATTAATTAGTGTGAAGAGGTGAGAGGTTCAAAAAAGTGAATGAAGATGCATGAATGAAATGAAGTACTATGCCATATGTTGTAGTGAGTTGTGATGTAGGTTGTTTGTCATGTCCCACCTGAACTGAAAGAGTGATTTTGTCATGAAGATTAGTGTTAAAAGTTGAGGTCTACATTCGGTAACTACAACTACAAAAGTGTGAACGAAGATGTATGAATGAAATGAAGTAGTATTTTGTCATATGTTGTAGTCAGTTGTGAGATAGGTAGTTTTTCATGACACGAGTGATTTGAAGGAATTGTTTTGTCGTGAAGTTTAGTGTTAAGAGATGAGGGGCTTGCATATGGTACCTACTTTTCCAAAAGAGTGAAGGAAGACGTATGTATGAAATGAAGGACTGTGTCATCTGTTATGTCTTGTTATCAGTTAGGTAGTTTTTCATGTCACAAGCACAAGTGAATTGAATTGAATGAATTGACTTGTCATGAAGATTACTGTTAAAATGATTGGAAAAAAAGTTAAGGAATCACTGAGAAATTTTATTTTATTTCCTTAAAAGAAGTAATAGTCACAAAAATTTAAATACTTTTAACAAATAAAGCTGACTTTTCGAAAATATTAAGATTGTTAAAGAAATATTTCGTTTTAACAAGAAGGTGTTAAAATGATTGTTTTAAGTAATTTCTCAGGCACTTCACTCTTCACTTGCTTATAAAAACTCACGAATGTTTTCGGAAGAAAGTATTGGATTCGTAAAAATTTAATTTCCTACTTATGGTTTTTGGTGGATTTACATGTTTTGTGGGTTCCAGAACAAGATTTGACCCTTTTTATTTTCTTATTTATTCAATAGTAGAAAATATTGAATTAGTAAAAATTTCCGACTTCTGGTTTTCGACAGATTTACACGTTTTGAGAAGTCTAGAATACAATTTTACAATTTTTTGCGAATGTCTGTCCGTCTGTCTGTCTGTGTGTGCGTGTGAGAGACAAAAATTTTGTGGCAAATGTATCTCCTGGACTACTGTTCAGAATTGTTTATAAATTTATATGTAGGTGCACCTTGGCCTAAATTAGGGCCTATCGACTTTTGGTGCCAAACGCTCAACAGGTGGCGCTGCTATACAGCGATTTCCACAATTTAATGGGAGGCTATATCTCAGGTAAAGCTAAAGCACTTCCAGCAATTACATTCAATAGAAAATAACGCTTTTGCTTAATTATTGGTAGATCTGTATGTCATATATAAATTATGTACACACCACACTGTGCACGCAAGTATATTCCTACATTAATCGGATACCGGACACTTTTGCGATTTGCGAATCGTAAGATGCAATAAACACGAAAATCCAAATCGGAGTCTACAGATGACTCTCATATTGAATTAAAAATATTTAGGGATAACTTTTGAGTGAAAATTCTATAATTGCTTAATATAAATGAAGGGGGGGGGGGAGTGTGGAGCTGGATGGGAAATGAAAAAGAAAATAATGGTTTTTATGTAACCATGTAATTAATATTAATGAAACTGTGATAGAAATTTAAATTATTAATTTTTTCAGCGAGGGCTAAGTATAACAGAGTAGTTTCTTTTTTTTTTTCTGAGGGAGGGTGGGGGGGCGGATACAAGAAAAATAAAATCTTTTTTTATTTTTATTTTTTTTATTTTTTTTTTTATTGTTACCTGTTACTGATTGCAATGAAAATTTTTATGAATTTCTTCTCAAGAAAATTTTTATTAAGTGTTATATATATATCTAATAAGTAAAAAGGGGGGGGGGGGTCTACGTGAGCAGAAAATAATAGTACTTTTTTTGTGAGTCCATGTCTGATTTTAAACAAAATTTGTGTATCACTGATTATTTATGAATATTTTTAGTGAGTGTTACTAATAATAGGGTGGGGGAAGGGGCTTAGAGGGCAGAGAAAAACAAAACGAATGTTTTTATAACACACGGTATAAGATTGTACTGAATTTGTGTCATTTACTCATTGTTAAGAAAAATTTCATTGAGTATGGCATGCAACATTGGAGGGGAGGTGGGGGGGGACCAGTTCTCCAAAGAAAAGGAACATTGTGGTTTTTATACAACCAATGTTATTGAAACAATAAGCTAATAAAACTTATAGTTTATAAAGGTTTTCAATTAGGGTAACTTGTAAAAGGGGGGTTACTGTTGGGGGGGGGCGAAAGAAAAGAAATTGGCGATATTTAAATCTACCTGTTCCGGATTGTAATAAAAATTTATAAATTTTTATGAGAGTCGTTTAATGTTTAAGAACATTTTTACAGGAAAGGGGGGGGGGGCGAGCAGAAAATTATAATGGTTTTAATGAGTCTGTGGCTGAATTTAATGAAAAAAAAAAAAAAAAAAACATCATTCATTATTCATGAAGATTATCTGTAAATGTTACGTATAATGGAGGGGGGGGCGGTTAGGGAGCGGAAAAAAAAGAAAATGAATATTTTTATATCATCTAGTTAAAGATTGTAAAAAGAAAAAGAGAAAAAGTGCCATGTATTTATTTAAGAAAAACATCAGTTAGCGACGCAAGTAGCTACTGAGGGAGGAGGGTGTCGTTGGATAAAGAAAAGCGAAATTATGGTTTGTATGTAACCAATTTTATCGAAACAATAAATTATTATAAATTATAGTTTATTATTTAAATTATAGCTTTTCAATGAGAAAAGAAAAATTATAAAAAGAAACAAAATGTTTAAAAGAACGCGCTTTTTTTTTTGGGGGGGGGGGGGGCAGAGGAAAAGAAATTGACTATATTTAGATCACCCTGTTCCGGATTGTAATGAAAATTTATAAATTTTATTAAGTGTTACTGAATGTTTAAGAAATTTTTCATTGGAGGGGGGGGGGGAGGAGATAAGTGAGCAGAAAATAATAATGTTTTTATATGAGTCTGTGAACGATTTACATGAAACTTTGAATAAATACCATTCATTATTTATGAAGATTTTCAGTGAGTGTTACGTATAAGGGGGAGATATTAGGGGGCAGAGAAAAAGAAAATGAAATTTTTTTTTAGTACTCAGTTAAAAAAAAAAAAAAAATGCTCATGTATTGTTTCAGAAAAAAAAAAAAAAAAAAAAAAAAAATGGTTAGTAGCTATTGGGGGGAGAGGGGTGGTTCGTAGGGTAAAGCAAAATAAAACTACGGTTTATATGCAACCAATTTTATTGAACCAATAAATTAATAAAAATAGTTTATAAAGGTTTCCAATGATGGTTGCTTGTTAAAGAATACTGTTGAGGGGAGAAAGGCAGAGGAACAGAAATTCACTATGTTTTAATCACCCTGTTCCGGATTGTAATGAAAATTTATAACTATCTATAAGTGTCATTTAATGTTTAAAAATTATTTCACAGGAAGGGGGAAAGGAGCAATGCGAGCAGAAAATAATATAGATTTTTTTTGTGATTCTGTGGTTGATTTTAATGAAAATTTGAATAAAATATCATTCATTATTTATCAAGGTTTTCTGTGAGTAATACGTATAAGGACGGGGGGGGGGAGGGGGGAGTTAGGGGGCAGAGAAAAAGAAAATGAATGTTTTTATATCACCCCGTTCAGGATTGTAGTAAAACTAGTCCCACTGACTCATTAGGAAACATTTTATTGAGTATTGCATGTAACTGTTAGGGTGTGTGTGTGTGGGGGGGGGGGGGGGAGTACCAGGTAGGCAAACACAAAAAGAACATAATGGTTTTTATGGAACCAGTTTTATTGTAACGATAAATTTAACTTATAGTTTATGAAGTTTTTTAGTAAGAGTTAGGTATAACAAAGCAGGCTGGTGGAGGAAGCAGAGGAAAAGAAATTGACTATTTTTTAATCACCCTTTGGCGATCTGTAATGAGAGATTTTATAAATGTCATTTACCGTTTGAGAAATGTTTCCTAAGTGTTATATATATATACCTCGTAAGGATATATACATACCTTGTATTACATATATATAACACTTAGTAAAAATTTTCTTGAGAAGACATTCATAAAAATTTTCATTACGATCAGTAACAGGCAGCAAAAAAAATTATGTTTCTTGTATCTGCCCCCCCCCCCTCCCACAGAAAAAAAAAAAAAAAAAAAACTACTCTGTTACATTTGACCTTCGCTGAAAAAATTAATAATCTATATTTTTATCACAGTTTCATTAATACTAATTACATGGTTACATAAAAACCATTATTTTCTTTTTCATTTCCAATCCAGCTCCACCCCCCCCCCCCACTCCTAGTTATATTAAGCAATTACTGAATTTTCACTCAAAAGTTATCCCTAAATATTTTTAATTCAATATGAGAGTCATCTGTAGACTCCGATTTGGATTTTCGTGTTTATTGCATCTTACGATTCGCAAATCGCAAAAGTGCCCTTTTTTCCCGGCGCCCTTTTTTCCGGGTGCCCTTTTTTCCGGTGCCCTTTTTTCCGGGATCCACATTAATCGCACACAGCACAACCTGAAATGCATTTGTAACAATTTCCTAACGTAGTCCCAGTATATTCTAAATGTTTTGGGTAGCCCTGTGAACAACTAATGAAAATTTTTATAGCTGATTCCGCACAAAACATGCTTTCATGCATATAACAAATGTAAATGCAGAGATGTAAACTGTATACTCATCAAAAATTTCGTCCATAGTCGTAATGTATTAGAATTTGTTTTGGATGTCTCTGTATGTGAACTATTTACTTAATCTCAATGACAAGTTTAATGCCTCTATATGATACAGATTTAAGATAGCGAGTTTCGAATTCCTGCTACTATTTGCTCTTGAGATATGCTGATAACAGACACACACACACTCCAACCGGTTAAAACATGATTTTTGTATTCAGCGGATCTCAAAACATCTAAATATAACAAAACTTACTTCCGAAAATTTTACCTAAGAACAGTACTTTCTTTGCAAAATTTTACCTAAAAACAGTACTTTCTTTGCCATATATATGGGTGAGAGAAAGTAAAATTTTGAACTAGAAAATAATTTCTCTATAGTGATATAATTACCTTGTATATACAAAAGTGGTCTAAAAACTCTAAATTGAAGTGCAGGAGCAATATAGTTAACCTTATGATGACACATTGAAATTTCTAATTGCCAGCATTATTACTATTTGTTTACTGAATTAACTTAAGAAACGTAATTTTCAGTGCTTCGAATTGGAATCCTTTTAATGTCATAAATATAAAAATAACACATATAGATGAAATTTATGAATAATTTGAAATGATAAAAGCTTTTATAATTTTGAACATAAGCCTTAAAAAAAAAAATAAAAAAAAAAAAAAGAAGAAGAAGAAGAAGAAGAAGAAGAAGAAAGAGCGAGAGAGAGAGGAAGAAGAAGAAAAGGACATTTAAAGAACATTTAAAAGATAAATACAATTTTAAAATTTTAGACCACTTTTATAAATCACAAATTTGAAGCATTTAATATGGGTCCACAGGAAATTTCACTTGAATAAATAATGTCTGTAAGTTAATTATAAATTATGTATGAATAAAGGTGGAGGTTCAGGTACAACAAAGATTATACATGTCAATTTATTACGGATTATCCATTCTTTATATCATTACTTTTTAGTAGTACTCTTTTGTGATATTTATATGGAATTAAATAAGATGAAGATTATTATTTGTAAATAATGGTATGAAAATTATTTATGTTCTATATTAAATTGGCAGGTATAACTAATATCTATCATCTTAATCGCGTGCACCATGAAAAACTGACAATCAATTAAAATTTTTTTTTAATGATTTGTGAACTATCTTTAGTTTTTTTAAAAAAAAACACCGACTTAAATATTTAGAAGATGAAGCTAGGTTTGTGTATTATTTTATCATAACTAAATTTAAAGACCTTTCAACGTACAAAAATAAATAAATAAATAACATTTTTTAAGTGTTCTTGTCCAAATTAAGAACACAACCGACTTTTAAATATTTTCATAACTTAAAATTTTTTTTTCACAAGGCACTTGCGTACATGAAAGGATATTTATACATACTTGTAAGCTATATATAAGGGGATATACATTGGCCCATAAGAGTTAAGTTCGTGCAGCAACTCTAGAGCACAACTCATACATGTTGCACATTTTCTTTTAGCTTTGTTCTTCAAATATGCTTATTACATACACAGACACCCACAAAACAACCATTATAAATCTGATTTTCGAATTTAGAAGACCTTAAAACGTTCAAATATATTAAAAATACCGTTTCAAAAATTCGATCAAAAAACAACACTTTCTCTGCCATACATGGGTAAGAGGAAAAAAAGAAAAAAAAGGTATTACAATATTTTCAAACTTAAAGATATTTTCCATTAAGTAAAAGGGGCCCACCAGCGGCCGAGCGGTTCTGCGCTCAAAGCTGATAGACGTGAGGAGCTGGGCTCAAAGCCTGGTCGTGATCTTCGGCCTAGCGTTCGGACCTCCGTGGTTTTCTCCGGAACTTGCGTAAATACGGGCTAGGATCCCTTAGAAAAACCCCGAGGGCACTCCCCCTCGGGCCTGGGTCCCTGGTGCGGTCAATTGACCTTTAATCCCTACAACCCAACCCAACCCTACCCATTAGAAAAAGAGGGTGTATTAATAAACATTTCGCTGTTTACGTCCTGCTGTTAACTAGAATAGGCCTGTCCTTTACACATAGCATTCAGGGTACATGTACCACTGTTGTAATGTAAAGATTATTTTTAATTACTTGAAAAAAAAAAAAATCTTTCAAGGAATTGAGAGAATGAAACGTTCTCATAAAAGTATCTTTAATGCATTCTTCAATGCAGAAATTTTCACGTATTTATGGCAAATCACTAGTCGGGAAAAATTGAGAGCTCACAGATTTCAAATGCAAAGCACCGGAAATTAAAACTGCTATATTCAACTAGGTGCAAATTCGTGATCTATGCAATCATGTTAAAACTAGTGTATGATAAAAATTATATTAAAAGTGATTATTGTAAATAGAAACAAAACTTCAGTGCACAACGTAATAAAATTTCTTTCGTATTACATTTACTGTTAAAAAAATCCACTATTTTAAATATTCACAGCGTTTAAAAAAAAAAAAAAAGTAAAATAAGGAAGCAAATATATATTGAGAGGTAAATAATTTTCGCATATAACGTTTTAAATGTTAAATATTAATTTTTATGCCTTTCTTCTTCACGAATTAAACTTATGGCTAAACATAATTGCTATGAAAGAAAATAATGTCCTCCAGTGTCTTGCATTCAAAAGATTATGTTCAGAAAAAAGCAAATTTTCATTATTATTATTTACATAGAAGAGAAACATTTTGCGGGTAAACACGTCACCTCCTCCCGCCCCCGCGAGCAGTAAGATCATTCAATATCTATTAGAAGTTCTTTGGTATAATGCCAACCCAAGGTGTCGTTAATAGTTTTCTCTGCCTTTATTTTATTCCCCCCTGTCCCTAAGGCATTCTTTTCTATTACAGGTCACACCACGACCACCCACAGACAGGTGATGACCTTGAATTACAAACACAACTACAAATTCCGCTTCTTGCAGGATCCGAACTTACAACATATCCCTCACACATTAACCTCCCAGTGTCACAATGCAATGCATTACAAACATAACGCTTCATTCAGTCATGTCATTCCATTCAGGCTTTCTCTGCTTTGTGTTTTTATTCTGAGTATCTGAATCTCACCCCATTGAATGAATGGGACAAAATTTTTGAAGTACTTCAAATCCAGTTCAGATAGATTGAAGTTCTGTATGAGTGAATGAAGATGACAAAACGTTTGAAGCGTTGAATGTGTGTCTTTCAACGGGACAAAAATTTTGAGGTATTGAATGAGGCGGTGAATGAATGAGGAAAAACATTTGAAGCACTGAGTGAGTGGTTGAATGGGACATGACTTTTGAAGTAATACAAAAAATAATTATGAGGTATCATGACAAACCGCTGTGATGAGGTGTGACAATGTCATGCCTCATGTATGAGTTACCCATCACTAAAGAAAAATATTTTTTAAAAATACTGGTGTAAAAAATTAAGGCGTGGCTAACGACACTACGGAATATTAATTAGGATGTTGGCAAGTATGTATACAAATACATCCAGGGGTCGTACTCTCCGCCCTTTTTTCAGGACACTCCCAAATAAAAGATATTTTCACCTTCTTTGTCACCTCTAATTTTATGCTGAAATATATCTGTACTGATAAGTATAAAGGATTTAAGTCCAAAAATGTCGATTTTGAGTTAAGTACATAGTCAGACTCAGAAAAAAATTCTCTATCGATTGGTTTAAAGGATTTAAATCCATGTCATTTAGTCTTTGAGAAAATCCATTGATAAAAAAAGATTCAAGTCAGAAATTTAGCATTAATCTTTGGTATAAAATATTTAATTTAATTTTTCCATTGATTAAATGAAGATTGACGATCACTGAATGGTATAAAGCGTATAAACCAACATAACCCCTTTTCCCTAATCGATTCAGCTGATTAGTTTTTAGTTCGTTTAAGTTTATATTTTTCGTCTCCTGAAAAATCAAGAATATGTACTTAAATCCTTTATACGTATCAGTACAGATATTTACTGGGATATTTACAACAACGAGCCATGCTTGTACAGTCAAGATATTACTGAACAAAAATAGTGGTAGCAATAAGTTTAAAAATTTCTATTCCTGAGAGTGTCCTGAAAAAAGGGAAGAGAGTACGACCTTTGTATATCTCTTAACATTCTAATTAATATTTCATATTATTGTTAATACTTGCTTTTTTTAATTTTATTTACTTATTTATTTTAACCAGTTTTTTTTTAAATTATTTTTCTTCTTATTTTCATTTAATTAAATTTAATGAAATTACTCTAAAAATGAAATGGAGCGGTAAATATGCGGATACATTATGCTTCAAAATATTGAAATGCTGTTATATTTTAAAAACTCTGAAGCTCAACCTATGCTAATTCTATTTTATTATTAAGATAATTTAAATTTTTATGCATCATTCTGTTTTATTATGCTATATTCACTTAGTGTCTGTACTATAAAAAATATTTTTCAACTTAAGGCATATGTTGCAAAAGATTAATTTAAATCGATTCTTGTTATATCTCTCTCTTTAATTATTTTTAGAATTATATGAATGAATTGAATAAAAAAAACAGGGATGGAACACGGGCGCATATCTCATATCGATATCTGTTTAAGAATTTTCTGTACATGTAATATTGTTAATTTAAGAAGTAGAAATTTTTGCTTCATTGATAGTGGTATGAATTCTGTCGCTGTGCTCCATCCCTGGAAAAGCAAAATAAATATGTGCTTTTAAATATTTTTGTACAACAATATTTGAAATGTTTGTATAACATTTCTAGAATCAGAGCATTCACCAATATCATCATTTTAAGCGTTCCAAAAATAATAAACTCATGAAATTGGGCCATAAATTTTCGGACGTATATTTAATTTTATTTTTTATACATTCATTTTTGTTATTATTATTATTTATTTGTTGTTATTATTATTTATTTTTTATTTTAACACCAAATTTTATCTAGCTTTGATATAAATAATGTTATTTATACATGTATATGCAGGAATGGAACATGGGCGCAGCATTCATACCACTATTAATGTAACAAAATTTTCAGCCCCTTAAATCAACGATACTATAGGTAAAGAAATTTCTTAAGAAATACCGGTATGAATTCTGCGCCCGTGTTCCATACATACGAAACCTCTATTTAGTCAGTTGAAATGCTAAGTTATATTTTAGCAAATATTGTCATTATTATAATGACACGGATTATGTTGTAAAGCTTTTATTTTTTATAGAAAAGATATACAGTGTACACAGATGGTTTGGTAAACCGGTCTGCGAAAAGTAACACAAACCAATGGTTTCATTAGTAGAGAAGTAGGGAGGGTAGTGTGGTGTTTGCAATATACATACTTGCCAACCATCTCATTAATAACCGTACAATTGTTAACGCCCCCTGAAAAAACGCCCCTTTTCTTACACCACTATATATTTAGAATTATTCTCTCCAAATGTTGTTACGATTAAATAAGATTGAAATTACTCTAAAAAATTATTGGTGTGGGAAAAAAGGCGGGTACTAAAAATTGTACGGTTCATAATGAGATGGTTGACAAGTATGAATATAAACTTTATATTTTGTCGAAGTGAAACATGATGCACCTTCTCTTCATGTGAACGTTTGTAACGATAAATATATAGTAAGGATAGGGTAGGTTAAAGAATTCCCCCCCTCCCTCTTTTACATGAAAAGTCTCCATAGACGCATATGCAAAAAAATTTCAAACAGTTAGAGATTACTCTCCTCATTAGGTAATTTAAGTGAAAAAAAGAATTCTGGCGGAATCACTACATATCTTCATAAAAAAATGCTGAAAATGCTGAAAATTGTATAAATACTCATAACAGAAAAACATTTTCCATACGCTTCATTATTAACTAGTTTTAGAGTTTAAATAAATACACTTTTATAACTATAATTTTCCCATGTATATTTTATAAGTAAACCTAACGATCAAATTACACAACCTTTTGTTTAACGTGGAATACTTAAACTAAGCTTACGTTTTACTTGAGTTTTAAATATTGTGGCTTAAACTAAAACAGTACGCGCATTTATTTCTATTGCATTATAAATTAAACAGAACATACATAACAGTTTGGGAATGAAACAATGGTAAACAGCAATCACTTTTCAATGCATTTTTTTGCGTTTTCGAAAAGTGCCGATTTCACATCGAGGAAATTAGATCAAAATTTAAATTGATAAAAATTATTTCGAACTTAAATTTAAGACTCAAATTGCAATTTATATTATACATTAATATTAAAAATTTATACCTTTTTTTAATTATAATTTACTTTTTATTATACTTTTTAGATAAATTTACGAAATAACTTTCTGAATTTGATGTACCAAATTAATTTAAATAACTTTAGCTTAAAAAAATACATATGTATAACTTCATTTTTTTGAACAGTATATCTTTCGTTAATTTATTCAAACTTGAAATAAAATTTTAATGAAAATTTGTAAAGAATTAAAATTTTTAAGCTCTTAGTGAATTTAACTAATAATCATAGATTCGAAGGAGAAGTGAAACAAGTTTTTCAATTAGTAAAAAACACAAAAACAGATCTATTTGTATGAGCATACACATTGATAATGAAAGATGCTTCATTAGAAGATATTATTGTCCCCCCCCCCTTCCCCCCCGAAAAATAAATATCTTTTTATTTATGTCCTTATTACTTTCTCTTTCCTGCCTATAAGGTAGAGAAAATAATGTTTTTGGATCAAATTTTGAAAGCGAGTTTTTGTTATCCTTGCACATTTTGAAGTCCCCTGAATCCGAAAATCATGTTTTTAGCGGTTGGTCTGTGTGTGTGTCTTTCTGTTATCAGCATATCTCAGGAACAAATTATAGCAGAATCTCCAAACTTGGTATTCCAAATGTGTATCATATAGGGATGCTACACTAAACTTTTCGTTTAGATGAAGCAAATAGTTCGTCTGAGACACTCAAGAATATTGAAATACATTACGTCTATGGGAGAAATTTGAGGTAAGTAGAGTTTAACATCTATTGACTGCACTAAACCAAATGAAATGAATGTATATTTTTTATATGCGTAAAAGTATGTCTCATGTAGAAAATTGCAGGCAAATTATTTTGTTCATTTACAGGGCTACACAAAATAACTAGATTATAGTGCGACAGTAGCTGAAAATTGATGGAAGTGCATTTCAGGTTTGTGCCGTATATTATTGCTATATAGGATTATATTTAGGTGCACCATGTTGTCTGTACATAATCTTCAAAAGATATACAGGGCTGCAAATACTTATGCGATAACAGTCCTTTTTATTGTTAGTGGAAGTGCTTACTATAATACGAGTATATTTTACCATGTCCAGGAAAGCTGCTCAGGAATGGAAATGAATTCCTCATAGACATATGATAAATAATGTATGTTTTTCAGCTTAATATTCGTCGCTTGTTCCTTGTATATTTACATGTTTTGAGGCTTCCTGATTACCGAAGTCAAGTTTTTTAAAGTTTGATCTTTGTCTGTGGTTGTGCCGTGTATTATCACTATAGGATTTTATTTAGGTGCACCATGTAGTCTGTACATAATCGTTAAAAGATATACAGGGCTGAAAATATTTAAGCGATAACATATATGTTTATTGTTAGTGGAAGGGCTTTACTAAAATATGTTACCATGTCCAGGAAAGCTGCTCAGGAATTAAAATGAATTCCTCATAGACATATGGTAAATAATGTAATGGAAGTCGTGTGAATGTTTCACACCAGATTATTTTTTGAATATTTCAACAATGCGTTTTTCAATTTAATTACTTTCATTTCAGAGTGGACCCCCCCCCCCACCCCACCTCGTATTGTTTATAGAGCATCCAACACGTGTTAAGTTTCAAAGATATTGTCCTAAATAAAAAAATAAATTTAATTTTTTAAATTGTAAAATTCATTTTAAACGTTAATGAAACGTAATAATACATATTTGAAACCTGCAAAACACTGAAGATCTTTCAATTGCCAATTAAAAAACTAAAAATAAGTGTAATTTAATGTCTATTTGACTGCAATTTATACATTTCCAACTTGTAAGATTAAACATAAACAAATAAAAAATAGTAATAATAATAATAATAATATAAAGATTTTTCAAAGCTAAAATGAATACTTTTAATGTAAGGCCACATCTATATACTATGTAAGCTTGTATGAGAAACACGCATCTCTTTCATCGATCAGTTTCAAACTATATTTACTACTAGCAGGCTACACCCGTTTCGCTGGTCACTATTTGTAAACGAATCACTATAATTAATGAATTCTCAAAATTGCATTAATTTTTATCATGTGATAAAAAAAGAGAAAAAAAAAATTCTAATCGGAAAAAATGTCGTATCGGGTCCCCAACCCACTACCCTCGGCAGCGTAGACCGTGCGCGATGCGCGCGAATGAATGCATATATATGAGCCTTGTGCTAGTGTATTCCTTCACCACCATTATGATTTCTGAAAATTCCATGTTATTACTCATAAACTTTTATTCTTAAGAAAAGGAATTAAAAAAAAAAAAAAAAAAAAATCATTTCTGATCGGCTAAAAACTCACACCGGGTCCCCTCTGCCTTCGCCCGCTAGCGGGTCAGATTTTTAAATGAATCGCTATAATGAATGAATTCTCAAAATTGCATATTATCACTCATTAACATTACTCTTAAGAAAAGAAAAAAAAATCATTTGTGATCGGGTAAAAACTCACGCCGGACCCGCACTGCCTTCGGCAGCGTAGACCCATGTGCTGCGCGCGCGTATTCCTTTACCATCCATATGATTTCTCAAAATTCCACGTTATTACTCATAAACTTTCATTCTTTAGAAAAGGAAATAAAAAAAAATAATTTAGCATCGGGTAAAAATTTATACCGGGTCCCCACTGCCTTCGGCAGAGCAGACACACTGCGCGCGCACGTGTGAGGTTATACATGCGCTGTGCGCACATATTCCTTCTCAACTCAAACTTTTATTAATAATAAAATAAAATAAAAACATTTATCATCGGGTAAAGACTCGCACCAGGTCCCCACTGCCTTCGGCAGCGCCAACTCATGCGCGTTGCGCGCGCACATGCGAAGATATACGTGGGCTGCGCGCACATATTCCTCCTGAAATCAAACTTTTATTCTTAAGAAAAGAAAATTAAAAAAAAAATTCTAATGGGGCAAAAAGTCGGACCGGGTCCTACTGCTTTCGGCCGCGCAGTCCTGTGCGCGCTGCGCGGGCAAAGGTTACGGAATACGCGCGCTGCAAGTGCCTCTTCCTTCCCCACCCTTCCAGCTCCACCAAATTAACCTACATGTACCAATTTTAAACGGTCTAACTCAATTAGCTGAAATGCAAAAGAAAACCTAATCAGGAAACCTTAAAACGTGTAATTTAGGTGAATTCTCGAATTCCACTTTTTATAATATAAAAGAACTTTAAAATATCTTTCGAATGATGCATTAAAAATAATTTAATCAAAATTAGAATTTGAAATATTGAAATTTTAAAATATTACAGCGCCATCTTGCGGTAGAAATTTCTGTAATCTACTGTTCAATTCCAAATCAACAACCTTTCAAATGATCTATTAATTATGAAATTTTTTTAATTAATAGCTGTGATGCAAAAGAAAACCTAATAAGGAGACCTCAAAACGTGTAAATCGTGTGAAATCTCGAATTCCTCTTTCTATAATATAAAACAACGTTAAAATATCTTCCGAATGATGTATTAAAAACAGTTTAATCATAATTAGAATGTGAAATATTTAAATTTTAAAATATTACAGCGCCATCTAGTGATAGAAATTTCTGTATTGTACTGTTCCATTCTAAATCAACAAAGCTTTCAAATGATGTATTACTTATGAAATTATTTTAATTAGTAGCTGAGATACAAAAGGAAACCGATTCAGGAGACCTCAAAACGTGTAAATTAGGTGAAATCTCGAATCCCACATTCGATAATATAAAAGCACCTTGAAATATCTTTCGAATGATGTATTAAAAATAATTTAATCATAATTAGAGTTTGAAATATAGGAATTTTAAAATATTACAGCGCCATCTGGTGGTAGAAATTTCTGTAATCTACTGTTCCATTCTAAATCAACAAGCTTTCAAATGATGTATTACTTATGAAATTATTTTAATTAGTAGCTGAGATACAAAAGGAAACCGATTCAAGAGACCTCAAAAGGTGTAAATCAGGTGAAATCTTGAATCCCACTTTCGATAATGTAAAAGTACTTTAAAATATCTTTCGAATGATGTATTAAAAATAATTTAATCCTAATTAGAGTTTGAAATACACGTATTAGAATAAAATTTAATTTTGCAATTAAAATGTAAATTTTTTGTTTATTCTCCAAGATCGATGAAATTCGAACTGCAACTTTCTCTTGTGATGTTAATGCTGTATAGTAAGTTTGAAAGAATTTTGTAAAAAAATTGAAGAATTTGGATTGCAATTTTTATTCCCAGTACAAAAACACGTGACCTCATTCATAAGCTTTTTTTTTTTTTTTTTTTTTTTTTTTTTTTTTTTTTTCCCGCTACACTGCCCAGACAGTTATCTGCGAAGTTAAAATTCTTGTGATCGGTTGCCACCTTTTTTTTTATACTTTAGTTAATTTTAAAAAATCTAATTGTCCGATCGATAAGCCATATTTAAACCGTCGGATTCAGAAAAATCACCCCTTTCATTTGATGCCTTATTTGTAACTATACGACTTATATTTCTAATTTATTTTCCACTTTTTCCATAAGAATGTGTCTTTTTAAGCAATTAGCCGTGAATTCTCAGTCCTTGAGATCGCTTTTTGATTGGACATAGGTCGACATTTTAATTAATATCTCCACAACGAATTAACATTTTTAAATTCTGTTTTCAGGAGCCCCTCGGGAAGGTTCCTGAGCATCCGTAAGTTAATTTTTGTACTTCTGCGTTCAATAGGGGCTGAACGTATAGAAGAACAGACAGACAGGCAGACAAAATTTGATGTTTGTGTACGTTAAATATAAAAACTTTCCCTTTATTATTACAGATAACGTTATTAAGAAAGATTAACAGAGGGTGTTCATGCATTTTTGTAACGATTTTGAAAGGATATACAGCTACAGGCGAAAGTTTCGGGCCAAACATTTTTTCGTTAATAATTGTTTTGTGAATAAAGATTAAAAAAAATTATAGTATTTTCTAGAGATGTGCCGGAGATCCGTATCCGTATCCACGGATATCCGCGAGAAAGAAAAAAGATCCGTGTTCGTATCCGGATCCGTATCAGCGAAAATAAAATATCCGGATACAGGATTTTTTCTTCAACGGACTTAATACGGACCTTTTGCAGAAAATTCCAGAAAATGAGGAAGAAACTATTCTAACTTATTATTATAAACTATCTTTAATGTATAACTAAAAGAAATACAGTATAGCTTCTCTTTTACGTTCTCGGAATTTACTTTTTTTCCCATAATATACAATTTTTATTTTAAATCCCTTCATTTTTCCTATGTATGCAATCAACAATGAACTCCCGTCTTCACTTTTACATGACGAAATTTTGAATTTCCCGCCGTTTGCACGTAATATATACAGCATTTATAAAGGAAATACATGCTGTGATTAAATTAAAAAGTAATACAAAATAAAATCATCTCAGAGACAGATTCTGTAATGCAGATGATATTATTCTTTAACAAATCAATAATGTAAAATAAAATCATCTGAGAGACGGATTCAGTAAGGTAGAATATATTATTCTTTAACAAATCAATAATGCACCAAAACCGATATCGGGTATCTGTTTATACTCAAGCGACAGTTTGAAAACAGGTGTTTAACGGTGAATAGTGTGAATCATTAGAAATGAAACATTCATTTTTATAAGATCGGTCATGCATTTTCTCTGAGACTGTAAATTTTACAAAAAAGAAATTAATTATAAAAAGTAATACATATATTTTACATAATGTATAATTTTCTCTTAACGTAATACTTAAAAAACTAGTATGTTGTGGCCACCACAAGACTTTCTTCTATATTTTCCAATATATATTCACTCAGTAACAATAAAAAAACTAGTATGTTGTGGCCACCACAAGACTTTCTTCTATATTTACCTATACATATCCAATCAGTAACAACATTAAAAAAAAAAAAAAAAAAAAAAAAAGTACGATTTTTTTTTTCTAAGTTTTTTTTTTTTTTTTGTTAAAAGTGAAAAAAATCGATAACTTTGTTTTAAATTATCACAGATTTATAGTTCAACCATTCGTTTTAAAGGTATTGACGAGACCTTTCGAAAGATACCCATCTTGAAAATTTATCCCCCCCGGGGGGGGTACTTCCTCCCCAGGGGGGGAAGCGATGCCCCCCATGCAGAAATTTTTTTTCCTAGTTACATACTACTATTATCAATAATTCATATTAATTTTACAATCACAAGTTGAAAACAACTCTAATTATGCACATTTATACGAATTTTTGTCCTATGCTGCCATGTTAAAAATTTAGATAAAATGCTATCACAGCGCCACCTGTTGAGCTATTGATCCCCAAACATAATCAGCACCAGTTTATGTCGGGGACCAACTAAATACCAAGTTTGGTTAAATTTCGTTAAAAAAAAAAAAAAAATATTGCGATATTTTTCTAAGTTTTTTTTTGTTAAAAGTAAAAAAAATCGATAACTTTGGTTTAAATTATCACAGATTTATCGTTCAACCATTCGTTTTAAAGGTATTGACGAGATCTTTCGAAAGATACCCATTTTGAAATTTTGCCCCCCCGGGTGGGAACTTCCCCCCCCGGTGGGGGGGCAACCGATGCCCCCACATGCACAAAAATTTTTTCCTAGTTAACTACTACTATTATCAACCTGATCTTTCGAAAGATACCCAATGTGAAAATTTACCCCCCCTTGGGGGGGTATTTTTCCCCTAGGGGGGGGAAGCGATGCCCCCCCATGCAGAAAATTTTTTTCCTAGTTACATACTACTATTATCAATAATTCATATTAATTTTACAATCACAAGTTTAAAACAACTCTAATTATGCACATTTATACGAATTTTTGTCCTATGCTGCCATGTTAAAAATTTAGATAAAATGCTATCACAGCGCCACCTGTTGAGCTATTGATCCCCAAACATAATCAGCACCAGTTTATGTCGGGGACCAACTAAATACCAAGTTTGGTTAAATTTCGTTAAAAAAAAAAAAAAAATATTGCGATATTTTTCTAAGTTTTTTTTTGTTAAAAGTAAAAAAAATCGATAACTTTGGTTTAAATTATCACAGATTTATCGTTCAACAATTCGTTTTAAAGGTATTGACGAGATCTTTCGAAAGATACCCATCTTGAAATTTTGCCCCCCCCGGGTGGGACCTTCCCCCCCCCGGTGGGGGGGCAACCGATGCCCCCACATGCGCAAAAATTTTTTCCAAGTTAACTATTACTATTATCAACGAGACCTTTCGAAAGAGACCCATCTTGAAAATTTACTTCCCCGGGGGGGGATTTTCCCCCCCAGGGGGGGAACCGATGCCCCCCCATGCACAAAATTTTTTTCCTAGCTAACTACTACTATTATCAATAATTCCTATTAATTTTACAATCACAAGTGTAAAATAACTCTCTTTATGCCCATTTATACGGAATTTTGTCCTATGCTGCCATGTTAAAAATTTGCATAAAATGCGATCACAACGCCACCTATTGAGCGAGTGATCCCAAAATCTAATCAGCACCAGTTTATGTCAGGGTGCAACTAAATACCAAGTTTGGTTAAATTTCATTCATTGGTTCGTGAGATACAGCGTCCACAAAAAAATGATACAGACAGACAGACAGACAGACAGACAGACAGACAGACAGACAGACAGACAGACAGACAGACAGACATTTTCTAAAAACTATTAATTCGTGTTCTCCATATCCCAAAACATGTAAATCCATCAAAAAGTGGACTTCGAAAATTTTCGCGAATCCAATACTTTCTCTATATTACATATAGAAGAAAGTAAAAATTACGATTTTTTTTTTTTTTTTTTTTTTTTTTTTGTTAATAGTACAAAAAAAAAAAAGTCGATAACTTTGTTTTAAATTATCACAGATTTATAGTTCAACCATTCCTTTTAAAGGTGTTGTAGAGACCTTTCGAAAGATACCCTGGGGGGGGGAGGGGTACTTCCCCCCAGCGGGGGAACCGATGCCCTCACATGCACAAATTTTTTTTTCCTAGTTAACTACTACTATTATCAAAAATTCATATTAATTTTACAATCACAAGTTTAAAATAACTCTCATTATGCACATTTATATGAAAATTTGTCCTATACTGCCATGTTAAAAGTTTACAAAAAATGCGATCACAGCGCCTTCAGTTGAGCGATTGATCCCCAAATCTAATCAGCACCAGTTTATGTCAGGGAGCAACTAAATACCAAGTTTGGTTAAATTTCATTCTTTAGTTCGTGAGATACAGCGTCCACAAAAAACGTGATACACACAGACAGACAGACATTGTCTAAAAACTATCAATTCGTGTTCAGGAAATCCTAAAACGTGTGAATCCATCAAAAATCGGAGGTCGAAAATTTTCACGAATCCAATACTTTCTCTATATTACACATAGAAGAGAGTAATATATATATATATATATATATATATAAATGGAAATGGATAAATAATGAATAGTTTCGTAAAATTATAAATATCTTTCTTCTATATGTAATATAGAGAAAGTATTGCATTCGTGAATATTTTCGACCTCCGTTTTTTGATGGATTTACACGTTTTGGGATGTGCTGAACACGAATTGATAGTTTTTAGAAAATGTCTGTCTGTCTGTGTGTATCACGATTTTTGTGGTCACTGTAGCTCCCGAACCAATGAATGAAATTTAACCAAACTTGGTACTTAGTTGCCCCCTGACATAAAGTGGTGCTGATTACATTTGGTGATGAATCGCTCAACAGGTGGCGCTGTGATCGCATTTTTTCTAAATTTTTAACATGGCAGTATAGGACAAAATTTTCTATAAATGTACATAATGAGAGTTATTTTTAAGTTGTGATTGTAAAATTAATATTAATTATTGATAATAGTAGTAGTTAACTAGGAAAAAAATTCTGTGCATGCAGGGCATCACTCTCCCCCGACGGGTAAATTTTCAAGATGGGTATCTTTCGGAAGGTCTCGTCAATACCTTTAAAACGAATGGTTGAATTATAAATCTGTGATAATTTAAAACCAAGTTATCGATTTTTTTTTTTTTTTTTTGTAAACGAAATTTAACCAAACTTGGTATTTAGTTGGTCCTTGACATAAACTGTTGCTGATTACATTTGGTGATCAATCGCTCAACAGGTGGCGCTGTGATTGCATTTTTTCTAAATTTTAACATGGCAGTTTAGGACAAATTTTCGTATAAATGTACATAATGAGAGTTTTTTTTAACTTGTGATTGTAAAATTAATATCAATTATTGATAATAGTAGTACTTAACAAGGAAAAAATTCTGTGCATGTGGGGGCATTGCTTATCCCCCTGGGAGGAAGTACCCCTCGGGGGATAAATTTTCAAGATGGGTATCTTTCGAAAGGTCTCGTCAATACCTTTAAAACGAATGGTTGAACTATAAATCTGTGATAATTTAAAACAAAGTTATCGATTTTTTTTACTTTTAACGAAAAAAAAAAAAAATCGTATATATATATATATATATATTATATATATATATATATTTTAAATATTGTTACTGAGTGACTGTGTGTAGGAAAATATAGAAGAGAAGAAAGTCTTGTGGTGGCCACAGCATACTAGTTTACTAATTGTCCTCATTTCGACATGTCTTATAAGTGAACTTCAAATCAAGTAAATGTAATGTCAAGGGTGGAATACGTGTAAATAATAAAAAAATAGCTAACATTACGTTTACTAAAGTTAAAAATTTTCAATGTGATAAATCTTTGATATCTGCGCGTAAAACTGGATATCGTGTAAGGTATTCAGCATTTGGTAAATTGATTAGTTAAATATGTCACTGCTGTTAAAGGAAAATTTTTATTTCACAATGTAAATAATTTAAAGGATCGCTTAAAATGTCTGGATTTAATACACTAGTCCGATAAAAGAAATTTTGCTGCGTATTATTTAACATTATATAATGTAGCATAACTTCAGATAGGGGAAATATAATTTTTTAATTCATTATTTAATTTAAAAAAATGATTTAATTATACAAAAATGTAATAAGCATTTTTAATGAAAAGGTACTAAAAGGTTTTTAATAAAATGTACGATAAAAAAAAGATGAAAAGTCAAAGCAATTTTTAAATATTAGTAATTTTTGTTATATTGAGCTGTAAATCATTTACAACTCCACCATATTCATAGCTGCCAATATTTTAATTTATTCCGGAGTAATTTTAGCCCAGCCTCTATTTCGTACCACTTATTTTTTAAAAGTAACTTGTTCTTATTTTATCGAAGTTATATATTGAAGAAAATTTTTCTCTAAATAAAGTGGTGCGAAATAAAGGCGGGGCTAAAAGTACTCCGGAATAAATTCAAATACAGTAGAACCTCGATTATCCGAAGTAATTGGGACCGAATCTACTTCGGATAATCGAAATTTTCGGATAATCGAGAATTCATCAGTAATCACCCCAGGGGTCGTACTCTCCGCCCTTTTTTCAGGACACTCTCAAATATGACAAATTTCCGCCTCTATTCCTACCACTATTTTTTTACGATGATCTCTAACCAGATTAATCTGGAGACATTTCTATAAAAAGTACCATAAAAATTTCTGCATGAAATTACTGGTGGCAAAATAGGAGAAAATTTCTTATTCTTATATGTGTCCTCAGCAAGGGGAGGAGAGTACGACCCCTGTTATCTAGTTTATTATGTAGTATCGTCATTGAACTGTTATTATGACTATTTTAACTGTTAAATAATTGAAAATAAATTTATTTCTGAAACAAAAACTCACAATCGTTTAAATGGAAGCTTGATCTGGTATAAATTGGCCATCTTTTGCCGTGCAGCTCTATCCCGAAGTTTTCTTAAAAGCATGAGTTCAGAGGAATCATAAGTGACATAAAGTGACAAAAATTTTGAAATTCTGCTGCAATGAAAATTTCTCTGTCCTTGAGATGACAAAGAGGTTAGGTTCTTTGCACTTACTTTCAATCAAAGGGTGCGATAACATTTGATTGTTCTAGGACTTGGCAGAATGACCTTCCACATTTCGAAATGGGGTGTGTTTTTGTTTAGAACAGGGACGTTTGAAAGTGGGGAAGAGTACACTCATACCGAGAATTGAGCTTGCGAGAAGGAATTCTAAAAAAGGAAATTCCAAAATATTTATCTGCACTCGTAGTTTGGAAAGAACGGCTTGCATACAAAAGGAACGTGGGGAAAAAAAAAAAACTTTAAAAATGCATGTTTGTTAAGAGAAAACTTTGGATGATAGTAGAAAGTGAAAACAAAAAAAAAAAAAAAAAAAAAAAAAAATCTGGAGTGACTCCACTCGACTTTCCGAACATTGAGTAATTAATTGTTTTGTAGATAAAGTAAAGAAAGAGGAGTTGTTAAATAAACAAAAGAGAGAAAACCATAATAGAGTGTTTGAGTATTTTTCTCCATCTATTACACGATGTTTTATTTAATGCTACTGAACTTTGAGCCCATAGATCATAATGATAAAGAATTTTTCGTTGTGTCCCTGTAAAAATCTATAAATGCTAAATTCACCAAAATGCTTATAGTTAGTGCAACAGTGATTTATAATACTCATATAAATTTTCAGCTCAATTCATTAAGGCGTTTAGATGCTATCGTACTTTTAAAAATTTAGTCCCATAGGCCATAATGATAAAGAATTTTTCTTTGTGTCCCTGTAAAAAAACTGTAAGTGCTAGATTCACCAGAGTCTATACAGTTAGTTCAATTGTGATCTATAACATGTGCACAAATTTTTTGCTCAGATTAATAAGGCGTTTAGACGCTATCACACTTTTAAAAATTTGGCCCCATAGGCATAATGATAAAGAATTTTTCTTTGTGTCCCTGTAAAAAAACTATAAGTGCTAGATTCTCCAAAATCTATACAAATTGAGTATTTGTGACCTATAATATGTGTATAAATTTTTTGCTCAATTGAACAAGGCGTTTAGATGCTATCGCACTTTTAAGATTTTGCTCCCATAGGCCATAATGATAAAGAATTTTTCTTTGTGTCCCTGTAAAAAAACTATAAGTGCTAGATTCACTAAAATCTATAGGGTTCGTACTATGGTGACTTGCAATATGCGTACCAACTTTCAGGTTAATCGAACGAAGCGTTTAGACGCTAGCGTGTTCACTCACAGACATACACACATACACACATACATACACACATACACACACATACATACATCATCGTAAAAATAGTGAAAACGGTCTCAGGGGACCTCAAAACGTATAGAAACATCAAAATCTCGAATTCGGATTTTTGACGTGATTACAATACTTTCCTCACTATAGTGTTCGGAAAGTAAAAAGGTGAAGAAGAAACCGACTTCGGTTAACGGAGAGGAGTTTCGGTTAATCGAGGCTCTACTATATTGGTAGCTATGCATATTGACGTACAAAATAATTACAAAAATAAATTTATGCATTATTTGACCCGGGTTTATTATAAAAAGTACCTTCCTTTCATCATAAATATAACTTTGAAAATATATTTAAGAAATTGATAAGTTGGCTAAGGAGTTTAATTATCCACAACAATGCACACTGCGAAAAGTTATTTAAGATACTTATTAGGTACATAGTTTATTTCATCAAAGAAGGAAAATGAGATCCTTTTATCTTTGTAAATCGCTCCAATTGATTGTTATTTCTTGACATTAGTGTTACAAGCTGTAACTTAGTGAGTACCCTTAGCTGGGGCATTACGGTTATTTTAAAAGCATTACATAAACTGTGTTAAAAAATGTCTTTGTCCGAATTAATAAGAACAGTTTTTAAACGTAAACATACTTGTTTCGTAAGCAAAAAAATAAATAAATAAGTAAATAAGTGCGTAAATATGTTATTAGACCTAGTATGATATAATTTATTGTATTATGTTTTACGCTACTGTATTGTGTTAAGTACAGTGTAGTATGTAATTATATTATCAAAATTAGGCGAAAATTCTTGTAAGGAATTATTTTTATAACAAACACATTTTCAACAATGAAATAAAAGGTTGTAGATGATATTATGAAGATACATTTCACAAGAAATATATCTTCATAAGTTCCTTTCAAAAAAAGAAAAAGAAAAAAAAAGTCCTTTCAGTTCCTTTCAAAAAAAAAAAAAAAAAAAAAAAAAGGAAGATAAAGGGGGGGGGGGGGGATCAATGTTTATTTACAATCAGCAAACACTTTATTACAGTCGAACATTGATTGAATCAAAATAAATATGCGAGTAAAACACCTTATAATTTAGCTTTTATTTTGAAAAGAACTGAAATTCTGTTCATTCTGTAACTCATAGCTGTTTGAATTTACATGATATTTATTTGGCATTTTCATATAAGTAACTCTAGACTTTTGGCTATGAAATCATGCAAATGTAATTTTCATAAAGCTTGTGCATGCGTAGTTGAAAATAATTCAGTTAAAGTGTTCATATTTCGAAAGATGTTTAAAATTTTTGTATTCTGATTGCAGTATAGCGTGTCTAATGTAGTATGCCAAGTTTCCTAAAAATGACTTTTGCACTGGGTATAATACCTACGTGTTATGATAAAAAAAATTAGTTTTCTTTTTCAATATTTTGAACATAAAAAAAAATTATACAAGTAATTAGAACAATCCTCATAATCCCATGATAAAGCCAACAAAGATTTCAAGCATTAGTTTTTACAGAGTGATGCAAAAAATTTTTATTTAATTTTTTTACTATTTCCCTTTTTCTCGTCAAGAAAAAAACTTTTGCGGACATATATGAGGCGTGACAAGTTCCTTATACTGTCAAAGTTCCAAGATGATTCCTAAAGTATGTTTCTAGATTTTGACAAAACGCATAAATTCAAAAGCGTCCAAATACTTATTGGTAGGTAGTGTACATATGTTTTTATAGCACTGATTTACAGTGAACTGGGATTGTCAGTAGAAGTCGTAAAAGCATTTACGAAGAGATTCGTCGTAATATTTCATCAAATGTATATCATTTTGAAAATATCAATTAATAAGAAAAGAGGAAATGGGAGGGTTATTTATAATCTCTTTTTCTGTGTATATAATTTTTCAACATGATTTTCAAATTCACACTTTTCCAATTAACTTCAGATCATATGGTATCTAGATGATTGCGAAGACCGAAGTTTATGCATATTATTCAAATTCTTCTACATAAATAATGCATATAGGGATTCAGAAGTAAATGATTTTTTTTTTTTCTTACAAATAGGCAATTGTCCAATTGTAAAATTATTTTTGACACAAGAATTTCTTTAAAGTTTTCTAATGATTCCGCTGAATTGCTCAGAAAAATCAAAAAAAAAAAAAAAAAAAAAAAAAAAAAAAAAAAATCGATGCCTAATTTATTCTATATAAATACGTTATTACACAATGGTGCTGTCTTTGGAGAAATCGTCATGGAGGGGAGGGGTTATTAAAACACTCATGTTGATGTTAACTATAAGAATTTATTCATATTTCACTCTGAATTTAAATAATAAATCGAATAAATACTGTTAGTTTACCAAAAAGGATATATTATCAAATTTAATTTCTGGTTAAGTTATTTTTGGAAAGAAATTATGAAAATTATCGTCTGATGTTAGGAGATAAAGATTTTAGCTATGAATAAAATATTATATTACCTCAATCTATTTTTCTCATATATCTAGGGAAATATTTCTTCTTTCTCGCTCTTTCTTATTTTTTTACTTAAACTAAAATTTATTACTTGAAAAAATAAATAGCTTGAAAGGTCAGTTTTAAGATTCGAAAATTGTAATTGAAAAATAATGCGTTTTTACTGACGATAAGGGGGGGAAAAATCTTAATTGTTTTTTCGAAAATCTGTAATTTTACACGCTTAAGATAGTCAAAAATAAATGAACTATAATTCGTAAATTTCGTTTCTAAGGACATTTCTATATACATTTGATTTTTTTTTTTTTTTTTTTTAATTTAGATCAAACTTATACAATCCAATATGCCTATTTATATTTCAAAATGAAAGTTAAGGATATGGGAGTTTAAAGTCGCAGTAGACTGCCGTAGGCAAATCGTGATTGTCTAGAAAGATATGCCATCATAACTTTAATTTTCTGCGAAGGGAATGGCGCTACCGCTCCTGTCCTCCCTAGATGAATGAACTTTACGGAACATTAAAGTATATTGACATTTAGATGACATTACAGCGACGGATTTTACTTGCATTCATCATTATTATTGTACATGAGGATTTTTTATAGTTTTAATACCAATTTAAGTTTCGAACCAGCAATCCTTCGAACCAACGGGCTACAAACTAACCAATCCCTTAACAAATAAAGGAACTTCTAATATCATGCTGATTGTAATCACATGTTTTCCTTTTAATATTTTAAAAGCATTATTTATAATTATTTATCACGTCACAAACAAAATAAATGTTTACATGAGAAATTTTGTTATGTAATTAAAATGAATACACAACAATACTTCCATCAATTTTGCAACCAGTATTTTTTTGCAGTATTCTCTATCCTGTTCTGTCATTACATACTGCGATGTAAGTACTGTAAACTTTCTGATTATGGCCTGAAAAAGTGATGGAAACTTTCAGCATTGTGGGGCTGTTTTTGAATAAATCAAAGGGCACGATTTTGTATTCAAAAGAGTGAATCTTTCCTAAACGCAAGGGAAATATACTTCACATAATTGCACATTTTATTTTTAGAATATATTTTCCATCATATAACTATGATAAAATAAGAAAAATTTAGTCTTTAAAAAAAAAAAAAAAAAAAAAAAAAAAAAAAAAAAGGAAGTAAAGAATAAAGGCGGAGTTAAAAGTTCTATGGAATAAATTAATTTTCTTGCTTGAATGACATTTTTAAAACATGTCATAGCATCAATTACCATATGTACCGAGACAAATAAGAAACTGGGTGCATCCGAAGCAAACTTGCAATAGGAAACATTGATTAGGCAAATAGCAAATAGTCTCTATTTGATATTAGACTTTATTTGATATATCGCACAATTTGAATGAACCAAAGGGCGGATTTTATGTCGAAAAGGGTGGAACTTTTACGGCTGCACGAGAAATGCAACCTAACTGTTCATTTATTTCACTAAAAGTTTTTTTTTTCCCTTCAACTGAAGAGCAAGAGAGCGTCACTATTTTTATTTATTTATTTTGCAGAAAACGCTCGACTTTAAAGGCAATAAATATCGAAGAAGACTGAGCGCTGATATTAGCTTTCGTTCCTCTTCGGTACAGGTACATATACTCAGCCCGCCGATCGGCGGGCGTAGCACCCAATGTGTTAAACAGGATGGTGAAGATTCTAAGAAATAATGGAAGTAAAAAAGCCGGAAATTTTTGATTTCCGAAACTTCTTTAAACAATGACGGAGAATGACATTCCTCAAGATGCTACAAAAGACCTAATGCTAATGGTTCTCCGGAATTCAGCAGGAGTCGTACTCTCCACCCTTTTTCTAGGACTCTCCCAAATAAAAGGAATTTTCAACTTCTTTGTCACCCCTCATTTTATGCAGAAATACATTTACTGGGATAGTTACAGCAATGCGCCATGATTGAACAGTGTAGATATTATTGAATAAAAATAGGGGTAGCAATAAGTTTTAAAAATTTCTATTCCTGAGAGTGTCCTGAAAAAACGGCGGAGAGTACGACCTCAGATTCAGAATCGCCAACATTTTAACCCTTAAAGCTCGGCATATGAACAATAAGACACGCCTTTTGGCGTTTCTTTAAAACGTCACATGTATAGTTTCCAACTTACTATCTTTTGGCTACCGAAAAATTGTAATAATTTGTTTTATTTTACTTCATCATTAAATAAATTAAATCTTTCTGTTAAAACTTTTCGGTAGCCGAAAGGTAGCCTATAGTTACACGTTTTAGAAAAATAACATAATTGCCAACCATCTCATTATGAACTGTACAATTTTTAGTACCCGCCTTTTTTCCCACAACAATAATTTTTTAGTGTAATTTCAATCCTATTTAATCGTAACAACATTTGGAGAGAATAACTCTAAATATATAATGGTGTGAGAAAAGGGGCGTTTTTTCAGGGGGCGTTAACAATTGTACGGTTATTAATGAGATGGTTGGCAAGTATGAAATAACATTTCATTTGCAGAGGAACACCTTAAGGCGTGGCTCAATTTTTTAATGTACCCACAGAAGGGACATACGAGCGATAAGGGTTAATTTATTCCGTGCAATTTCAACCCTTTTATTTTTATTTATTTATTTTATAAGAAAACTTTTCATATTTTATGGTAGCTATATATTGCAGAAAAATATTCTAAAAATAAGTAGTGTGAGAAAAAGGCTTGGCTAAAAATGCTCCACAATAATGTAAATGTTGACAATTGTGACGGACTAACGTACCTGTTAACATCCTATTTAATATTCGTACTATTCTTAATATTTGCCTATTTAATTTTTACACTTGTCTTTTGTTAGAGTATTTTTCTTCTTATTTTAACATTATTACATTTAATGAAATTACTCTAATAATGAAATTGGCGGGTATATTATGCTACAGATTATTGAACAGAATCTTGCAATAGAATCTTGATAAGAATGTTCGTTGGTATATATTGAAATGTGGCTATGTTTAACAAACTTTTTGAAGTTCGGCTAGTGTTAATTCTATTTTATTATTAATTTAATTTTTTATGTATCATACTCTTCTGTAATGCTATATTCATTTATTTTCTGTACTGTTAAGAAGAATTTTTTTTTTTTTTTTTAACTCAAAGCATAAGTTGCAAGAGATTAATAATCGATTCTTCTTATTTTACTACTCTCTCCCTTTAATTACTTTTAATATTGTATAAATACATTAAAAAAAAAAAAAAATTAGAAAGAAAGAAAGAAAAAGGGAAAGAGAAAGTAAATAAGCGCTTGTATATATTTTTATACAGAAATTTTAAAATGTTTGTATAGATTACTTTGAATCGGAGCAATTATCAATATCATCATTTTAATCGTTCCAAATATAATAGAACCATTAACTTGGGCTATAAGATTTTGGACGTGTATTTACTTTTATTTCTTACATTACCTTTCCTTATTTTAACACCAAATTATACTCCAACTTTGATATAAATAATGTAACGTGTGTATGAAATATGTGTATGTAATACGTGTATATGAAATATGTGAAGCCTCTAACTATTCATTTGAAATACTTAACACATTCGCCACCACATGTTTTTGTCCACAAGGTTTTCTGTATACATATTCATGTTACATATGGAAGTACATAATAATTATACTCTTTCTAATGAAAGTATTTGTATTCATAGTATTTTGATTGCACAAATATGAATATAGGAAATATATTTAAAAATTATAGCAACATTAAATTTGCAAAAGAAACGCTAATTGGCGGAGTTACAAATTTACAAATGACGTGAATCTTCGTCGGCGGTCAGGAAAGTGTTAATTATATTTTAAAATATTAGTTGTTTAATTGACACCGTTTATGTTTCAAACATTTTATATTTTATATAAAATACATCCCACGAATTTGCAGGCTTGGTTAAAATATCGGCTATTTAAAAGTGTCGCTACCGCCCTAGGGGGCAGGAAGCGATGTACTGTTATTTAGTGATCAGATCAGTGTACCGTGAGAAAATATAAAGCTTCCCTTGCTTACTTTCACTGCAAGTTATCGTAAAAACTTGTGGCTGGGCTGGTGCTGATCCATATGTAATAGCATCTATAGTTTATAATGGTATAAGATTTTCCTTAGGGGATCGTCTGCATATTAAAACTCGCATCAATTTCATTTCTTTTTCAGTGGTATTCCCCATTTTTTAAATAATTTATTTGTATTCTCTGCATCAAATCATCGCGGAAAATGGTATAGTTTATATATTTCACTCAATTTTTCATAGAGATACAAGCTGTCAAGTTATGGGGATGCTAATGTTAAATGAATGTGGTAAACATGAACTTATATCTTCCAAAATAAGTATGATATTTAAATTATTATTTTTTTAATGCATTAGAATAAAGCATACTTGCCAACCATCTCATTATGAACCGTACAATTTTTAGTACCCGCCTTTTTTCCCACACCAATAATTTTTTAGAGAAATTTCAATCTTATTTAATCGTAACAACATTTGGAGAGGATAACTCTATAGTGGTGTGAGAAAAGGGGCGTTTTTTCAGGGGGCGTTAACAATTGTACGGTTATTAATGAGATGGTTGGCAAGTATGGAATAAAGTGACCCAAACATATTTCATGCATTAGAATTATGAAAATTTTTAATAAATTCATGTTGGAAAAATTATGAAATATGACCTATATTCATTTTTGCCCAAATAGAATAATATCAACGACAAAAACGTGGGTTTTCAAATTTACAGCTCGTTCCTGTAGTAAGAAGGTTCGAAACTCGCGACTGAACCTTTTTTCAGTCGCGAGTTTTGAACCTTCTTCCTATTTAAGTTCTTTTTTTTTTTTTATTTATTCAAAATTTCCTAATTGCCAAGATTTTCTTTATTATTTGGCTTATTTTTATTAATTGCATAGCATTTTTAGTATTCTGTGAGGTAGGCTTCTGAGGTCTTCTCTTATTGGCCGATTTCCTGGCCTCTGATTGGCTCTCAGTTTTAGGATAAAATCCTCTGTAAAAAATTTTGTTAACACTTTCAGAGAGGATTCCGCGGACCCAGCTCAGAACTAACTGGACACCAAGATTCTCGTATATATATAAGTTACATGCAAGCACTTCACTTTTCTTTTCCTCAATTTCAATAACAATAGAAAAAAAAGAAAAAAAAATGCCTTTCCCCCCCCCCTTTTTTTTTAATAATTGCGCAACTCTAAGCGGTCTTATATTCGTTAGATTTTTTTCGTTGGAGATAAGCATTGGTTGCGACCAAATGCAGGTACTCCGAAGCGAAGCATATCGTTGACTTGACTAATTTTTTGAGCTCCAGTGATATTTTATTTATTATTGCTCTTACTGGGCCGTCACTTGTTATAATCTGTAAATTCTGTAAGTAATAATCGGTATATAATTGACGAAAAACTATTTTAATTTACCTTTATGTTATTCTTATTGTTTTCTAAGCAACATTTCGAGGTTGATTATACAAATTAGCTCAATTTTGTAAAATTATCACAGTGTAGGTGAGAGATTGTGGAATAATTCCAAAAGAAAACAACCCCCGCCTCTGTATAGCTGAAAAAAAAAAAAAAAAAAAAAATCTAGTTTGCATATTTGTGTTTGAATTTATCTGGACGCTGGTATGCATAAATCACAGTGACATTTACTACATCGGTTAATGAAGACAAAACTTTAATGATTTAATTGCAAATATTCAAAATTATTTTGTTTTATAATATAAAGCATAGGTGCCAATATTTTAATTTATTCCGGAGTATTTTTAGCCCCGCCTTTATTTCGTGCCACTTATTTTTTAAAAGTAATTTTGTCTTATTTTATCGAAGTTACATATTGGAGAAATTTTTTCTTTAAATAAAGTGGTGTGAAATAAAGGCGGGGCTAAAAGTACTCCGGAATAAATTAAAATATTGGCAGCTATGATATAAAGTTTTAGAAAAAATGTATGAAGGCATGGCTTATATTACAAGATAGGAACATATACGACCCTAAAATGTTAAGTCTTTCTTTTTAAATATTAAATATTTTTTTCTAGTTCTTCACTGCTAAAATTTTGTTTCAACCCTGTTGTTCTTTATTTGCATTTGATTAATGTAGGTTTCGTACACCTCAAGAAAGCACGGTATAGAACGCAGTTTGACGGATGTGTTTCCCTGTCGAATGCGACAGTTGTTTTAGAATTATTATTATCACTATTTAATAATTTTATACGATTTTTCTGTTTTAATCTTGTTGCGACCCTTTTGCATTTGCTTACTGTACCCTGTGTAAGCTTTATGTTATTTAAAATGTATTGCCTGATGTAACATAATAAAATATTAAATTTTTATGAAATGTTTTTCAATACAGAATCAAATAGTAGAATTTTATTTATTTATTTTTTTGTTTCATTTTTTCAGTTTATAAAATTTATTATTGAAACAATGCTCAATATTATTTATTTTCGATTAATTCTAATCACGGCGTAAAATTACATTTATGATAGAAAAAGTATTTAAAACAATGTAATATGTTTTATTACTTTTGACGATATGGATACTGATCTTACAATTTAAAAAATTAAATATTGAAGTACAGTAGACTCCTGTATAACTCAAGATATTCATTCTGGGCAATAGAAAATCGTGTTTGTGAGACATACATTATCAGACAAATTCAGTCCAATGCTGAAATAGTTTATTTTATCTATTTATTTATTTTTTATTTTGTTTTGTTTTGTTTAATATTTTAATGTTTCCTGGTTAAAGTTTCGATGTTTACGATATAAATTAACCTACTTTTGGAAAATTATTGCATTGCAGGCGAAGTTTTGATGGCATTCAAAAAGAATAATAAACTCCACCCTCTCGCTTTTTCTGAAACTATACTTTACTTAAAAACATGTTTCTTGTTGCCTTAATTTTGTTTTGTTTGACTCTTTATAGAACTCTAGCATATATAAACGAAAGAAACTTACCGTTTCGATCATTGATGATAAGATTTTAGTTATTTATTCATGAATACTTTAAACAATTCCATGTTTTAGAGAAACGTATAAAGGCGTGACTTATTACTAAAAATAAAAGTATTTTTGAAAAGTATCTCCTTTTTATTGAATATTAAATATCCTTTTTTAGATTTTTGTTTAAATGTTTTTACCTATATTTCTTTATATTGTATATTGTTGATTTGTACGCCTTAAAGTGAATGTAACACTTTATAGAAACACTTCCAGTCTTAGAAACTCTTACTGCATAAAATAAAAGTTTCCCAACAGAAGTAGATACACCATTTTTTCTTAATTATTATTATTAGTATTATTTTTACCGCGTTTATTATTATCGCCATTATTATTTTATCTTGCGAGCTACATTTTTTTTACCGAGTATTGTAGGGTTCATATGACTCAAGCTATTTAAATTTTAACGTATGAAGTGACGTAATAAACCATTTCATTTTTATTAAAAATAAATTATTTAAATGCTTTTAATTTATAAATTACATTTAAGAATGTAAGAAGAAAAAATATAAGTCATTACCTTAAAGGAATTAAAAATTTTATTAACTGTGTCAAAATGTTAAATTGTCTTCCGCTTCACCTTTCTTCATTTATCGCACTGTATGAGTACTAATCTCTATAATTTGGTCGTATCTTGCACTTCCGCGTTATTCATGTGTCAACTGCAGTCATTCAAATACGTTTAGAAGCAAACACGATACATATTTATACATTTTTTGCCTGTATGGATTTTAATGATTCGTGTCCATTCTGTGGTAGATCATAATTTATTTTTTCTAAAAGTGTAAATGGACCCCGAATACATTTTCGCTTGTAGAACTGATATAAAGTATATAAATAGGACTTTTTCCGACCTACTCTGCGGTGCGGGGGTGCCTCTCTGGGGTGCCAGGCTCGATGAGGCGGGGGTGCACTCTCTTGACCTAAGAAATTTGAATATAAGGTCAAAAATAGAGGTTGCCATTGAAAAAAATTATGTTTATATCTGTTTACTATGTAGATGACCCCTTAAGCAAAATCTAACTATACCATTATAAACTAGACGGTATTATAAATCGGCTGGTAACAGTCGAATGTTTCTGCGTTAATTTACGACAAAATTTGGTGGAGAGGTGATTTTTTTTTTTTTTTTTTCCCTGACTGTACATTACGAAATCTTGCAATTCAATTTTCAACTACATCTGTTTGTTAGATTGACCTGAAATTTTGCACACGACTTCATTATTAATGACAGTATTATATACAAGTGTTCCAGGACCCCTTTCTCATAAGGGAAGTTTCCAGGGGCAAACAAAAAATCTACGTACATAAAACGCTGTCGTATGCCCCAGAGGATTTGGCCATATTTCTGTAACGTCGAATGATAAAAATTAATTTCGTGAAAAATATTTAAAAGTGAATAATCTTGTGTGCTGCTCACACGACTTTATGTTACCTTGCATTTTGGTGGGGTTAAACAGAGTGGTGATGTTTCTAAAAAGTTGTTGAAGTAAAAGAGGTGGAAATTTATAATTTCAGAAACTGTTTTAACACACTGTTGATGTAGATTCACGTCATTTGAAAATGTGTAGCTTCTTTAGAGGGCGTTTCTTTCGCGATTTGTATGTTACTTATTTTCTATGAATATACCCAATATTGATTTTTGTACAATCAAATATATTATGGTTACAAATACCTTAATTAGAAAGAATATAATTATAAAATATATCCATTTGTAATATAAATGTGAATGTAGAAAATTTTGTTCTGAAATTACTGTAACTTGGGAGTATAATGCCCACGGGAGGACTTTACTGTTAAAAAGATAAAGACATGCGATCACGAAAGTGTTAAAAATTAGTGGAGAATGCGATCTCTCAAGAGGTTAGAAAAGACCTAAGGGTTCTCCGTTAATATATCAGAATCGCTAATAGATTAATTTATTCCGGGCAATTTCAGTCCTGCTTTTATTTTTATTTATATTTATAAGGAAATTTTTCGTATTTTATGGTAGTTATATATTGGTGAAAAATTTTCTAAAAATAAAGCGAATAAAAGGCGTGGTTAACACTGCTCGAGAATAATGTAAAAATGTGGCCATTTATGATATGCACACACTTGCCAACATCCTAATTAATATTCCGTAGTATTGTTAGTTCTGCCCTTCTTCTCACACCAGTAAATTTTCAAAGCAATATTCTCCAAATGTTATTACGATTAAATAAATAACAAGAAAAATATTTTTTTAAAATACTGGTGTAAAAAATTAAGGCGTGGCTAACGACACTACGGAACATTAATTAGGATGTTGGCAAGTATGTATACAAATACATCCAGGGGTCGTACTCTCCGCCCTTTTTTCAGGACACTCCCAAATAAAAGATATTTTCACCTTCTTTGTCACCTCTAATTTTATGCTGAAATATATCTGTACTGATAAGTATAAAGGATTTAAGTCCAAAAATGTCGATTTTGAGTTAAGTACATAGTCAGACTCAGAAAAAAATTCTCTATCGATTGGTTTAAAGGATTTCAATCCATGTCATTTAGTCTTTGAGAAAATCCATTGATAAAAAAAGATTCAAGCCAGAAATTTAGCATTAATCTTTGGTATAAAATATTTAATTTAATTTTTCCCTTGATTAAATGAAGATTGACGATCACTGAATGGTATAAAGCGTATAAACCAACATAACCCCTTTTTCCTAATCGATTCAGCTGATTAGTTTTTAGTTCGTTTAACTTTATTTTTCGTCTCCTGAAAAATCAAGAATATGGACTTAAATCCTTTATACGTATCAGTACAGATATTTACTGGGATATTTAAACGAGCCATGCTTGTACAGTCTAGATATTACTGAACAAAAATAGTGGTAGCAATAAGTTTAAAAATTTATTTTCCTGAGAGTGTCCTGAAAAAAGGGAAGAGAGTACGACCTTTGTATATCTCTTAACATTCTAATTAATATTTCATATTATTGTTAATACTTGCTTTTTTTAATTTTATTTTTAATTTTACTTATTTATTTATTTTAACCAGTTTTTTTTTATATTATTTTTCTTCTTATTTTCATTTAATTAAATTTAATGAAATTACTCTAAAAATGAAATGGAGCGGTAAATATGCGGATACATTATGCTTCAAAATATTGAAATGCTGTTATATTTTAAAAACTCTGAAGCTCAACCTATGCTAATTCTATTTTATTATTAAGATAATTTAAATTTTTATGCATCATTCTGTTTTATTATGCTACATTCACTTAGTGTCTGTACTATAAAAAATATTTTTCAACTTAAGGCATATGTTGCAAAAGATTAATTTAAATCGATTCTTGTTATATCTCTCTCTTTAATTATTTTTAGAATTATATGAATACATTGAATAAAAAAAACAGGGATGGAACACGGGTGCATATCTCATATCGATATCTGTTTAAGAATTTTCTGTACATGTAATATTGTTAATTTAAGAAGTAGAAATTTTTGCTTCATTGATAGTGGTATGAATTCTGTCCCTGTGCTCCATCCCTGGAAAAGCAAAATAAATATGTGCTTTTAAATATTTTTGTACAACAATATTTGAAATGTTTGTATAAAATTTCTAGAATCAGAGCATTCACCAATATCATCATTTTAAGCGTTCCAAAAATAATAAACTCATGAACTTGGGCCATAAATTTTCGGACGTATATTTAATTTTATTTTTTATACATTCATTTTTGTTATTATTATTATTTATTTGTTGTTATTATTATTTATTTTTTATTTTAACACCAAATTTTATCTAGCTTTGATATAATAATGTTATTTATACATGTATATGCAGGAATGGAACATGGGCGCAGCATTCATACCACTATTAATGTAACAAAATTTTCAGCCCCTTAAATCAACGATACTATAGGTAAAGAAATTTCTTAAGAAATACCGGTATGAATTCTGCGCCCGTGTTCCATACATACGAAACCTCTATTTAGTCAGTTGAAATGCTAAGTTATATTTTAGCAAATATTGTCATTATTATAATGACACGGATTATGTTGTAAAGCTTTTATTTTTTATAGAAAAGATATACAGTGTACACAGATGGTTTGGTAAACCGGTCTGCGAAAAGTAACACAAACCAATGGTTTCATTAGTGGAGAAGTAGGGAGGGTAGTGTGGTGTTTGCAATATTATAAACCTTATATTTTGTCGAAGTGAAACATGATGCACCTTCTCTTCATGTGAACGTTTGTAATGATAAATATATAGTAAGGATAGGGTAGGTTAAAGAATCCCCCCCCCCTCCCTCTTTTACATGAAAGGTCTCCATAGACGCATATGCAAAAAAATTTCAAACAGTTAGAGATTACTCTCCTCATTAGGTAATTTAAGTGACAAAAAGAATTCTGGCGGAATCACTACATATCTTCATAAAAAAATGCTGAAAATCCCGATTCTTTTCTGTTTATCGCTCGTTGGCGACACAATGAAAACTAATGCAATTTTTTTTTTTTTTTTTTTTTTTTTTTTGTATAAATATTCATAACAGAAAAACATTTTCCATACGCTTCATTATTAACTAGTTTTAGAGTTTAAATAAATACACTTTTATAACTATAATTTTCCCATGTATATTTATAAGTAAACCTAACGATCAAATTACACAACCTTTTGTTTAACGTGAAATACTTAAACTAAGCTTACGTTTTACTTGAGTTTTAAATATTGTGGCTTAAAGTAAAACAGTACGCCCATTTATTTCTATTACATTATAAATTCAACAGAACATACATAACAGTTTGGGAATGAAACAATGGTAAACAGCAATCACTTTTCAATGCATTTTTTGTGTTTTTGAAAAATGCCAATTTCACATCGAGGAAATTAGATCAAAATTTGAATTGATAAAAATTATTTCGAACTTAAATTTAAGACTCAAATTGCAATTTATATTATACATTAATATTAAAAATTTATACCTTTTTTAAATTATAATTTACTTTTTATTATACTTTTTAGATGAATTTACGAAATAACTTTCTGAATTTGATGTACCAAATTAATTTAAATAACTTTAATTAAAAAAAAAAAATACTTATGTATAACTTCATTTTTTTGAACAGTATATCTTTCGTTAATTTATTCAAACTTGAAATCAAATTTTAATGAAAATTTGTAAAGAATTAAAATTTTTAAGCTCTTAGTGAATTTAAATAATAATCAGAGATTCAAAGGAGAAGTGAAACAAGTTGATGAGCAAAAAATTATTTGTATGAGCATACACTTTGTTAATGAAAGATGATTCAATAGAAGATATAATTGCCCCTCCCCCCCCCCCCCAAAAAAAAAAAAAAAAAAAAAATATATATATATATATATAAATAAATATCTTTTTATTTATGTCCTTTTTACTTTCTCTTTCTTGCCTATAAGGAAGAAAAAGTAATGTTTTTGGATCAAATTTTGAAAGCAAGTTTTTGTTATACTTGCACATTTTGAAGTCCCTTGAAACCGAAAATCATGTTTTTAGCGGTTGTTCTGTGTGTGTGCCTGTCTGTTATCAGCATATCTCAGGAACAAATTATAGCAGAAACTCCAAACTTGGTATTCCAAATGTGTATCATATAGGGATGCTACACTAAACTTTTCGTTTAGATGAAGCAAATAGTTCGTGTAGAGAGACACTCAAGAATATTGAACTACATTACGTCTATGGGAGAAATTTCAGGTAAGTAGAGTTTAACATCTATAGACTGCACTAAACCAAATGAAATGAATGTATATTTTTTATATGCGTAAAAGCATGTCTCATGTAGAATATTGCAGGCAAATCATTTTGTTCATTTACAGGGCTACACAAAAGAACTAGATTATAGTGCGACAGTAGCTGAAAATTGATGGAAGAGCATTTCAGGTTTGTGCCGTATATTATTGCTATATAGGATTATATTTAGGTGCACCATGTGGTCTGTACATAATCTTCAAAAGATATACAGGGCTGCAAATACTTATGCGATAACATTCCTTTTATTGTTTGTGGAAGTGCTTACTATAATACGAGTATATTTTACCATGTCCAGGAAAGCTGCTCAGGAATGGAAATGAATTCATCTTAGACATGTGATAAATAATGTATGCTTTTCAGCTTAATGTTCGTCGCTTGTTCCTTGTATATTTACACGTTTTGAGGCTTCCTGATTACCGAAGTCAAGTTTTTTAAAGTTTGATCTTTGTCTGTGGTTGTGCCGTGTATTATCACTATAGGATTTTATTTAGGTGCACCATGTAGTCTGTACATAATCGTTAAAAGATATACAGGGCTGAAAATATTTAAGCGATAACATATATGTTTATTGTTAGTGGAAGGGCTTTACTAAAATATGTTACCATGTCCAGGAAAGCTGCTCAGGAATTAAAATGAATTCCTCATAGACATATGGTAAATAATGTGTAACTTAAATAACTTAAAAACGAATAATTTCAGGAGATCCAAAAGTTGTATTTTCAAATTAATATAAGTTTGTTGCTGGAAAATTTTGATCAAGACTGATGCGTTTTAAGGAATGTTGCGTGTGAAAGTTGTCTGAATAATTTTAAGTGAATTTTTAATTTTAATAACAGCTTTAAATTCTATATAAATATAGGTGCAGTAATGAAACGGGGGGTTGAAGGGGCGGTAGCCCCCTTCACACAGAACTAATTGTCATATAAATCTCTTACGAAACCTAATTTGAATTGTTTTAACATAGGTTTACAGAACAGTATTCGTTATGTTACCTCTTAATCTCCAACCTGTGTTTATAGTATTAAATTTTCAAGGTTAGAGAAAGTCGTGGGTGTGACACACCAGATTATTTACTTTCTCTTACCCATAAGGTACAGAAAGTATTGTTTTTGGGTGAAAATTTAGAAAGTGAGTTTTTGTTATATTTACACGTTTTGTGGTCCCCTGAATCGGAAAATCATGTTTTTATCGGTTGGTGTGTGTGTCTGTATGTTTGTGCCTGGCTGTTGTCAGGATATCTCAAGAACAAATAATTGCAGAAAGTCCAAACTTGGTATTCTAAATGCGTATCGTATAGGGATGCTATATTAATCTTTTCATTGAGATGAAGCAAATGGTTTCTGTACGATGCACCCAAGAAAATTCAAGTGCATTACTACTACGGGGGAAATTCAGGTAAGTAGAGTATAACATCGATAGACTGCACTAAACCAAATGAAATAAATAAAATATAAATAAATAAATAAATATATAGTAAAAGCATATCTCATGTAGAATATGGTAGGGAAATCATTCACTGTTCGTTTACAGGGCGACACAAAAGAACTAGAATATAGTGCGATAATATTTGAAAATTGAGGTTGGGTTGTGTATTATCACTATAAGATTTTATTTAGGTGCACCATGTAGTCTGTACATAATCGTTAAAAGATATACAAGGCTGCAAATATTTAAGCGGTAACATACATTTTTATTAGTGGAAGTGCTTTACTGAAATATGCTACCATGTCCAGGAAAGCTGCTCAGGAATTAAAATGAATTCCTCACAGACATATGGTAAATATTGAATGTTTTTAAGCTAAATAATCATTGCTTGTTTTTTGCATATGTTCATGTTTTGAGGCTTCCTGATTACTGAACTCAACTTTTTAACCTTTGATCTTTGTCTGTCTCTGTTAGAGTAAATTAAAAACAATAATTTCAAGTGATGCAATTGTTGTACTTTGAAGTTAATACGCTTGTTACTAGAAAAATTTGATCAAATTTCAAATAATGATGCGTGTTAAAGTTGTCTGAATAATTTTAAATGAACTATTGAATTTTACACCAGATTTGAATTCAGTATAAATTTCGGTACAATAATGAAACGGAGGGTTCAGGGGGGCGGTAGACCCCCTCATATAAAAGTATTTGTCAAATAAAGCTGTTTCGAAGTCTATATGAATTATTTTAATATGGGATTACATAATCTTACTTGCTATCTCACCCCTTAACCTCCAGTCTGTATTTATAGTATTAAATTTCATTTTAAGAGAAAGTCGTGTAAGTGACACCTGAGATCATTTCTCTACGATTAGTTATATTTTCTATTTGTTTTTCTCAATTATTCAATTTATTTATTTATTTATTATTATTATTATTATTATTTTACATATTTAAACTTCAGTTTGACGCTCTTTAAACTGCGACATGCATTTCCAGAATCCGCATTATGCCAGTAATTTACAACTTTCTTTTTATAGTCCCATGATATATAGGGGAGCGTGGGGATAATTGTAACAGGTGTAAGAAGTAATATGCACTTTACGAGATAGTTTGTAACATATTTGAATAAATATTCCAATAAACAAAATTCTCAAGGCGAGCTTTATTATGTAAGCAGAATCAGTGTTCCCCAAAAATACTTAATGAGCGATTCTGCACAAGTGCTTCATTTTAGCTTGATAGTTAAAAAAAAATAAAAAAAAGGTAAATTTTGATTAAAGGTATTTTAATTTTTATTTTAAAGAAATGTTTATAGATATTTCTTTTGTCTATGTGTTAAGTTGTAAAATGCATGTTTAATTTTTTGTATAAATCGTTACATTTTTTTTCTTTTTTCTTTTTTAAATATATATACATAAATAAGCAAAATGTTCAAAATCATTCGATGGGGCAAGTTGTAACATTCATGTAATTAGACATTCTATTTTAAATGATAACAAGCAGATTATTTATTCAGAGATTTATTCTATGAATAAGTTTTTCTTGTTTTATAATGACGAACTATAAAAAGATGTCCGAAAGACCCTCCGAGAGTCAAGATACAACCGAAATCTTCGGGAAAGATACAAATATTAGACACCATCACCCGAAAAAAAAAAAAAAAAAGCATTTGAAAAATATTTTGAAGAGATAATTAAAAAGTAACGCAAAAATAAAGAGAAAGAAAAAGATTAAAGCAAGAAATAAATAGATAATAAAACGAAAGGATAAGAATATAAATAAAATTATTTTAACTATAAATTCTGAATCAAAAGAGTGGTTTTACTTAGCTTATGGAGATACCTGCAATCGTTGTCTCCGCCCTTTTTTTTTTTCAGGACACTTTCGAAAATTAGAAAATTTATGTCTTTTTTTACTACCACTATTTTTATACAATAATTTCTATCCCATTTAATCACAACATATTACTTTAAAAATGCAATAAAAATTTCTGTAAGAAAAGAAATTGGGGGTAAAACAGGCGAAATTTTTCTCATCCTTAAAAGTATTCTGGAAAAAAAAGAAGGCAGGGACGATAATTCCTGCTATAGCCTCTCTGAGACAGAAGAATGGATATAATGCTTAGTTTGCAAAATGTGGGCACATATTAACAAACTGTGTGAGAGGGAATATGAACAATATATTTTTGTTTTGTATTAACTTCAATTCTGACAAACAGTTACTTGTATATTGATTAGATATCTCATTTTCTCTCTTTTTTTTTTTTTTTACTATAATCTATTTTACATAATTCAGTGTCACTATATCAAGTTACTATATCAACTTAGGATTGCTCATTTATTGCCTTTTTTTTTTTTTAAATTAAAATGACAAATGAGTGAGAGCAAAAACATTTTCAAGTATTGTCGTTATTTCGTTAGTGTTCCCCCCTCATAATTGTTACGATTTGCCCCAAATCCAGGGCAAATTGTAACAGGCAAATAATTTTGAAAAAATATTTTTTGTGCTAAAATTACCAAAATTAACGAAAGTTTATTAATGAATATGATAGATGTATATGTATGCTATGGAAAACAGCAATTATAAACAAGAAAACATAAATACATTTCAAAATATATTCAATTTTCTAAAAACTATTACAACCAGCCCCACGTTCATCTATTTTTATTTTGATGTTTCACATCTTTGAAAGACAACATTTATTTTCATCAGAATTTTACGATATTTCGTTAGACACGAAAGGTATGCACTATCAGGAATGCTTTCAAATTTTTCATGATTTACACATTCATAATACTTCCATTACCCAACTACCGTAGGTAACGGAAGCATTGTATTCGGCTCAAAAATCTGATTTCGAGTTTTCAACTATTTTACATGTTTTAAGGTCTCATGGGTCAAAAAATGGATTTTTTGCAATTGGTCAGGGTGCGCTTGTGTGTGTGTACGTATGTTGGGAATTTTCTTACTATCACATCTCCAAAACAAATAAAGATAGAAAAATCTACGAAATTTCTCGATTCAGACAGATCTGGTGTAGAGATGATTTTCTAACATTCGGAGAAAATTTGGAAACTGAATTGGTACCAGAAGTCCATATCTGAAAAACGGCCTTAACTATTTTCTACAAAGTTGCTCTATGAACACTCTGTTAGATCATACTTGCCACCATCCTCATTAATATTCCGTAGTGTCGTTAGTTCCACCCTTTCTTTCACACCAGTAAATTTTTAGAGTAAGATTATGCAAAGATAATTACGATTAAATAAGAAAGAAAATTCTGTAAAAAAATACTAGAGTAAAAAAAAGGCGGGGCTAACAATACTACGGAATATTTATTAGTATGTTTGCAAGTATATGTTAGATGTACTGTTGAAGGAATTATTTAGTTAGTTCAGGAAAATTGATAGGTTCCTGTATAAGTACCTCAATTTCAGGTCCTGTAATTACCTTTCTTTAAAAACGACTATATATCTATATATATATATTTACGTGCTTCTAACAAGCAAATAAAGAGTTATCCTGATTAGGGGGGTCAATTTTAGATCTCGAAAATGGGTGTTTCAAAAAATGACTTTGTCGATTTTCTTCCCTTATTTTTTAACTCGCTGTGTAAACTCTGTTTCATATGTCTTAACGCGTGTATTATCTTTCTCTTGCCTGAAAAGTTTTAGGTGTCTACTTTGTTAGGTCGATTTTCTGCCTTCTGATCACATCATCTCAAAAAATGCATATAATACGTGTGATAGTAGGTAATGCCAGGGATGGAACTTGGGCGCAGAATTCATACCGGTATTCGTTTAGGAAATTTCTAAACCTATAATATCGTCGATTTAAAAAGTAAAAAAAAAAAAAAAATGTTACATTGATAGTGGTACGACTTTTGCTCCAGTGTTCCATCCCTGTAATGGAAGTCGTGTGAATGTTTCACACCAGATTATTTTTTGAATATTTCAACAATGCGTTTTTCAATTTAATTACTTTCATTTCTGAGTGAAACCCCCCTCCCCCCACCCCACCTCGTATTGTTTATAGAGCATCCAACACGTGTTAAGTTTCAAAGATATTGTCCTAAATAAAAAGATAAATTTAATTTTTTAAATTGTAAAATTCATTTTAAACGTTAATGAAACGTAATAATACATATTTGAAACCTGCAAAACACTGAAGATCTTTCAATTGCCAATTAAAAAACTAAAGATAAGTGTAATTTAATGTCCATTTGACTGCAATTTATACATTTGCAACTTGTAAGATTAAACATGAACAAATAAAAAATAGTAATAATAATAATATAAATTTTTTCAAAGCTAAAATGAATACTTTTAATGCAAGGCCACATTTATATACTCTGTAAGCTTGTATGAGAAACACGCATCTCTTTCATCGATCAGTTTGAAACTATATTTACTACTAGCAGGCTACACCCGTTTCGCTGGTCATTATTTGTAAACGAATCACTATAATTAATGAATTCTCAAAATTGCATTAATTTTTATCATGTGATAAAAAAAGAGAAAAAAAAATTTCTAATCGGAAAAAATGTCGCATCGGGTCCCCAACCCACTACCCTCGGCAGCGTAGACCCGTGAGCGATGCGCGCGAATGAATGCAAATATATGAGCCTTGTGCTAGTGTATTCCTTCACCACCATTATGATTTCTGAAAATTTCATGTTATTACTCATAAACTTTTATTCTTAAGAAAACTTTTATTCTTAAGAAAAGGAATTAAAAAAAAAAAAAATCATTTCTGATCGGCTAAAAACTCACACCGGGTCCCCTCTGCCTTCGCCCGCTAGCGGGTCAGCATTTTTAAATGAATCGCTATAATGAATGAATTCTCAAAATTGCATATTATCACTCATTAACATTACTCTTAAGAAAAGAAAAAAAAAATCATTTGTGATCGGGTAAAAACTCACGCCGGACCCGCACTGCCTTCGGCAGCGTAGACCCATGTGCTGCGCGCGCGTATTCCTTTACCATCCATATGATTTCTCAAAATTTCACGTTATTACTCATAAACTTTCATTCTTAAGAAAAGGAAATAAAAAAAAAAATAATTTAGCATCGGGTAAAAATTTATACCGGGTCCCCACTGCCTTCGGCAGAGCAGACACATGCGCGCTGCGCGCGCACGTGTGAGGTTATACATGCGCTGTGCGCACATATTCATTCTCAATTCAAACTTTTATTAATAATAAAATAAAATAAAAACATTTATCATCGGGTAAAGACTCGCACCAGATCCCCACTGCCTTCGGCAGCGCCGACTCATGCGCGTTGCGCGCGCACATGTGAAGATATACGTGGGCTGCGCGCACATATTCCTCCTGAAATCAAACTTTTATTATTTCAAAAAAATTCTAATGGGGCAAAAAGTCGGACCGGGTCCCTACTGCCTTCGGCAGCGCAGTCCTGTGCGCGCTGCGCGGGCAAAGGTTACGGAATACGCGCGCTGCAAGCGCCTCTTACTTCCCCATCCTTCCAGCTCCACCAAATTAACCTACATGTACCAATTTTAAACGGTCTAACTCAATTAGCTGAAATGCAAAAGAAAACCTAATCAGGAAACCTTAAAACGTGTAATTTAGGTGAATTCTCGAATTCCACTTTTGATAATATAAAAGAACTTTAAAATATCTTTCGAATGATGCATTAAAAATAATTTAATCAAAATTAGAATTTGAAATATTGAAATTTTAAAATATTACACCGCCATCCGGCGGTAGAAGTTTCTGGAAACTACTGTTCAATTCCAAATCAAGAAACCTTTGAAATTACGTATTACTTATGAAATTATGTTAATTAGTAGCTGCGATACAAAAGAAAACCTAATCAGGACACCTCAAAATGTGTAAATCGGGTGAAATCTCGAATTCTGCATTCGAGAATATAAAATAACTTTAAAATATCTTTCGAATGATGTACTAAAAATAATTGAATCATAATTAGAATTAGAAATATTGAAATTTTAAAATATTACAGCGCCATCTTGCGGTAGAAGTTTCTGTAATCTACTGTTCAATTCCAAATCAACAACCTTTCAAATGATGTATTAATTATGAAATTTTTTTAATTAATAGCTGAGATACAAAAGAAAACCTAATAAGGAGACCTCAAAACGTGTAAATCGTGTGAAATCTCGAATTCCTCTTTCTATAATATAAAACAACGTTAAAATATCTTCCGAATGATGCATTAAAAACAGTTTAATCATAATTAGAATGTGAAATATTTAAATTTTAAAATATTACAGCGCCATCTGGTGATAGAAATTTCTGTATTGTACTGTTCCATTCTAAATCAACAAAGCTTTCAAATGATGTATTACTTATGAAATTATTTTAATTAGTAGCTGAGATACAAAAGGAAACCGATTCAGGAGACCCCAAAACGTGTAAATTAGGTGAAATCTCGAATCCCACATTCGATAATATAAAAGCACCTTGAAATATCTTTCGAATGATGTATTAAAAATAATTTAATCATAATTAGAATTTGAAATATAGGAATTTTAAAATATTACAGCGCCATCTGTTGGTAGAAATTTCTGTAATCTACTGTTCCATTCTAAATCAACAAGCTTTCAAATGATGTATTACTTATGAAATTATTTTAATTAGTAGCTGAGATACAAAAGGAAACCGATTCAAGAGACCTCAAAATGTGTAAATCAGGTGAAATCTCGAATCCCACTTTCGATAATGTAAAAGTACTTTAAAATATCTTTCGAATGATGTATTAAAAATAATTTAATCCTAATTAGAGTTTGAAATACACGTATTAGAATAAAATTTAATTTTGCAATTAAAATGTAAATTTTTTGTTTATTCTCCAAGATCGATGAAATTCGAACTGCAACTTTCTCTTGTGATGTTAATGCTGTATAGTAAGTTTGAAAGAATTTTGTAAAAAAATTGAATAATTTGGAAATTAGCAATTTTTATTCCCAGTACAAAAACACGTGACCTCATTCATAAGCATATGTTTTTTTTTTTTTTTTTTTTTTTTTTTTTCCGCTACACTGCCCAGACAGTTGTCTGCGAAGTTAGAATTCTTGTGATCGGTTGCCACCTTTTTTTATACTTTAGTTAATTTTAAAAATTCTAATTGTCCGATCGATAAGCCATATTTAAACCGTCGGATTCAGAAAAATCATCCCTTTCATTTGATGCCTTATTTGTAACGATACGACTTATATTTCTAATTTATTTTCCACTTTTTCCGTAAGAATGTGTCTTTTTAAGCAATTAGCCGTGAATTCTCAGTCCTTGAGATCGCTTTTTGATTGGACATAGGTCGACATTTTAATTAATATCTCCACAACAAATTAACATTTTTAAATTCTGTTTTCAGGAGCCCCTCGGGAAGGTTCCTGAGCATCCGTATGTTAATTTTTGTACTTCTGCGTTCAATAGGGGCTGAACGTATAGAAGAACAGACAGACAGGCAGACAATACTTGATGTTTGTGTACGTTAAATATAAAAACTTTCCCTTTATTATTACAGATAACGTTATTAAGAAAGATTAACAGAGGGTGTTCATGCATTTTTGTAACGATTTTGAAAGGATATACAGCTACAGGCGAAAGTTTCGGGCCAAACATTTTTTCGTTAATAATTGTTTTGTGAATAAAGATTAAAAAAAAATTATAGTATTTTCTAGAGATGTGCCGGAGATCCGTATCCGTATCCGCGGATATCCGCGAGAAAGAAAAAAGATCCGTGTTCGTATCCGGATCCGTATCAGCGAAAATAAAATATCCGGATACAGGATTTTTTCTTCAACGGACTTAATACGGACCTTTTGCAGAAAATTCCAGAAAATGAGGAAGAAACTATTATAACTTATTATTATAAACTACCTTTAATGTATAACTAACAGAAATACAGTATAGCTTCTCTTTTACGTTCTCGGAATTTACTTTTTTTCCCTTAATATACAATTTTTATTTTAAATCCCTTCATTTTTCCTATGTATGCAATCAACAATGAACTCCCGTCTTCACTTTTACATGACGAAATTTTGAATTTCCCGCCGTTTGCACGTAATATATACAGCATTTATAAAGGAAATACATGCTGTGATTAAATTAAAAAGTAATGCAAAATAAAATCATCTGAGAGACAGATTCAAGAATGCAGATGATATTATTCTTTAACAAATCAATAATGTAAAATAAAATCATCTGAGAGACGGATTCAGTAAGGTAGAATATATTATTCTTTAACAAATCAATAATGCACCAAAACCGATATCGGGTAGCTGTTTATACTCAAGCGACAGTTTGAAAACAGGTGTTTAACGGTGAATAGTGTGAATCATTAGAAATGAAACATTCATTTTTATAAGATCGGTCATGCATTTTCTCTGAGACTGTAAATTTTACAAAAAAGAAATTAATTATAAAAAGTAATACATATATTTTACATAATGTATAATTTTCTCTTAACGTAATACTTAAAAAACTAGTATGTTGTGGCCACCACAAGACTTTCTTCTATATTTTCCAATATATATTCACTCAGTAACAATAAAAAAGAAAGAAAAAATAAAAAGTCGATAACTTTGTTTTAAATTATCACAGATTTATAGTTCAACCATTCCTTTTAAAGGTGTTGTAGAGACCTTTCGAAAGATACCCTGGGGGGGGGGAGGGGGTACTCCCCCCCAGCGGGGGAACCGATGCCCTCACATGCACAAATTTTTTTTCCTAGTTAACTACTACTATTATCAAAAATTCATATTAATTTTACAATCACAAGTTTAAAATAACTCTCATTATGCACATTTATATGAACTAGTGGTCGCCCAGTGGTCGAAATTCGACCATAATTAATTAAAATTATAAGTTTAAACATTATTAAGGTTCTATTGTCAAAGACTATACTTCTATAATTCAATTTCAATTTTGACTTGAATACACGCACAATTATTTCAGGTCTAAAATTAGCAGTTTCACCTACACCAATATTGTTAACTATTTCCGGCCAACTTGGATTGCAAGTCATTGTAATAAATAAAGAAGGTTTTCCAAAATGTTGTACAATTGACATTGCATCTAAATAATTCTGATACATATTTCTTGGAGATCCATTGAACGAAGATGGTAAAATTACTCTACGGCCAACATTACTGGCATTGATGTTCGATTCTAAGTAGTCTGTTAAATTGTTGTAAACTTCAGACCTAAGAATTATTTGATTTTGTCGAATGAAATGTAATCGTGAGCCCTCTATTCTCACATACATATCAACTATCCATTGCAGAAATAGCTTTTGTGAATGGTGTAATATGCTGAAGTCTTCTCTAATTGCAAGTCGATAGGCTGCATACTGAAGCATTGTTAATTTATTTCTGGGCGCTCTTGAATTAGATATAGTTGGTGCATTATGAGTCATATTCATATGCCACCCAGTATCACCATTTGGAAAAAGTAGTGGATACGCTAAAGGATCTAATGATGAATCCAAAACTGAGATATTTTTAATGATACCATTAACTTTTGAAAATGAAATCATATTTCGTTCAAAAGGTGGCTCACCATCAACTGTACTAAATATTACTGCTACATCATTTTGAACTGCATCATTGAAACGGCGTAGATCTAAATCATGATTTACTTTAATGAGCATACAAATTTCTTTATTTTGATTTTCAACTCTTTGACAATGATGTTTCATTGCAATGAATGACGGAACAAAAGGATTACTGCGTTCCAATTCGAGAGAAATTTCGCGCATTATGTTGTTGTTACATGTTTGATTAAAACGTTCTTGTAATCTATAATTGATAGCAGTGTCAACATCATAAAAATATAATTGCGCATAACATGGTGAACGACCATGTGCAGCAGTCATTGGACCCGATCTGTGATAAAAAACATCATGTATTTTGAAATGATACACTCCACTTGTAACTGCCTCGGATACTTGAGCTTCTGAGCTAACCATAGCAAATGATGAATTGTATTTGCGAATATTTTCAAAATAATTTTTTGACTTACTTTTTATTGAAGGTTCATTTGAAATAAGTCCATCATACAATGATTTAAAATATTCATTTTGACTTAAGGGCGGTAATATTGCTTTACCCTTACATGAAGTGAATGCAGTTCTGTCACCTAAAGTGACTTCAGATTCAAAATGTTTCGCATTGCAAAACCTGCATTCCAAATCCATTAATCCACAATCATAACTATAAAAAACTTTTGGAATGACATTTCGTGCACATTTAAATTTATCTGTCAAATTCACTTCTTCATTCTGTATAATATTAACACTATTTGTATTTTCATTACTATAATAATTATGTGTCCGCAAATATAGATTCCTTCTTCTTTGTCTCTCACTCCGACCCGTTAATGTTCTATGTCGAGGCATAATAAAAGTAGAAAAAAACTTTCATCGTCAGTAGAAAAAATCGTTATTTTTTTTAATTTTAGGTTGATTTCTTTAGAAACTGATCTATACAAATTGAATGAGTTGAGTTGAGTTGAGTTGAGTTGATTAATTAGTATATATATAATGCAAAACTTGTGTGTTTTTAAAAAATATTAGCATTCTGCGATAACTCTTTCAAATGAAACTGGCTATTTAAAAAATAACTCATTGTTATTAACTTTTATTATTGTTATTAACATATTAACTTTTTATTATTAATTGAAATTTCAAAATTTTGGCAACAGTATAAAAAAATGAAAATGCTAATTTTAATCTGGAAATAAAACCCGATAATATAGGCTTTGAATTGCACCTTTGTCGTTTCACAAATGTTCCAATTTCTCGTCTTTGTCGTTGTATTTTTAAAAAATATTAGCATTCTGCACTTCTTCTCTATATAAACTATAAGTGTGCGAAATTTCATAATCCTCCGTCCGCGCAAGTAAAAAGGGGTACAAAGTTTTTGCTTCACGTATTAATATATAGATATTTGTCCCATACTGCCATGTTAAAAGTTTACAAAAAATGCGATCACAGCGCCACCAGTTGAACGATTGATCCCCAAATCTAATCAGCACCAGTTTATGTCAGGGAGCAACTAAATACCAAGTTTGGTTAAATTTCATTCTTTAGTTCGTGAGATACAGCGTCCACAAAAAACGTGATACACACAGACAGACAGACATTGTCTAAAATCTATCAATTCGTGTTCAGGAAATCCTAAAACGTGTGAATCCATCAAAAATCGGAGGTCGAAAATTTTCACGAATCCAATACTTTCTCTATATTACATATAGAAGAGAGTAATATATATATATATATATATAAATGGAAATGGATAAATAATGAATAGTTTCGTAAAATTATAAATATCTTTCTTCTATATGTAATATAGAGAAAGTATTGGATTCGTGAATATTTTCGACCTCCGTTTTTTGATGGATTTACACGTTTTGGGATGTGCTGAACACGAATTGATAGTTTTTAGAAAATGTCTGTCTGTCTGTGTGTATCACGATTTTTGTGGTCACTGTAGCTCCCGAACTAATGAATGAAATTTAACCAAACTTGGTACTTAGTTGCCCCCTGACATAAAGTGGTGCTGATTACATTTAGTGATCAATCGCTCAACAGGTGGCGCTGTGATCGCATTTTTTCTAAATTTTTAACATGGCAGTATAGGACAAAATTTTCTATAAATGTACATAATGAGAGTTAAGTTGTGATTGTAAAATTAATATTAATTATTGATAATAGAAGTAGTTAACTAGGAAAAAAGTTCTGTGCATGCAGGGCATCACTCTCCCCCGACGGGTAAATTTTCAAGATGGGTATCTTTCGGAAGGTCTCGTCGATACCTTTAAAACGAATGGTTGAACTACAAATCTGTGATAATTTAAAACCAAGTTATCGATTTTTTTTTTTTTTTTTTTTTTTGTAAACGAAATTTAACCAAACTTGGTATTTAGTTGGTCCTTGACATAAACTGTTGCTGATTACATGGTGATCAATCGCTCAACAGGTGGCGCTGTGATTGCATTTTTTTCTAAATTTTAACATGGCAGTTTAGGACAAATTTTCGTATAAATGTACATAATGAGAGTTTTTTTTAACTTGTGATTGTAAAATTAATATCAATTATTGATAATAGTAGTATGTAACTAGGAAAAAAAATTTCTGCATGGGGGGGCATCGCTTCCCCCCCGGGGGGATAAATTTTCAAGATGGGTATCTTTCGAAAGGTCTCGTCAATACCTTTAAAACGAATGGTTGAACTATAAATCTGTGATAATTTAAAACAAAGTTATCGATTTTTTTTACTTTTAACGAAAAAAAAAAAAAAAAAAAAAAAAACGTATATATATATATATATATATATATATATATATTTAATATTGTTACTGAGTGACTGTGTGTAGGAAAATATAGAAGAGAAGAAAGTCTTGTGGTGGCCACAGCATACTAGTTTACTAATTGTCCTCATTTCGACATGTCTTATAAGTGAACTTCAAATCAAGTAAATGTAATGTCAAGGGTGGAATACGTGTAAATAATAATTAAATAGCTAACATTACGTTTACTAAAGTTAAAATTTTCAATGTGATAAATCTTTGATTCTGCACGTAAAACTGGATATCGTGTAAGGTATTGAGCATTTGGTAAATTGATTAGTTAAATATGTCACTACTGTTAAAGGAAATTTTTTATTTCACAATGTAAATAATTTAAAGGATCGCTTAAAATGTCTGGATTTAATACACTAGTCCGATAAAAGAAATTTTACTGCGTATTATTTAACATTATATAATGTAGCATAACTTCAGATAGGGGAAATATAATTTTTTAATTCATTATTTAATTAAAAAAATGATTTAATTATACAAAAATGTAATAAGCATTTTTAATGAAAAGGTACTAAAAGGTTTTTAATAAAATGTACGATAATAAAAAGATGAAAAGTCAAAGCAATTTTTAAATATTATTAGTAATTTTTGTTATATTGAGCTGTGAATCATTTACAACTCCAACATATTCATAGCTGCCAATATTTTAATCTATTTCGGAGTAATTTTAGCCCAGCCTCTATTTCGTACCATTTATTTTTTAAAAGTAACTTGTTCTTATTTTATCGAAGTTATATATTGAAGAAAATTTTTCTATAAATAAAGTGGTGCGAAATAAAGGCGGGGCTAAAAGTACTTCGGAATGAATTCAAATATTGGTAGCTATGCATATTGACGTACAAAATAATTACAAAAATAAATTTATGCATTATTTGACCCGGGTTTATTATAAAAAGTACCTTCCATTCATCATAAATATAACTTTGAAAATATATTTAAGAAATTGATAAGCTGGCTAAGGAGTTTAATTATCCACAACAATGCACACTGCGAAAAGTTATTTAAGATACTTATTAGGTTCATAGTTTATTTCATCAAAGAAGGAAAATGAGATCCTTTTATCTTTGTAAATTGCTCCAATTGATTGTTATTTCTTGACATTAGTGTTACAAGCTGTAACTTAGTGAGTACCCTTAGCTGGGGCATTACGATTATTTTAAAAGGGCACAGTTTTACATAAACTGTGTTAAAAAATGTCTTTGTCCGAATTAATAAGAACAGTTTTTAAACGTAAACATTCTTGTTTCGTAAGCGAAAAAATAAATAAATAAGTAAATAAGTGCGTAAATATGTTATTAGACCTAGTATGATATAATTTATTGTATTATGTCTTACGCTACTGTATTGTGTTAAGTACAGTGTAGTATGTAATTATATTATCAAAATTAGGCGAAAATTCTTGTAAGGAATTATTTTTATGACAAACACATTTTCAATAATGAAATAAAAGGTTGCAGATTATATTATGACGATACATTTCACAAGAAATATATCTTCATAAGTTCCTTTCAAAAAAAGAAAAAGAAAAAAAAAATCCTTTCAGTTCCTTTCAAAAAAAAAAAAAAAATAAAAATAAATAAATAAATAAAAGAAGAAGAAGATAAAGGAGGGGGGGGGGGATCAATATTTATTTACAATCAGCAAACACTTTATTACAGTCGAACATTGATAGAATCAAAATAAATATGCGAGTAAAACACCTTATAATTTAGCTTTTATTTTGAAAAGAACTGAAATTCTGTTCATTCTATAACTCATAGCTGTTTGAATTTACATGATATTTATGTGGCATTTTCATATAAGTAACTCTAGACTTTTGGCTATGAAATTATGCAAATGTAATTTTTATAAAGCTTGTGCATGCGTAGTTGAAAATTATATTAATATTATTATGTTTAACATTTTTGTATTCTGATTGCAGTATAGTGTGTCTAATGTAGTATGCCAAGTTTCCTAAAAATGGCTTTTGCACTGGATCTAATACCTACTTGTTATAACTAAAAAATTAGCTTTTTTTTTTCAATTTTTTGAACAAACTGTTATATTTCCATGAATACATGTGGTAGCTTCATAAAAATTTATACAAGTAATTAGAATGTTGTAATTAAAATTACACATTTAGATAGGTATATAGATACATAAATGATTTTTCATTTAAGTATATAGCTATTTATGTATAAATATTTTTTGTGGTAGAATAATGGAAAATAATTATTAATCTGTATGTAAATATTTGGATAAAAAAAGTTTTTTGCTTTTAAATAAGAATAAGATAAATTTATAAGTACTGCTTGTAAAATTGAAGGAGAAGGGAAAGAAATGAGATAGGGATCTCTTAGACTAACTGGCTGCCCAGTTGACATTATAGAACAAAAAAGAAAAGACGATAGTTTATAGGAGTCATAAAACTTGAATGGAGGATTCGAAAAAGAAAAAAAAACTCCAGGCTAGGGGAACTATAAGCCACCAACACACTCTCTCTCCAGCCCACGAATTTCGAAGAGCATTTTTTTAGATGTGCTAGAACTGGTCCTTGGTCAACTACTTTTTCGGCGAGACAGTGATGGATTCTCCTGGTGGTCCTCAAAATATACAAATCCTGCTTCTTCCCGCATCAGCTGCTTTTCATAGTATTTAATTATAAATACTAAAGACATGAGAAGCCAGAGGAATTTGCCAAAACATCCATGATTCTTCTAGGGGAATAATTTATCTGATGGAGTATATAGTGGCGATCCCTCTTCCTGGATCCAGATGTGACTTCAAATCTCGGAATCTAGGTGCCTTCAAATGACGAAAATTAATGCCCTCGTGAGTAATTATAAAGCTGAAGGATATGGAGGAGTCTCATACAATCCTCTAAGCTTGATTAACTGCTATAATGCGCATCTGGGTGAGTCAAAATTTTATAGTCTTAAAAAAAGAGAAAATATTTGATTGTGTAACGATCCCCATTTTTTTTCTATTATTCAATCATGTCTGAGTGCTACCTAAAGTGGTTTTGAATGAAATTAAACTTGAATAAAATAAAATATTAGTTTTCTATAAGAGACCATACATTATTAACGAAATTCTTTGTCTATCTATTATTTAAGGAATTATTTATTTTGGAAAACTTAGTTTAATTTGAAATTATCTCCTTAATAAATAGATAAATTTTACGACCCATTAAAAATATTTAAAGTACTTGGGTGTAATTTCGATGTAGTGAACGCAATGTACGATACAGTTTGGACAATTTCTCTCCAACATTGAACAATCCTCATAATCCCATGATAAAGCCAACAACGATTTTAAGCATTACTTTTTACAGGATGATGCAAAACATTTTTATTTTTCTTTAATTTCTTTACTAATCCCCTTTTTCTCTTCAAGTAAAAACTTTTCCAGACTTATACGAGGCGTAACATGTTCCTTATACTCTCAAAGTTCCAAGATGATTCCTAAAGTACGTTTCTAGATTTTGACAAAACGATTAAATTTAAAAGTGTCCAAATACATAGTGGTAGGTAGTGTATAAAGGTTTTATAGCACTGATTTACAGTGAACTGAGATCGTCAGTAGAAATCGTAAAAGCATTTACGAAGAGATTCATCGTAATATTTCATCAAATGTATATCATTTTGAAAATATCAAATAATAAGAAAAGAGGAGATGAGAGGTTTATTTATAATCTCTTTTTCTGTCTATATAATTGTTCAGCATAATTTTCAAATTCACACTTTTCCAATTAACTTCAGATCATATGGTATCTAGATGATTGTGAAGACCAAAGTTTATGCAGATTATTCAAATACTTCGACATAAATAATGCATATAGGGATTCAGTAGTAATTTTTTTTTTTTTTTTTTTTTTTTTTTACAAATAGGCAATTGTCCAATTGTAAAATTATTTTTGACATAAGAATTTCTTTAAAGTTTTCTAATGATTCCACTGAATTCCTCAGAAAACTTAAAAAAAAATCGATGCCCAATTTATTCTATATAAATTCGTTATTACACAATGGTGCTGCATTTGAGACATCTTCATGGAGGGGAGGAGTTATTAAAACACTCATCTTGATGTTAACTATAACAATTTATTCATATTTCACTCTAAATTCAAAGAATAAATCGAATAAATACTGTTAGTTTACCAAAAAGTATATATTATCAAATTTAATTTCTGATTAAGTTATTTTTGGAAAGAAATCATGAAAATTATCGTGTTATGTTAGGAGATCAAGATTTTAGCTGTGAATAAAATATATTACCTGAATCTATTTTTCTCATATATCTAGGGAAATATTTCTTTCTTTCTTTCTTTTTTTTATTTTTTTTTATGTAAACTAAAATTTATTACTTGAAAAAATAAATAGCTTGAAAGGTCAGTTTTAAGATTCGAAAATTGTAATTAAAAAATAATGCGTTTTTACTGACGATAAGAAAAACAAATTCTTAATTTTTTTTCGAAAATCTGTAATTTTACATGCTTAAGATAATCAAAAATAAATGAACTATAATTAGAAAATGTCGTTTCTAAAGACATTTTTGTATGTATTTATTTATTTATTTTTTCAAATTAGATCAAACGTATACAATCCAATATGCCTATTTATTTTTCAAAATGAAAGTTAAGGATATGGGAGTTTAAAGTCGCAGTAGACTGCCGTGGGCAAACCGTGATTGTCTAGAAAGATATGCCATCACAACTTTAATTTAGTTTTCTGCGAAAAGAATGGCGCTACCGCTGCATGAGTGTACAGTGTAGATATTATTGAATAAAAATAGTGGTAGCAATAAGTCTTAAAAAGGGTATTGCAGGTTAAGCATATGAAAACTGCACCAGCGTCGAATGAAGAGTTCTTGCCTGCTATTTATTGTTCTTTATCTGAAACATCTTTTGCACACAATTTTAGACTTCTAACCTCAACGATTAGGGAGTAATGGGGGTGGCAATCTAAAACATTAAATTTCATTAAAAAAAAAAAAAAAAAAAAAAAAAAAAAGCTATTTAAGATATCTTAACGAGGTTGAAACTATTATAAATGTTTATGAAGTACATAATATATATATATTTCCTAATTTTCACTCGATTTTAAATGGTAGAAAATCATAAGTATATTTTTGATGGGCGATTTTTTATACTATCCATATCCACCAATGTGACACCTACAAAAAAAAATACAGTTTATTTGTTTATTAGTTAGCTATTATATATAAAAATTACAGAAGTGTCAAATTGGTAGAACGTAGTGAAAAAAAATAATAATCACTTAACAATAATACTTGTGTGCAAGTGTTTCACTTTCAAAATAGACACCAGCACTCGTTATCAATAACTTCTATTATTATGAATCGCAATAAATTAAACCACAAATGTGATATAAATTATTTGTTATTAAAATGTACCAATTAGCAAAAAAAAAAAAAAAATATTCTATTTAATTGTTATCAGAGATCTTACATCAAAACTTTTTTTTTCAAGACACTTTTACGGATGAGAAATTTTTCTAATTTTTGCTACCTTTATTTTTATACACTAGTCTCCATCCTGTTTAATCACGACATATTACTATGAAAATACTGATATAAATATTTCTGTATGAAAATAGCATAGATGTCAACATTTTAACTTATTCCGGGATATTTTTAGCGCCGCCTTTTTTCATGCATCTGTCAAGAGCTGTTTCTCCATTCATAGTTCATAATGGTCACGCCTTTTTTCATGAACTCTACCACCAGTACTTTCATGGAATAGATTTCCTTTTAAATTTTAAGGCATTTTAAATATAAAAAATTGCTAAATATTAATAGTGGTGCAGAAAATTAAGAAGTTTCAAGGACTGTACGAACTATGTCATTTTTGATGGGCGGAGCTATGTAAAAGATTTATAAAGGATGTTATGCCAATTGTACCTCATTACGTTTAACAATAGTAGATGATTTATAAAAATTCCACTCGTAAATAAATAAATAAATGAACAAAACATTACGCATGTAGAATAAAGAATTGGTAGACCTTTATCAAAATATTATTATTTAAAAGAACGGAAAAGCTTATAAATATACTTTAGCCAAATTAAATAGTACTTTTCAGACGTATAAAATTCTGTGTTACTGTATGTCAAGGGGCTCATTCTCTAGCAAAGTTGTTACAACTTACATATTGAAGTAAGCGCAAAAAGATTTAAAAACTGAGAGACTTCTAAATCATTCTGTAAGATTATCAGTAACTGCCTAACAATGTTACGAATTAAAATAAAAATGTTGGCAGCTATATTTACAGCTAATTATATGGCTCGTATTCCATGCCCCCTTTTACACGTTCGGAGATGGGGATAACACCCGCCTTTTTTTTTTTTTTTTTCTTTTTTTGGCTACTGCTATTTTTATAGATGCCAATATTTTGATTTATTCCGGGGTACTTTTATTTATAGAAAAATTTTATGAAATATATAACTTCCATAAAATCAGGCAATTTTATCCTTAAAAAATAAGTGGTATGGAAAAAAGGCGGGGCTAAAAAATACTCCGGAATAAATTAAATTTTGCCATCTATGCTATTTTCATATAGAATTTTTATATCAGTATTTTTGAAGTGTAATGACGTGATTAAATAAGATAGAGACTATTATGTAAAGATAAAGGTTGGAAAAATTACGGAAATTTCTCATCCTTAAAAGTGTCTTGAAAAAAGGGCGAGATGTAAGATCCCTGATAATAAATATATATATATCATTGCTAATTGTTACGTTTTAATAACAAATGTTAATAGAGAATTTTTACATTTGCTTTCATTGTTTATTTATTGATATTAAGTAGTTTTTAAAAATAAATATAATATCATTGGTATTATTATTAAGTGATTATTATTTTTTTCACTACGTTCTACCAATTTGACACTTCTGTAATTTTTATATGTAATAGCTAACTAATAAACAAATAAACTGTATTTTTTTTGGTAGGTGTCACTTTGGTGGATAGTATAAAAAATCGCCCATCAAAAATATACTTATAATTTTCTACCGTTTAAAATCGAGTGAAAATTCTGAAAAAAAAAAAAAAAAAAAAAAAAATATATATATATATATATATATATCAGGGATGGAACACGGGCGCAGAATTCATACCGGAATCTGCTTAAGAAATTTCCCTACCTATAATATCGATGATTTAAGAGGTAGAAAATTTTCTTACATTGATAGTGGTATGAATTTTGCGCCCATGTTCCATCCCTGCTATATATATATATTATGTACATCATAAACATTTATAAATAGTTTCAACCTCGTTAAGATATCTTGAATATATATATATATATATATATTTTTAATTAAATTTAACGTTTTAGGTTGCCACCCCCATTATTCCCTAATCGTCGAGGGTAGAAGTCTAAAATTGTGTGCAAAAGATGTTTCAGATAAACACAATAAATAGCAGGCAAGAACTCTTCATTCGACGCTGGTGCAGTTTTCATATGCTTAACCTGCAATACCATTTCTATTCCTGAGAGTGTCCTGAAAAAAGGGCGGAGAGTACGACATCTGATATCAGAATCGCCAACATTTTAACCCTTAACGCTCGGCATATGAACAGTAAGACACGCCTTTTGGCGTTTCTTTAAAACGTCACACGTATAGTTTCCAACTTACTACATTTTGGCTACCGAAAAATTGTAATAATTTGTTTTATTTTACTTCATCATTAAATAAAATAAATCTTTCTGTTAAAGTTTTCCGGTAGCCGAAAGGTAGCCTATAGTTACACGTTTTAGAAAAATAACATTTCATTTGCAGAGGAACACCTTAAGGCATGGCTCGATATTTTAATGTCCCCTTAGAAGGGACATACGAGCAATAAGGGTTAATTTATTTCGTGCAATTTCAGCCCTTTTATTTTCATTTATTTATTTTATAAGAAAATTTTTCGTTTTTCATGGAAGTTATATGTTGAGAAAAATACTCTAAAAATAAAGTAGTGTGAGAAAAGGCGTGGCTAAAATTTCCCCAGAATTTGACAATTATGACGGACTAACATACCTGTTAACATCCTATTTAATATTCGTACTATTGTTAATATTTGCCCATTTATTCTTTATACTAGTCTTTTGTTAGAGTATTTTTCTTCTTATTTTAACATAATTACATTTAATGAAATTACTCTACTAATGAAATGGGCGGGTATATTATGCTACAAATTATTGAACAGAATCTTACAATAGAATCTGGATAAGAATGTTCGTTGGTATATATTGAAATGTGGCTATGTTTGACAAACTTTCTGAAGTTCCCCCAATGCTAATTCTATTTTATTATTAATTTAATTTTTTATGTATCATACTCTCCTGTTATGCTATACTCATTGATTTTCTGTTCTGTTAAAATATATATATTTCAACTCAAAGCATAAGTTGCAAGAGATTAGTTTAAATCGATTCTTCTTATTTTACCCCTCTCTCCCTTTAATTACATTAAAAAAATAATATTAATAATAATAATAATAATAAATAAAAAAATTTAAAAATTAGAAAGAAATAAAAAGGGTAAGAGAAAGTAAATAAGGGCTAGTAAATATTTTTATGCAGAAATTTTAAAATGTTTGTATAGATTACTTAGAATCGGAGCAATTATCAATATCATCATTTTAATCGTTCCAAATATAATAAAACCATTAACTTGGGCTATAAGATTTTGGACATGTATTTACTTTTATTTTTTACATTATCTTTTCTTATTTTATGAACAAATTATACTCCCAGTTTTGATATAAATAATGTTATTGATACGTGTATATGATCTATATGAAGCCTCTAACTATTCAGTTGAAATACTTAACACTTTCGCCACCACATGTTTTTGTCCACAAGGTTTTCTGTATACATATTTATATTACATATGGATATACATAATAATTATACTCTTTCTAATGAAAGTATTTGTATTCATAGTATTTTGATTGCACAAATATGAATATAGGAAATATTTTTAAAAAATATAGCAACATTAAATTTGTAAAAGAAACGCTTACTGGCGGAATTACAAATTTCCAAATGACGTGAATCTACGTCAGCAGTCACGAAAATGTTAATCATATTTTTTATTCATTATAAAATTGACACCGTTTATATTTTGAACCTTTTGTATTTTACATAAAATATATCCCATAGAAAGTCTAGAATAAAACATTTCAATGTAATAGTGTCGCTATCGCCCTGTAGGGCAGAAAGCGATGTCCTTATCAAGTTGATTTGATCTGTGTATTTTGAGAGATAAAAAGCTCCCTTCATGTCTAATTGCACTACAAATTATCGTAAAAACGTGTGGCTGGGCTGGTGCCGATCGATTTGTAATAACATCTGTAGTTTATAATGGTGTTGTTAGATTTTGCTTAGGGGGTCGTCTTCATATTAAAACTCGCACCAACTTCATTTTTTCTATGCTAATCCCCATTTTTTATAATTTATTGGTATTCTCTGCATCAAATCATCGTGGAAAATCGTATAGTTTATATATTTCGCTCAATTTTTCATAGAGATACAAGCTGTCAAGTTATGGGGATGCTAATGTTAAATAAATGTGGTAAACATTAATTCCTATGTTCCAAAATAATTATAATATTTATTTTATTTTTTTTAATGTGTTAGAATAAAGTGACCGAAACATATTTCATGCATTAGAATTATGAAAATTATTAATAAATTTATATTGGAAAAATTATGAATTATGACCTATATTCATTTTTGCAGAAATAGAGTAATATCATCGACAAAAACACGGGTTTTCAAATTTACAGCTCGTTCCTGCAGTAAGAAAACTCGCAACTGAACTCTTTTCAGTCGCGAGTTTTGAACCTTCTGCCTATTTAAGTTTTTTTTTTTTTTTTTTTTTTTAAATTATTTATTCAAAATTTTCTAATTGCCTGGCTATTTTTTATTATTTGGCTTATTTTTATTAATTGCATAGCATTTTTAGCATTCTGTGACGTATGCTTCTGAGGTCTTCACTTATTGGCCGATTTCCTCGCCTCTGATTGGCTCTCAGTTTTAGGACAAAATCCTCTGTAAAAAATTTTGTTAACACTTTCAGAGAGGATTGTGAGTGCTATGTATGTCTCTGAGAGGTCCGCGGACCAAGCTAAGAAATAACTTCTGGCTGGACACCGAGATTCTCGTATATTAAGTTACATGCAAGCACTTCACTTTTATTTTCCTCAATTTCAATAACGATAGAAAAAAAAAAAAAAGAAAGAAGCCCCCCCTTTTTTTTAATAATTTAGGAACTCTGAGCGGTCTCCTGTGTCACTTGGGGCGCCCTGGTAAACTATTAATTCCTTTTCGACATCCAGACCGTCTTGTCAATGATCGTAACAGTTTCCCCTGTTACACTTGGGTTTTTTCAAAGATTTATTTATTTATTTTTTATTTTATTTATTATTATTATTATTTTAACTCCTGGTGCTTCACTCTGAATAATTTCTGCTAACGCGGGGATTCGTCAGAGATTAATAATTCTAAATTTATACCTTTTGGCTCTTTTTCATTTCGGAAAATCATTTTTATATTCGTTCGATTTTTTCGTTGGAGATAAGCATTGGCTCGATCAAATGCAGGTACTCCAAAGCATATCGTTCACTTGACTATTTTTTGAGTTACAGTGATATTTTATGTATTTTAGAAAAAATGTGTAAAGGCTTGCATTACAGGATTGAAACATATCCGATCCTAATATGTTAAGTCTTTCTTTTTAAATATTAAATATCCTTTTCTAGTTCTTCACTGCCAAAATTCTTTTTCAACAATGTTGTCCTTTATTTGCATTTGATTAATGTAGGGTTCGTACACCTCAAGTTAGTCATGTTTTAGAAAACACGGTATAGAACGCAATTTGACCAATATGTTCCCTGTCGAATGCAATACACAGAGCTGCCAACCTAACCCGGTAAATTGTTAGTGCCGCCAATTTTTCCAGACCACTTAAATTTTAGAGTATTTGTTTTCTTCATTAATTGTAAATATATTTGAAGAGAATTACTCTAAAAATTAAATGGTGTAGGAAAAGGGGCGGTAGTAACAATTTGTCGGATTTGGTTTGCAGCTCTGAATACGCATTCGACAGTTGTTTTAATATTATTATTATTACTATTTAATAATATTATACGATTTTTTAACACGAATTTTCGGTTTTAATCTTGTTGTGACACTTTTGCATTTGCTTACTGTATGGTGTGTATGCTTTACGTAATTTAAAATTTTTTGCATGATGTAACATAATAAAATATTAAATTTTTATAAAATGTTTTTTAATACATAATGAAATAGTGGAATTCTATTTCCTTTTTTTTTTTTTTTTTTTCCTCTTTCTTTTTCTTTTTTTTCTTTTAGTTTATAAAATTTATTATTGAAACAACACTCAATATTATTTATTTTCCATTATTTCTAATCGCGGAGTAAAACTACATTTATTATGGAAAAAGAATTTAAAACAATGTAATATGCTTTTTTACTTTTGACGATAAAGATACTGATCTTAGAATTTTAAAAATTAAATATTCAAGTACAGTAGACTCCTGTATAACGCAAGATATTCGTTCTGGGCAGAGAGAGAGAGAACCAGCAAGAGGGGCGACTCACCTTTCGGTTTAGAGTCTTGACCAAAGGCCACCCCCCCCGCCAAAACACTATCTAACTCTCCAGCGAGCCCGCGGACAGGGGCACGGGCCCGGAAGAAGTCCGCGGGAAGGGAAGACCCACAAATCTCGCATTGAGCAACTAGCTGCTCTCCGGCGGGTGTGCTAGGCCGGGTGCCAGGAAAACCCACTTGAGCCTATTAGAGGAACAAGGCCTGGCGGTGAAGAGTAGGTGACAGATTACAAGTAGAGTAACCCTGGCGCCTCGTGCCACCAAGGCACCCGCAACATAACACATCACCTATTACTTTACGAGCGACGAGTGGGTGATGCCTCCAATTGACTGCAGGAACATCCTTTCCACCCGACATGCTTCTCGGCCACGCCGACCTCGTTAGTTCACCGGCATAGCCGGCTATCCAGGGTCACCTCTTGGCGGTGAGGCCGGCTGCCGCAACTAGCTCCCAGCTACCTGAGTGGCAGACCGGGGCCAGGGACCCCTTCGTTCTGGGCAATAGGAAATGATGTTTGTGGGCACACACAGTTGTTAACCAGCTTCCCTGGGATGCGGTCGCTCTTTGCTATACTCCCAAGTGTCGCCATCTAGCGTTTATTTATGTTACTAAATGTTATTTTTGAACATTTCTCAGTTCAATTGACTTGCTGCCACTTATTTAGATTTAATCTGATTCCTCTCTTTCGACGGGCGGTTTCTCGCCCTGTAGGCCACGCCTACTGCCAATTTCGGATTGGCTGAGAGGTTTTCAGCTCTTTTTTAACGGTCAAAGGACTTTTTTTGACCAGTGTTCATCGCTTTTACATAGTTTCATCATTTATTATACATTTATTGCCAAAAAATGGCTAACCAAGAACAGTTTATGAAAAACCACTATGAAATTAATGATCACATCTTATCATCTGAGTTTTTAACATCACAAATCATTTCGGGTGTCATGAAACCCGACTTTCAAAGACTCTTTCAAATTAAAAATACTGAATCTACTGAAATCAATGCAATACTGGATGAATTCCTCCAATATACTGACTATACTATAAACATATTACATAATCAGATGAAAGAACTTGATGATATATCTGAGCTGGAGCAAACGGTGAGTCATTTATGCTTAGATTCTTTCCGCGCTATTTCAGAGCCTAATTTTGAAACTTTTCTTAAATTAAAATATTTTGAGAAATTTTGTAATGACGTTAGAAAAACTAACCTTAATGATATACTTACCCAACTTAATGGGGGGAATTTTAACGTAGTCAATGCCAGCAAACGAAAACGTAAAAACTCCAAAACAACTGAAATACAGGAAATCGAGACTAACAACCCCTTTTCTCCTTTTGAGAGGAGCTCTCAGGATCCAAGCAACACTATAGACGATGAAATGGATAATAGTGATAATGATACTCCCTCTGATAAAGCTAAAGACTTAAAACCCAACCCATTTTTTATTGAATTAAATACAAATTGGAATATTTTGGCAAAGGACATATCTAACCAATGTTTAGAAAAACCGTTAATTAAATTATCCGGGCAATTGCTCAAAGTTCATTGCAAAATAAATGACGATATCCGAAAAGTTCAACGGTATCTTAATCACAAAAATATTAAATTCACAACTGTAAACCCAGTGGACCAAAGACCAAAAAAAGTCTGTGTATGTGGCATGCCATGTTACACAGACCAATCCATCATAATTGAAGGTTTCGCTGAACATGGATTCATAGCCACTCGAGCTGCAATGCTTAAAAATAGAAAAACCGGTCAACCAATGCCATTATATATGTGCAATATATTACCTCGCAAAGACTTTGAGCAAATATATAACATTACAAATCTATTCTTTATCTCTGTTTCTATTGAAAGATTTAAATCTAATCCTGTAAAACAATGCTATAGATGTCAAAACTATGGGCACGCATCGGAGACGTGCGGTCTCACCCCCCGATGTGTCAAGTGCGCCCAAGCCCACTTAACCACAGATTGCCCCCTTAAAGGAAAAATAACCCCTAAATGTGCCAACTGCGGTGAGGACCACCCCGCTACTTATAGAGGTTGTACTAAAAACCCAATTAACCTTAAGAAAAAACTGCAGAACACTGACTCAAAAAATAAAGAGCCTAAAGCAAAACCAACTCACCTCAAAGATAGTTATGAACTTGCGGAGATACTCCGTGATTTCAATTATACTAAAAATGACAAAAATAAAAATGAAAAACCTAAAAATGTAAATGATGATATAGACCCAAATAACGCTGAAACTAACGTTACTAATAACAAAGTTAACAATAATTCCACCGAAAATTTCCCTAAACTAACCAATAACGCTGATAATTCTTCAGCAGCTGCACTAGATAAAATAACTAACACCAATATCGGTAACGCACAAAACAATGTTGATGTAAAAGCTAATGATGCTAATAATACTAATACTAACACTGCTTTTGAAAATATAACTAGTGAACTTGGAGAAATTTTCTCCACTTTTAAAGACCTTAAAGAAATCCTACAAATCACTAAATTACTTACCTTCATTAAAAAAATTGCTAATGAAATGAAAAAATACAATAACCCATTAGATAAAATTATAGTCATAATAAAAGAGTTCGACAACTTTGCAAACGAGCTTCCTAACATCCACCATGGAGAATAACACCACATTCAACTCTCTCCTGGTTCTTTCTTGGAACTGCAACTCTCTTCGTCACAGGATCAATGAACTTAGGGACTTCCTATCTGCTAACCCTTCCTTCGATATTATTCTCTTACAAGAAATATGTAATCCCACTTGTAGCATTATGATATCGGGATATAAACTTTACCATACTACACGACCTAACTCTTCTTATGGTGGTACAGCCATCTATATCAAAAACCACATTCCACACTACCAACACACCATCAATACTCTTAATGGAATTGGTCACACGGGTATTGTATTACAATTTCCACACATTAAACTCTTTGTAGCTTCTGCTTACATAAAACATGAACGACAATACCCTATTAATGATATTTCTGAACTTTTTAAACAACACTCTAATTGCTTTGTCGCCGGCGACTTTAATGCACACAACACCAACTGGAACTGCGCTAGTACCACCTGTCGTGGCAGAACACTACACAACTTTATCCACAATCAAAATCTTAGCCTCCACGCACCTAATACTCCCACTCATTTCCCATATCGTAATGCACGCCCCTCTGTTATTGATTTTGCCATTACCAAAAACCTACCCTACCCCATCTCTACAAATACCATTAACAATCTCAGCTCTGACCATCTTCCTGTCTCCTTTAAAATAGATCTGAATAAATATCGTGATTATCTCAATAATATCCCCATCTCTAACAATGATATCAATGGTCCTGATGATGTTGACGCTGCAGTCTCCACCCTTCACCAACATATTAACAATGCACAAAAGCACGCTACTCTCCATTATTTTAATAACAATAGAAAATTTATTTTACCTGATTATATACACAACCTCATTAATAACCGCAATCGCATTCGCAGACTATTTCAAAATTCTCGCGACCCATCTCTCAAGCATATCATTAATAACTTAAACAATAGAATAAAATTTAGCATCATTAAAGAAAAACAAAAAAATTGGTCTAATTTCCTTTCGGAATTATCTCCAGAAGATAATTCTCTTTGGAGAATTAAAAAAAGATTAAACAATAATTACACCTCTATCCCTCCTCTTAATTATAATAACTCCACTTGCTATACCGATGAAGATAAAGCAAATGCACTTGCTGACTCTTACGAAAATCAATTCTCCCCTAACGACTTCCTAGCTGACTTGTCCCATCTTAGTCATGTTACCACTGAAGTTAATAACTTTCTTGCTACCCCGGCCTCTCCCCCTGAGTTTAATATTCATACTCTTGAAATTTACAATATTATTAAAAATCTCAAAAACCGTAAAGCTCCTGGTATTGAAAAAATTTCCAATGTAGCTCTTAAAAACCTCCCTATTAATTTTATCAGTTTTCTTACCCACATTACTAATAGCATTATCAAATTTCAATACTTTCCAAAATTGTGGAAAACATCTGTTATCTCTCCCATCCCTAAGCCTATTTGTAATCACTCTAACCCTACTAATTTCAGATCAATCTCTCTTCTACCTTCGCTCAGTAAAGTAGTTGAACGCGTTATCAGGACCAGACTCAATAAACATCTCTTCGACAACAATCTTTTCATTCCTGAACAGTTTGGCTTTAAGCCCAAGCACTCCACTCAACATCAGCTCCTTCGTGTTGTTGAATTTCTTTCAGAAAACTTCAACGCGAAGACTCCTGCTGGTGCCATATTTTTAGCCGTTGCTAAGGCTTTTGACAAGGTATGGCACGAAGGCCTCATGTACAAATTAATTAAGCTTAACAGACCTGCCTGCCTTATACACCTTTTATATAGCTACCTTAGCAATCGTTCATTTGTCGTCCGCGTCAACAACACTCTTTCACACATTAAAACCATCACCGCGAGCATCCTTCAAGGCTCTGTCATCGGACCTACTCTCTTTAATATCTACTTCAATGACATTCCACGCCACCCATGCACTAATTTAGCCCTTTACGCGGACGATACTGTCCTCTACTCCTCTAGCCATCACCTCTACACATTACATAAATACATGCAAAATCATATTGACATCCTCATGAGCTGGTTTGCCAAATGGCGTGTTCAAATCAACGAAAACAAGACCTCTGCTGTCTTCTTCTCCCGTAAAATCACTTATCCCAACAGAATTACTATTAATAACACCGCCCTCCCATGGCAATATGATACTAAGTACTTGGGGGTCTACTTAGATCGCAGACTCACCTTCAGTAAACACATCCTTTACATTAGAGGTAAAACTGCGGGAGTTAGAAAAGCTCTCGAACCTCTTCTCCGTGGTAAAACCCTTTCTATTAGAAACAAATTAATTTTATACAATTCTTGCATCTTACCCATTCTCACGTATGCTTGTCCCATTTGGGGGTGTGCCAGTAACACAAATTTTAACCTGATTGCCAGAACTCATAATAAAACCCTGCGAATGATTCGCAATGACAATAGATTTCTCAAAAACACTAGTATCCTATAAGACCTACGCACTGTTTTCTTTCTGAAAATTTTTATAATACTGTTGAAAACTTACCTAATGATATCATTGCTGAATTGCCTGATTATGAGATCTCCTCTCCTTCCAACAGGAAGCGTCCTCGCTTCACCTTAATTTTAGATAATTAACTTTGTCTTTTTCTTATTCTTATGACTATAACTCAGTTATATTAAAAAAAAAAAAAAAAAAAAAATGTATGGACCGCTGCAAAGCACTTTTTTTTTTTTTTTTTTGACGTTTTGGGCCTTTTCTTTACCGACCTTTTTCCGCCATTTTTCCCTTCGATCTGTGAACTTTTTTATTTTAATTTAAATTTATTATGTATATTTACTTGAATACACTTATTGTATGTTAAACTTTTATCTAAAAGTAGCCTTTTCGATAACCCTTAATTCCATTACATAGCCTTTTTTAGCAGTTTAATCTGCATTAGCAGAACTTTTAACTAAAGTTCTGCAGTTACACTTTTTAACTATGGCTCTTTACAATAGCACGACTCCTAAGCATAGACAGGCTGTAAAGTAACTGTTCATTAGGAAGGCCAACAATGAACAATTCCAGTTCCAGATGTTTGTGGGAAATACATTATCAGACTAATTTATGCGAGATCAGTCCAATGCTGAAATATTTTATTTTATTTTATGGATTTATTTATTTATTTATTTATTATTGCTTTCTGAGTAAAGTTTCGATGTTTACGATATAAATTAACCTATTTTTGTAAAATTATTGCATTACAGGGGAAGTTTTGATGACATTCTAAAAGAATAATAAACTCCACCCTCTCGCTTTTTCTGAAACAATACTTTACTTAAAAAGATGTTTCTTGTTGCCTTAATTTTGTTTTGTTTGACTCTTTATAGAACTCTAGCATATATAAACGAAGGAAACTTACCGTTTCGATCGTTGATGATAAGATTTTAGTTATTTATTCATGAATACGTTAAACAATTCCATGTTTTAGAGAAACGTATAAAGGCGTGACTTATTACTAAAAATAAAAGTATTTTTGAAAAGTAACTCCTTTTTATTAAATATTAAATATCCTCTTTTAGATATTTAATTAAATCTTGTTACCTATATTTCCGTATATTGTATATTGTTAATTTGTACGCGTTAAAGTAAATGTAACATTTTATAGAAACAATTTCATCTTTAGAAACTCTTACTGCATAAAATAAAAGTTTCCCAACAGAAGTAGATAAATCATTTTTTCTTAATTATTATTATTACTATTATTATTATTATTATTTTTACCGCGTTAATAAAAATCGCCATTATTATTTTATCTTGCGAGCTACATTTTTTTACCGAGTATTGTAGGGTTCATATGACTCAAGCTATTTAAATTTTAACGTATGAAGTGACGTAATAAACCATTCCATTTTTATTAAAAATAAATTATTTAAATATTTTTAATTTATAAATTATATTTAATAATGTAAGAAGAAAAAATATAAGTCATTACCTTAAAGGAATTAAAAATTTTATTAACTGTGTCAAAATGTTAAATTGTCTTCCGCTTTACACGAGACAATTTGAATTTATCGCGTTGTATGAGTACTAGTCTCTATAATTTGGTCGTATCTTGCACTTCCGCGTTATTCATGAGTCAACTGTGGTCATTCAAATACGTGTAAAAGCAAACACGATATTTATTTATACATTTTTTGCCTGTATGGATTTTAATGATTCATGTTCATTCTGTGGTAGATCATAATTTATTTTTTCTAAATGCATAAACGGAACCCTAATACATTTTCGCTTGTAGAATTGATATAAAGTATATAAATAGGACTTTTTCCGAACCGTCTTGATATAAGAAATTTGAATATAAGGTCAAAAATAGGGGTTATCATTGAAAAAAATGAAGTTTATATCTGTTTTAATATGTAGATGACCCCTTAAGCAAAATCTAACTATACCATTATAAACTAGAAGGTATTATAAATCGGCTGGCAACAGTCGAATGTTTCTGCGTTAATTTACTTCAAAATTAGGTGTAAGGGGTATTTTTTTTCTTCCTGACTGTACATTACGGAATCTTGCAATTCAATTTTCAACTACATCTGCTCGTTAGATTGACCTGAAATTTTGCACACGACTTCATTATCAATGACAGTACTATATACAAGTGTTCCAGGACGCCTTTCTCACAAGGGAAGTTTCCAGGGGCAAACAAAAAATCTACATACATAAAACGTTTTTGTATGCTTCAGAGGATTTGGCCATATTTCTCTAACGTCGAGTGATAAAAATTATTTTTTTTAAAAAGATTTAAAAGTGAGTAATCTTGTGTACTACTCACACGACTTTCTATTACCTTGCATTTTGGTGGTGTTAAACTAGTGATGTTTCTAAAAAGTTGTGGAAGTAAAAGAGGTGGAAATTTTTAATTTCAGAAAATATATCTGTAATCATATAAACCTCAATTTCTAATTCGTAATTTCCTTTCCAATTTTAAACCTGTTATCCCCCTTTTCCCGTGTAGGAGTTATTTATAATTTTCTCGTAAATCTTGCAATTCTGTTTATATTGGTGAAATAGCAGTTCCCTTCATACTCGAATTCTAGAACATAAAAGAAATTTCAAAAACCGCGATATTCGATCTAAAATAGTCCAGCATGACATAGAAACCAACCATCTACCTGATTTTGACAATACTAAAATAATTGTATTTAACTGTTCAAATTATTATTCTAGAATTTTCCTTCAGGGCCGGTATTCGAAACAGCATTTTTCAACTCTTAATGAGGCATGCGCAGTCCCTGCCGAATACGCTGTGCTTTCATAGAGGAAATCTATTGTTCATTTCAACGTTTACTTTTGATGTTTTTTATTGATGAGGAGCCTAAAGTAAGGCTCGAAACGTTTAAATTTATGTTGTGTGTATTTTAATATTTTAATTGTATATTTTAATGTATATTGTCTTGAATTTTAATGTAATTAAAATAAATATATGAGACGTAATGATTTTAAAATATTTAAAATACATTTAAATTTATCAATATAAAAGAAAAAACTGTTTTTATTTGTTTTATATTTTACGAAAGAAATAGTCCTCACGTCCTAATCATAAATGGTTGTAAGCATCAGTCATGAATGGTTCAAAATGACATTTTTTGTAATACAATTTGTAGTATAATTTATTTGACTGTATTGTACACAAATATAACTTGATGTAAAACATTTGTTAAATAACATAATACTCAATTTATGTTATTTAGCAAGAAGAATTTCTACTCTTGCAGAAATCAGAATTTCTTAAATTGGCATACTATTAACTTTAAAAAATATTAATAAATTAAAATATTAATTTGTAATTCAAATAAGGAATTCTTGAAATTAATATAAACTGTATATATCAATATAATAAGAAATGTTTTGCATCACTGCTAAAATTTATAAATCACTGCTTAAAAAAAAAAAAAAAAAAAAGGTTGAATATATATTTTTCGTAATAGAGATAGTGAACTGGGAATTTTTTTTTGTACGTAGGAGCCTCGCCTCCTCCTCTGGGGGGGTCCCCTCTCGAGGAGTAAATTTTCATGATGGGTGTCTTTCAAAAGAGCTCGCCAATACCTTTAAAACGAATGGTTCAACCATCGTTCTGCGATAATTTAAAATAAAGTTATCGATTTTTTTCATTTTTAACATTTTTTTTTTTTTTTTTAAATGTAATATTGAGAATGAATTAAACTTTATTTATTTTTTGTTATATTTAGTGCTATGCTACTTCTCTAATATGGAAATAGTCTGCATTATCATAAAAGATAATTTTTTTAAATAATAATTTTAATAAATTATTTTTTAAAAATAGAAATATTTTTTAATAACCGAATTAAATTCTATATAAATGTAGGTGTATTAATGAAATGGGGGATTGAGGGGGGGGCGGTAGCCCCCCTCACACAGAACTAATTATCATATAAAACTCTTCCGAAGCCTAATTTGAATTGTTTAACACAGGTTTACATAACAGTACTCGTTATCTTACCTTTTTTTAATGTGCAACCTGTATTTATAATATTAAATTTCAGGGTAAGAAAAAGACGTGTGAGTGACACACAAGATTATTTAATATGTATATGGTATTGAAAATATTGTTATAGGTCGAATTTAGGAAACAGTTGTTGCCTTTCAGCAATATGCCTAGTTTTGCGTTCTAAAGTATTATTAGAATAATATTGAAGGTTTAATCCCTCATGTTTGCCAATTGGCTACAAATTGGTTTTTAGATGCAAACCATAGTTAAAATAAAGTATGATTTTTAAAGTATATTGCTCATGATTTATTCAATAGAGGAATAAAGAAAAACATTTTTAAATTGATTTAAAAATAGTCAGGGATTTAAGAGTTAAATTGGAAAATCCCATATTTAGCAATTCCTTTTCATATAAATATTTGGTATTTTTAAAAACACAAATTCGATTGCTGTCTTTGAATAGAATAAAAATTTTATAAAAATAAGTAAATAAATAAATCTATAAAACTGTTTGTGTAGAAAATAATTCATGTTTACTTTATTAAACTTTTAATTAAAAATCAAAGTGCTAATATAGTGTAAATATTTGATTTATTTTAAACCAGCTTAAACTACAAAGCAAAGATTTTTACCAGGTTTTAATTAAAAAGTTTACTTTGAAAATTTTAATTAAGTTCTTTGTGCGTAGAATCTTATCGATCAGTTAAATAACTTAATAGATATTGTGTAAATAGATTTGAAAAAGAATCATTGGATATGGAATGTAAATTTCTTTTAATCCGTTATGATTTTTCTTTATTTCAGGCATTTTAATTTAATTCACAGTCTGTTAAGATATCAATTACATAAAACAGACGAGCAGTAAATAAATATACTTTAATACTTAAAAATAGTTAATTAAATATGGATATAATATTTTTTCATTTATAGATTTCTAAAACATTCAAGAAATAAAGGATCATGGATGTAATGTGAAAAGCTTAAAAATGTATCATACAAAATCTATTTTAGTAGTGCTTGTATAGAAACATAGATAAATTTTGAAAAATAATGTTTTGCCAAAGAAAATGCGACATTATAAACATTGAAATCTGAAAGCTCCTCACCACTATACTACGTTTAGAAAAGCATACAGCAAACAGGAAATGCTTCATTGGCTGGAATGACTTTGGGTTGACACACACCGCATAGATTCGCATGCTTTCAGTGAAGACATTGTGAATGGTTAAAGAAATTACGATGAAATTCTTGATCGATCTCTTACTGTAGAAAAGCTCTCTGCTTCACAGAGATTCTCTACTGGAGATAATTTTCTTTTAACGGCCCTCTTCACTTACCGTCTCCGGAAGCCCTTGTCAATGTTATTCTATGGGGAAATTATCTTTACAAATAACTTATTAACTAATACATATTTTTAAATTCCGTTTTCACATTCAGAAAACTCCCAACTGTTAAATTGACGCACCTTTTTTAAAAATGTATTTCTTTAATTTTTAATATTTTATTTCGAAATGAAAAAAATTCGCATATTGAAAATTCGTATTTTGCAGCTTCAAAATAAAATATAAAAAATTAAAAAAATATTTTTTTAAAAAAGGTCCGTCAATTTAACAGCTGGGAATTTTCAGAATGTTAAAACAGAAATTAAAATATGTATTAATTAATAAGTTATTTGTAAAGAAAAATTTCCCATAGAATAACATTAGCTTCGGCTTCCGGCGGCGGTGAGTGAAGCGGGCCCTTAATGTGCTATTAAAACAAGCAAAACTACAATGTCAGAAACGCCAAAGTGAAAAAATTTGGAAACTGACAGCTGTTTCGATAGCATTCAGCTTACCGTCTTCAGTGTATGAAGAAATCAGCAAGAAGTGCTCTAATATATAGAAAAGGGGCCTAATTCTGTTGAACCAATACCATTACATAGATGGGGGGGGGTGGCCAATAGGAATTTTAGAACACTACTTGTGAAAAATGAATAAAAATTACAAAAAATGTGGACTGAATGTAAAATTGCCAACAATAAGACAAATAGGATACAGCGAAATCACAATTAAGAATATTTTGAGATTTTTATAAACATAAAAAGCTTCACAGAAATCGAGTTTATGAGTGGATTTAGGTCTGCAAATTATTGTAGCTGAATCAAATTTAAAATTATAGTTTTTCTCCCAGCAATGCTTAGAAATAGCCGATTTATTGGTTTTTTGTTTACGGACGTAAATAATATGTTCTTTTAGACTGAATTTAAGACTGCGTTTAGTTTGGCCAGTGTAAGATAAACCCCACTGGCAGGAAATACCGTAGATGCCCAAGAATTATACATATGTATTAGGCTCTTTTAACTGAGTAAAGGTGAGTTTATTGGAATGCGTAAAAATTATTTTAAAATCATATTGTTTGAGAATTTTAGCTATTGCATGACTTGAATTTAGGAAAATAGGGTAAAGCAATTAGAAGAGACTGATTTATTAGGCGAAGTAAGAGGAAGTTGTAATTTTTCGATAGTTTTGTCAATGGAAGTGTTATAACCTCTGTCAATTGCTATGGCTTTCAGATATTTTATTTCAGAGTTTAATAAAACAGGATCAGAACAAATGTTAAAGGCACGATTAACAAAAGTATTGAAAGCAGCCTTTTTTGGGGTAAGTGGATGACATGAACACGCATGGGAAGATAGAGAGAGTGCAAAATTTTTACGATAGACGATAGTGGAAAATCCTTCTACAGTGCGAGAGACAAGGGTATCAAGAAATGGAAGTGAGCCATTATTTTCTATTTCATATGTAAATTGGATGTCACTGTCTATGGAGTTTAAAGTTTGTAAGACATGGTCAATATAATGTCATCAACGCAACGGATCCAAAAAGGAAAATATATTTTCTTAAAAAGCATACTTTCAAAATAATGCATGTAAATACCCGCGTGAATTAGGGAGAGAGGGGATAACATGGTCAAACCTTCATATTGATGATAAAATTTTCTTTGGGAGGAAAAAGTAATTTGTGATAAACAAATGCGGATTAGAGAAATAAATTCGTGTGTTTCAAAGGGTGAGAAATGAAACTATTTTAATCTCTTTTCAAAACAACAGAGGGCGCCACTTATTTGAACGTGAGTGAAAAGGGATTTTACATCAAAAGAGAGCATAGGAAGGAGGTATGAGGACAATTTTGAATATTTTTTGCGAAATTAATTGAGTTCTTTACAGTATAGATATTTCTAGAAAGAAGGGGAGCAAAAATTGTAGTTAGAAATTTAGCTAAACCATAGGAAGCAGTACCGATATTAGAGACTATGGGAAGAAATAGGATATTGGGTTTGTGGAGTTTTGGTAAAGCATAAAATTTGGCACACTATAGAAGGGATAAGATGAGATTTAGTTAAGTCGAAAAACAAGGGGCAAGACTTTATAGCAGATTTAATTTTATTTAGTTCTTGTGAAGAGGAATCACGGGGCAGAGGAATATATGGGCATCAAGTATATAGACCATCATCTATTGTATACGTAAGCTGCAATAAAGGGTGCACAGTTATTGCTTTCTTCGAATATACCAGGTCGTTTGTCCGACAACTACATCTTTTTACTGAAAATAAATAGGACATATTCTTCATTCAATACCAAATTTTTTTGATAAATAATTCGATTTGTGAACTTTGTACAATAATAGGTTTTCAAAGAAAAAGTAAGCCCAAATTCGAATTAGATTTCTTTGAAATTTTTTACATCAAATAAAATGTTAATTGTGATTTCACTGTAACTCATTTGTCTGTTTGTCGGAAATTTTACATTCACTGACATTTTCTTAATTTCTTCTGCATTTTTCACATTTACCGTTTCTAAATTTCTTATTGGCCAATCTATTCCACGTAATTCTATTGGTTGATCAGAATTCGATTATTTTCTTATATATAAGAGCCCTTCTCTTTCATTTCTTTATGCACTGAAGATGGTACGCTAAATGCTACCGAAACAGTTGTCTGCTTTTCAGTTTTTCCGCTTTGGCGTTCAAGAAATTGAAGATTTTCGTGGTTTTAATAATCCAACGTCAAGTTTCCTTTTAATATACTAAAATTGCTAACACCTGTTTTTTTTTTTTTTTTTTTGTCAAAACTGAAACACATGTACTAATTCACAGATTTTCATAATAATATAACTTTTTTTAATATTATCTGCACTTTCTACATGCAGAAACACTATTTTGTGCTTTTATTATATCTAATCTCCTTGCATGTATAAAATAAACACTACATAGCATACGCACAAAAAAGCAAGAACAAATGTAATGTATGTAACATTTTCCGCAGGAGACGCGGCCATATGTAAACATAATACAAAATAAAATAGCATATTGTTTGCTATTTTTTGTGTGTGCCTATCACGTTAAGTCATTATTAAAAGAACTCAGAAAGCTCACACAATTTCGATTGAAATCAATATTTTTCTCCTAGTTCACTACATTCAAAAAAGTGTTTTCAACTTATCCTACAGGAATGCTAAGATAAAATTTTCGTTGAAATCAGCCAAATGATTTGACTAGAGGGACATCCAAGAAAGTTCTTATACATTATGTGTATGGATGAAATTTCTGGCATGTAGAGTTTAACATCCATATGCTACTTAACCAAACTGAAATGAACATGTATTTTTTATATGCACGAAAGCATGTTTTGTGTAGAACATGGTATGGCAATCATTGATCATTTGTGTACAAGTCTACTTCCAAAATTTGATTACATTGGGGCTATAGTTCAAAATTACTGGAAATGCATTTCAGGTTATATTAGGTGTTTTCATATAAGACTATGTTTAAGTATACAATGAGGTGAGTATAATTTATAAACAATATGCAGGATAACTCAAATTTAAGCATTCTTTTCTGCTGAATGTAATTGATGGGTGTTTACTATACTTTCCCATGTCACCGAAAATTGATCAGGAATGTAAGTTAATTTTTCATTCCTATACGGTAGACAAAGTATTTTTTGAAGATCTATTGTCAGCTATGATTTTTGTATAATATAGCGTTCCGGGTTCCAGGAATCATAAAATCACGTTTTCAGTTGTTGATCTGTATGTGTGTATGTATGTTCTTAATACATTACTTAGAACAAAGAATTGCAGGAAATACCAATTTGTATTTCAGTGTTCATATGAGGTTGTCACTGAACAATTTGATCAAGAATGGTAATTATCAAGGAGCGTTGCAGCTGAAAGCTGCCGAAATAATTTGGAATAAACTTTAAAAGTAAATAACATCCTTGAATTAATTATAACTGTATGTATTATGTTTAAAAGTGGGTTCAGGGGAGTCCCCTCTCACACAGAATTATACGTTGAATAAAACTGTTCTTAAAAATATTTTAAATAGTTTTTGAATTGTATCCCTTAATCTGCAAACTGTTTTTGTAGTATTGAAATGCAGAGTAAGAGAAAGTCGTTTGAGTGACGCACTAGATTATTTTTTTCATAATTAGAATAAGTTGAGAATTCATTGGACAAATATCTCTAACCAAACGATTTGAAATATTACTAATATTGATGCCGGTGTCCTATTCAGCAAGGTTAGGTATAATATTATTAACTGAAGTTGTGTATGATCGTGTTACTGAAGTTATATGAGATCGTATTGTGTCAATATTTTTTTCTAGCGCGATTTCTTCTTCTAAACTTGTTTTTCTTTTTTTTTTTTCAAAATTTTAAATTTGCTTTTAGCTTTATGAACAGCTATTGTTCTCACATTTGCCCTCGAATATGTTTCACTTTTTGAAATTAACTTTTGTGGAAATTTTTCTATTTCTGCTTTTCCTGCTACACTAAGTGAAGAGTGTTTTGCTATTACAATAATTATACAGGAGCATTGTCTATGACAATACAAAATAAAAACTTAGTAAACGGCATAGGCACGTTTATTTATAACGGCAGAATGCGTCTAATGCAATGAACGCGTCAGACACCCAATAGTTTTAAAAAATGATGAAATGAATTAAAATATTTAAAAACTGCTACTGGTCTTAAACTTTTGCAAACAAGTGTAAAAAAAAAAAAAAAAAAAATCATACCATCTAAATATTTAAATTTCAAATAAATAATAACATACCAAGAGCTTATTTCAGCGAAATTATAAAAATACTGTTAAATAAAATAAAACATATATATATATGTTTTCTTCTTTGCTAATTATCAAGATATACAGAAAAAAATTTAAAATCCATTGCATAAATAAATAAATACATTTTGTTATTAAATTTGTTCTTTTAGAGAAAATATAATTGACAAAAAAAAAAAAAAAAAAAAAAACTGTGTTGGTAAATAATAATAATTAAAAAAAGAAGAAGAAGAAGAAGAAGCTTTACCCTGATTAAAAAATTAATTAATGCTTTGAAATTAGTAATTATGTATTAAATCAAAATTTAAAATTTTAATGAAATTATCGTACGCTAAGAACAGTTAAACTAAAAAAATTAATTAGTAGACTCCAAAAAACTCCATTATTGAAATCATTTTTTCCTTTAAATATTCTTTTAAAATATGTTTATACTCGTATAAGTATTTGCATCCGCGTCATACAAAACAATGTCTTAAATTCCACTCAAAATCTAGATAATACTGTTAAGAGAAGTAATTATCCGTAACAATGGAAATAGCGAAAAGTTATTCAAGCTACTTATTAAGCTCATGGTTCAATTTATTACAGAAAGGAAATGAGGGGCTTATATCTTTCTAAATCGCTTTTATTGTTTGTGCATTGTAATCATTTTGTAACAAGATGCTTTTCCATTACAGACTTTAGATGGAACATTAGAGTTATTTAAAACGCATAATACAAATAATGTCAAAAAAAAAAAAAAAAAAAAAAAAAAAATCATTAATGCAAGGAAATTTAATTTAATAGCGTTAGATTTGTTTTTAATAAAATCGGACTGACTTATATTGATAGTATTTAAAACTAAAATAACAATATTTATGTATGTTTATGTATTGTTTAGTATTATGTCATTTAATAACTTCCATCGTGAATTAATTCTTTTTTTCTGTTTTAGATACATGAATAGAAAAATCGACACTTTTTAATACAACTAGTAATTCTTTCTCTATTAATCAAATTCTCTTTGTTATTCTGTTACAATACTTTTTGTTATTATACTGTTTAAAATCCACTATTGGTATTAAATATTTGCAAACAAGTGTAAAAAAAGATTATAACATACAAATATGTAATTTACAAAGAAAAGAAAAGCACCTAATTTCAGTTAATTTTACTTATAATAATATTGTTAAGTAAAATAAATATATGCAAAGCTGGGAGAGATTGCGCATATAGGGGATCGTCAAGAAAAATCAGAATGGGCGAGTTGCAATTTTAGAAGATTGTACAACATCGATAGTGAAATGCCCACTTATATGTGCACGTTGATTGCTTCAAGAGTTGAAGATAAAACTCGGTTATTTTGTCTCGTTCTCAAAAATAAATGCTTGAATTTTCATAACCATTCCTAAGAGTTTCAATACAATGGTAGTAATGCAAAATATTTTTAATTTAAAGAATTTTTCATAAGCTACTAAACTAGACTAACTAAACAAGCACCAAAAGTTTTCTAAAAGCGAATAATTATTTAATAAAAGACTGCGTAATCACTCCTACCAGAATAGAAGAGTTTGCACTTTTGGTATTTAGGAGAGTTTGTGCATTGATTTTTATAAAATTCTATACTAATAAAGATTTCTCAGCTTACTGATAATGCCAAGACAATGCGGATGAGTTTTTTTGAATATTTGGAACTGAACCAGGAAATAACTTCGACAAGGGACTGGACTAATTCAACCCATTCGAGACGGCGCATCTGATAGAACAATGTCCCCAGAATCTGAAACTGAACATTGTTTTAGAGTGGCACAATCGACAAAAGCCACACCTCTGGTGGGATTTACCTCTCGAATGTTATAGTTAGCCTACGAAAAATTTATTGCAAAGTATTTAAATGTTATTTTACATCTACTTAATTTTGCAGTACTTTAGAGTATGTGTGATGCTCAAGTTTTGTGCAGAAGGGATAAAACTAAATGCAAGAAAAAAATGTCAGCCTACTCAAACTTTCTTAGAAGGAATGTAATTGTCTAAAAAAAATAAATAAAAATAAATAAATAAATAAATTGAATAAACGTAATTTTAAAGTTGAAACGAGAAGATTTCAAACCACGTGAGATTTAAGTTTTGTGTTTTAAAACTCTTAATACATAGTAAACGGTGGGCGGATTCTGGACTTAAAAATGGACGGAACTAGCCATATATCATTGCACACATAGTGTGCTAACCTCTTTTTATTCTGTTTTTTCGTAAATGCATTGCACCTTTTCGAACAGGTTCATTTGTGGCAGGTGGTTGCACAATAACTTCACCATTTACAACGATTAGTGCAATGATTGTGAACAACGATATGTTCGGTCAGCAAACAAGAAACCATTCTAGTTGATGAAAAAAAATGTGCTAATTTTAAGTTAAACGTGTTATCTAATAATTTAATGTTATGTTTTTGTCTTGTTCTTTACCTGGTCTTGTTCTTTTCCCTGTTCCTTTAATATTTTTTCTTTACATAAATGTTTGTAGTTCTTTTTATTCTGCTATTTTTCTAGTTTTTTACCTATTTAATTAAAATAGCCCCTCCTAATACAAAAATATTTGTTTAAAAGTACATTACAACTATGCCATTTAAGTGCAGTTATTATTATTAACAATACAATTGTAGCTATAATTAATCTTTGCTGCCCATGTGTGCAATCAGTCTAATCCTATAAGGAGAGATTGAGCAAAATGGCTCTCTTGGTTTTATTACAGTTGTTGCTTTAAATTATAACAGAGCAGCAAAATAGCAATGGAAATGCACAGAAAAAGGATCAATTAAAAATTATGCATTAATAGTTTAGTAAAAAATTAATATTTGGGTTTTTTATATTGTTCTGTTCAATTGTGCGCAAACTCTCGTAGCTTTACCTTATATGTATATATGCATTCTTCTTTAATAATTAGAATGGTATGTAAAGGGAAATTTAAATTTCAAATACATAAGTAAATGAATAAATTTTATTATAAATTTTAAGTTTATTTTGAAGAAAATATGTTGGTGAAAAATAAATAAATAAATAAATATTAATGGATTTACAAAATCCCCAAAAATGATGATTAAAAATTTACTGAACGCTTTTTAATTAATAATTATACAATATAACAAAATTGGAAATTTTAATTAAATTATCGTACTTTAAGCATACTTAAAGTCAAGACGATTAATTAGCAGACTTCAAAAAACTCATTATTTAAATTATTTTTCTTTATACATTCTCTTAAAAAATGTTTATATAAGTATTTACATACGCGTCATACAAAACAATATCTTAAATTCCACTCAAAATCTAGATAATAGTGTTAAGAGAAGTAATTATTTGTAACAATGGAAATGGCGAAAATGTATTCAAGCAACTTATTAAGCTCATGATTCAATTTATAAGAGAAAGGAAATGAGGGGCTTATATCTTTCTAAATCGCTTTTATTGTTTGAGCTTGGTAATCACTTTGTAACAAGATGCTTTACCATTACAAACTTTAGATGGGACATTAGAGTTAATTTAAAACGCATAATACAAATAATGCTAAAAAAGATTTCGTTAATGCAAGGAAATTTAATTTAATAGCGTTAGGCTTGTATTTAATAAAACCAAATTAAATCATGTTGATAGTACATAAAACTAAAGCCTAATAAATAATAAATAAATATACTTCTAATTATTTAAATATCTTTAAGTTTTTTTTTTTTTTTTTTTTTTTTTTTAATATTATGTCATTTCTAGCGTTAATTAAATACTTTTATTTTACGTACAGTAATAGAGAAATATTTTGCAATTAATAATTACTACTATATTATTTTAAAGGCTTTTTGTTATTCAGAATTCAAATTTAATTGTTAAAACCAAAATCTTTATTTTAATAAATATTACCAGAAATCCAGATAGTAGGTGGGAAAGAGAAAGTATAATTAACGGTTGAAAGGAAGCATATACAAAAGTACAAAGTAAGCAGTGCAACGATTAGTGAATATATCAACCCAATGATTGTCCGTTATTTTGTGCGGCAAGCGTCATATATATATATTTTACTTCCTTAACAGGACTACAGTAGGTAACGGAAGTTGTGTATTCAGTCAAAAATTTCTCTATTGAGTTTTTACCAGAATTATATGTTTTATAGTTTCCTGAGTCCATATATATATATATATATATATATATATATATATATATATATATTTCAAATAGTCAGCGTGTATATGTGTATGAATGTGTATGGGGAATCTTCTGACCATCATATCTCTAAAAGAAATGTATATAGAAAGTGGAAAATTCAGAATTAAGACAGTTCCGCTATGCAGGTGACATATCCCACTTTTCGTAAAAACTGGAAAGCTGGAAGTGGGACCATAGGTCTGTATCTCAAAAACGGATCTAGCCATTTTCTTCAAAGCTGCTATATAAACATCCTTTTCGATGTTCTTCCGTATGTATTAGTTTGTTAGTTTAAGAAGATTGTTAGACGTCCTACATAAGTAGGTCAATCTAAGCACTTACAAGTGCATTTCTTTAAATACGGCTATATGGATTTTCTTCAAACTCGCCTTATTAATTTAATTTTATAAGTCCTTTCGTTTGTAATTGATGCTTTCTAGTGAACAGAGGAGTTTTGTTGAAAATAAGAAGTAGCACCGAAAGCCGATATTTCAAAAGCGTTGGTATCTCAAAAGATCCACAAAGGCTTTAAAAATTTCTTCAAATGCGCTTTTTAAACCAATTTTTAGATGTATTTTTGCATGCCTCACTTGGTTATTACAGAAAAATTGACAAGCGTCCTGATTCAGTAGGTCAGTTTTAAAGATCTCCGTAACAGGTGTTTCAAAAACAGGCGTTACCGATTTTTTTTTTCTTTTAATTCACTGTGTCAACTTAGTTTTATATATTTTTAGGACTTAAGACGTATGTATTAATTTGCTCTTACAGGAAAATTTTAGGTGTCTGATTTGTTAAGTCCGTTATGTCTTCAGACCAAACTATCTCCAAAAAGTATATACAGAATATGTCATGAAGTCGTGTGGTTGTTACGCACAGGACTTTTGCATGTATGTGTATACATACACATACATATATATATATATATATCAGGAGATCCAAAAATCACAGAAAAAATAAAAAAAGACATTATTTAAAAAATTCTGACTGTAGCTCTACGCCGTTTAAACTGAAATGTACAATAAAGCAGGGGATTGTTTTTAATATATGTAAGAAAAAATATTAACTACATTTTTTATCAACATATCGGGCTGTATTAACAGTAGCTTTTCATATTTCAAACAGATTCTTCTGATCAAATGACACCGTATTTCAAAAACTGAAGATTGTTTATGAGAATTTCCAATATTCAACATCTGACCATCTTTCTAATGAATGACGGTCATCACACTAAGCATTTATAGTCCTAGTTACGCTGTTGAATACACTGCACTACTGTAAAAAAAAAAAAAAAAAAAATTACAATTATAACTCCATCCTATGAAGGAATTCTAAACTAATTTTCTAATAAATATTTTATTACCTAAAAAAGTCCTATGTCTTTCTGTGCATTTCAGTGAAAAGTGCATAATGCTACGGTCAATACTTTTAGAATAATATACTTTTTTAAAAATATTTTTTTTTTTTGTGTGTGTGACTTGGATCACCCTGTATATAAAGACAATATTTTATTAAAAAGGATTATACTCTTACTATATTCCCGAATAAGAGATTATATCTATGTGCAATTTCGAGTTTCAAGGTTTATCTATTCTGTCCCGTAACATAGATGTCGAATTTCTAATTTTTATTTATTGTATTATTTATTTGTCTACTCGTAATGCTTTTCAGCAGCCGAAACGCTGTGGAAATTATCGTTGTTATCGGCAGATATATTTTAGCATTACGTTCTGCCCTTTTCCTTACACTCGCTTTGGATTGAAATATAAAATACATCGCTAGGGTTCGTACGTACCCTCCTTTTTCATCGATATTCATGAACAATACATTCATTTTTAAAATTATTCGTTTATTTTATGGCTAAAATTTCTGCTTAAAATTGGTTGGATAAGACTTAAGAGAGTGAGTAGGTGTTACGTCGTATTAATTCTACTCTATGGGATATTGGCGATGGTCTTGGAATCACCCTTAAAGATCGTCCGGAAACATGCCATCACAATTTTGAACTTCCAAGGAAGGGATGGCTCGCTCGTTTCGGTGACTCCCAGAGTTGCAATTTGGATGGAAACGTAGAATAAGACTGAAGATGAAAATAAAGATTGTATAAGAATCCTAATTACTGAAAATATTATTCTTATTAATAAAACTAAAAACCAATGTTTAAAATTTTAAAACTTTAACACGCCATAAAATATATATTTTTACTACCGGTTTCGGAAAGTCGTAGCTTTTCTTCCTCTGGTGCAAAAAACTATTTGCTACTTACCTTGGAAGCAGAAGTAAGAGTGCCTCCTAGGTAGTTAATTTATTTAATGAATAAATAACTTTATAAGTAAAACATTATGAACTGAATAAACTTGCAACAATTGTTTTAGATCAAAATTGTAGCCAACCCTTCACGCCATTCGCATTTTCTTTGAAACATTGTTTGTTAAATTTTAGTGCTGTGCTTCTATCTACTAAACAAAGAAAGAATAAACATTTAAAAATCGATTAAATCAAGGAAAAAGAAAGAAAATGCACACAAAAAAAAAAAAAAAAAAAAAGCTAAATGTTTGGTTTTAGTGCAAAATCAATACATGTTAAATGCATGTTAATGATCAGGAGCTGTTATCTACATATCTACAATATATTTAACATTTTTAGAAATAAAGAAATATTCTACAGGACTTTTACATTTATTATTATTATTATTAGTAGTAGTAGTGGTAGTAGTTTTCCTTAAAGTAAATTTCTTTCTAGTATATTATACTCCGTCGTGTGTAGAGCATTTCTGAGAATAATATAAAAAAATTCTGGTATGAAACAACCGCACGACTTCCATTACCCGCTATTACGCGTATATGTGCGTTTTGAGAGATAATGTGATCAGAAAACATAAAAGTGACCTAAAGAAGTAGAAACCTAAATTTTTTCTTTTAAGAGAAACTTTATACACATAAAAAGACATATAAAACGAATCTTACATACAGCGAGGTAAAAAATAAGAGAAAAAAATGGCAGAGTTATTTTTTGAAACACAAATTTCCGAGATCTGAAGATGACCTATCTATGCAGGATGTTTGTTAATTTTCCTCTAATAACCACGTAATACATGAGAAAGAAATGGATTTATTTAACAATTTTCAAGAAAATGGTTAGAGCCGTTTTCGAGATGCCAACTTTTACAAAAAATCAATTATTGGCCGGAAAATAATAATAACATACAAAAGGATATTTAAAAGTGAGTTAATATGGCGAGTTTGAAAAAAATCCGTACAGCCGTTTTCAAAGGAAGACGCTTGCAAGACCTGAAATTTAGCTATTTGTACAGGTAGCCTATCAATTTTCCTGAACTAACCAACTATATCATTCGAAAAGACATCTAATAGAGCTGTAGCAAGTTTGAAGAAAACCGTTAGAGCCGTTTTTGAGATATTGATTTACGGTCCCACTTGCGGTTTTTCAATTTTCACCAAAATTTGGAAAATTCATCTGTACACCAGACTTGTCTCAATTCTGAAGTTTCGTAGTTCTATCTTTATTAATTTCGGAGATATGATAGCCAGAATTTTCCATACATACATACACACACACACTGACTCAGGGGACCTTAAAACGTGTAAATCAGGTGAAATCTCGATATCGAATTTTTGGACCAAATACAATACTTCTATTATTACTTTTCGAACACTATAGTGAGGAAAGTGTTGTAATCATGTCAAAAATCCGAATTCGAGATTTTGATGTTTCTATACGGTTTGAGGTCCCCTGAGTTCGTTTTCACTATTTTTACGATGATGTATGTATGTGTGTGTGTATATGTATGTGTGTATGTGTGTGTGTGTGTGTGTGTGTGTGTGTGTATGTCTGTGAGTGAACACGCTAGCGTCTAAACGCTTTGTTCGAATAAGCTGAAAGTTGGTGCGTATATTGTAAGTCACCATAGTACGAACCCTATAGATTTTGATGAATCTAGCACTTATAGTTTTTTTACAGGGACACAAAGAAAAATTCTTTATCATTATGGTCTATGGGACCAAAATCTTAAATGTGCGATAGCATCTAAAAGCCTTATTCAATTGAGCAAAAAATTTATACACATATTATAGATCACAGTTAATCAATCTGCATAGAGTTTGGAGAATCTGGCACTTACCGTTTTTTTACAGGGGCACAAAGAAAAATTCTTTACCATTATGGCCTATGGGGCTAAATTTTTAAAAGTGCGATAGCGTCTAAACGCTTATTTAATCTCAACAAGAAATTTGCACACATGTTATAGGTCACAGTTGCACGAACTGTATAGATTTTGGTGAATTTAGCACTTACAGTGTATTTACAGGGACACAAAGAAAAATTCTTTATCATTATGGCCTGTGGGACCAAATTTTTACTTTCTTCCATATTCAATAGAAGAAAGTATTGAATTCGTAAAAATTTTCGACCTCGGGTTTTTGATGGATTTACACATTTTGAGAGCTGTAGAACACGATTTGACCATTTTTAGAAAATGTCTGTCTGTTTGTCTGTCAGTCTGTGTGTGTGTGTGTGACAAACTTTTGTGGCAACTGTATCTCAGGAACTACTTCCCAGAATTTCATACAAATTGGTATGTAGTTGCACCTTGATATAAAATAGTGCCTATCAACTTTTGGTAAAAATTGTCTTACAGGTTGCGTTGCCACCCCGCTTTTTCTAAATTTTTAACATGGTGGTATAGTACAAAATTTTGTATAAATGTGCATAGAGAGAATTATTTTTTAATAATCATTATGAAATTTACCAGAATTATTTATAATAAATATAGTTAACTTTGAAAAAATTTTTGTATGTGTAGGAGCCTCGCCTTCTCCCCCGTCCCTGGGGGGGGGAATTCCCCCCCTCGAGGGGAGTAAATTTTCATGATGGGTATCTTTCAAAAGAGCTCGCCAGTACCTTTAAAACGAATGGTTGAACCATAGATCTGCGATAATTTAAAATGAAGTTATCGATTTTTTTTCCTTTTTAACACTATATATATATTTAAATGTAATATTGACTATAAAATTGATTTTTTTTTTTTTTTGGATATTTAGTGTTATACTACTTCTCTAATATGAAAATCATCTGCATTATCATGGAAGATAATTTTTTTAAATATTAATTTTACCAAATTATTTTTACTGAGTGAATTTGTATAGGAAAATATAGAAGAAAGTCATGTGGTGGCCACAACATACTAGTTAAAAGTGCGATAGCATCTAAACGCCTTATTAAATTAAGCTGAAAATTTATATGAATATTGTAAATCCGTGTTGCTCTAACTATAAGCATTTTGGTGAATCTAGCATTTATAGGTTTTTACAGGGACACAACGAAAATTCTTTATCATTATGATCTATGGGCTCAAAGTTCAGTAGCGTTAAATAAAACATCGTGTAATATATGGAGAAAAATACTCACTTTATTATAGTTTTATCTCTTTTGTTTGTTTAACAACTCCTCTTTCTTTACTTTATCTACAAAACTGTTAATTACTCAATGTTCGGAAAGTTGAGTGGAGTCACTCCAGATTTTTTTTAGTAGTGGGGTAATGGAAGTAATAAACAATCAAAAAATATATCTTTAGAGAAATTTTCTGAAATGAAAGTAGATGAAATTTGTTTATTATGTTAAATGAAATTATTAGATATCTCTTATTTATTTGTCTAATCATTTATAATTTAGTATTCGAAAATAATTAATTCTAAAGGACTTCGACAAACAAGACGGAATATGGAAATAGAGAAAATATTTCAAGGATTTTGTAAAATGAAAATAAATATTTTTTTATGCTTTCCTTCTAACACTAAAAATGACTTGAAATTAAAACACATAAACTATTCTTAAAAAATAGAATAACATAAACTATTTTAATAATAATAAAAAAAAAAAAAAAAAAAAAAAAAGATTTTTTTATACAAAAAGAATAAAGTTTATATAACTAAGAGAAATTATGCTCTAACATTTATATCATTTAAAGTTTCTAATTTATTTTCGTACGACTTAGTTATATTTATGTTAAATGTACAGCTTCAGGTGTTTTTACTTTCTTAATTAAAGACGGATTAAAATCTAGGAAATGCGAGATGAAAATAGTTGTTCCAAAAGGGAAAAAAATAGAACACTAAAAAATATATTTGCTAAAGTATATTGTAAACAAAAAATGTCGAGATTAAAACAAAGAATATAGTTTTTCTCGCTGAAAGAAGCTAAAGCAAAACTTAATAATTTACTTAATAATTATTAGTTTGACTTAATAATTATTAACAGTAGCTGTACTATTTCAATCATTTAATGTGGAAACACATTGTTCTAAGTAATATATTTTCTCTTAATTAAAGTTGAATACGACACACAATATGTATACATATTTATAAAGATAATAAATTTTCCTTAAGAAAAAGCTTAAAACTGTATAATAAAACAGCTCATTTGTAAAAGTACCGTGAACTATAACATGAATAAAATAACCTTATAAGTGAGAGTCATGAAAAAAAAAAAAAAGCTTACGTTTTATTAATACTTTAAGTGTGATTTATGTAAAGAACTAAGCTGAAATACTTTATTTCATTTGAGTTAGGAAAGAAAAAAAAATATATTATTTATAAAATGTTTGTTAAATAAAAACTAAAAATTAAATAAAAACACGAATTAAAAACACGAATTAAAAATAATGAATTAAAAAAAAAAAAAAAAAAAAAAGAAAAAAAAGATTACCTGAAGAAGGAAAGCTTTAATTGCATTTTTTAAGTACCATTTTATTTTCCTCAGAAAGAAATGTGAACTCTCTACATGAAATAAAAGAAGATTTGTGCGTGTGTCCATCACTTTACAGGCAAATGGTTGATCGCTGAGCTACAGAATTTTGCACAGAGCTCCATTTGGACCTCTTCGCATGCCTCTCAAAGTTCGATTTTTGAATTTTTGATTATTTTTTAAATTAATTAAAATATATAAATTTCTGAAATGATCGACTCTGAAGATAGAAATGTTTATGTTAGAACTTCTTCCGTGCTTCCCAATATTTTGGTTGGTTAAATCGGGGTGCGAAAGTTGTAGGTTCGATCCTTCAAGGGTCAATGCGTTAATTTTTGCCGATAATTAATAGAAAATGTGTCAATCGATAAATGAAAATCTTTACATCTTCATAAGAATCTTATTAGTTGTTTTTTAATTCATTATTATTATTATTATTATTATTTTTGCAGCTGGTGAGATTTTCTGGTGCTCTCGTGCTGTCATCTGTGGTCATAGAGTGGAGATAATAAACTGTCGCAGAAATGTTTGCCCAAAAAATGTAGTTCTTGAAATATAGCAGCGCCCCTTACCGCCCAGTTAACATTTATACTGAAATGTCCGGTTAAAGCGGAAATGCAAGCAATGGGGTACCCGTAACCGATATAACGCATGCAGAGAAGACGATGTCAATTGAAGCAGTGACTCAAAGCGAGATTTTAAGCGATTTCAATGGATATATATATATATTTTTTTTTCTGTACCCCAGAGTAAAGGGCACCTTATCTGTTTCAAGAAAAGAGTTAGTACCATATTCTTGATGTGTATTTTTTGCTTTATATAGAGGCATTAGGCATTATGTGCAGTTACTTCAAAGGAGAAAGAACAAAAGAGCATAAAACCATGTCCATTTTCTTTATTCATGACAAATATCATTAATTAATTTCATTTAAACATCATTAAAAAAAAAATGTATTTGTGACATGGTGTTATTTACTTCCGGGGAACATATTTATAAGTTGACTAAAGATATAGTGATTAATGTTTTTTGAAAATTCCCTTAAATATAGTGACTAGTAAAGCAAGCAGGGCTTTCTAGTATGTTTATGTAAAAAGAAAATAAAACCATATGTTCGTAAAGACGAAATTAAAAAGAAATGGTTGGTTGGGTTTTACGTCGCACTAGTGCTGCACAATGGGCAATTGGCGACGGTCTGGGACTCACCCATAGAGGTGGTCCGGAGACATGTCATCCGAATTTTTATCCTTATTGGAGAGGATGACTCCCCCACTTCGGTAACCCCCAGAGGTATAATTAGAAAAAGAAAGAAAGAAATAATTAATTAATAAATTAATAAATAAAACACTTTAAAACACGTATAAAAGTTTTAAAAACATATATTTAATTAAAAACTACATATTTCTAAGCTTTTCGCCCTGAAAAGCAGGGCATCATGAGGAAATCTACAGGGTTTTGCGTAGAAATAATATTTGAAAAAAGTTTGGAAAGTGAATTCTGATGATTTCTTTTTCTTCTTATTCTTTAGTTGTATATCACGTGTCTTTTCAACATCGAAAAATTTTAAAAATGTACAATCAAACAAGACACTTTTGTTATTATTACTTTTTTTTTTTCGAATCTGAAGCTTAAATACTCGGAAAAGTAATAAAAATTCGACAACGGTTTTTTTTGCTTGCGTTTTGGCAACGGTTGTAACAGTTTGGCGTTTAGGCGGCAAATATTAGTCACTTGAGGCGTGGGTATCGACAGAAAACGGATGATGTTACCGGAGTAATCATTTAGAAGGGGCAGGGGTGGCGTCAGGTAGGGGGTCGGGGGGGGGCACAGCCCCCCGTCGGGGAGTCCGTGACCCCCCCTCCCCCCCCCTTCCCTGTCGGGGCATACTCCTAAAATCTGTTGGGGGAAAAAATACAAAATTTTCAGTTTTTCTCCTTTTAGTAGCATTTTTCTTTCCTTTTACAAACTTGGAGCATTTCAGTTTTTGCATACTATATTCAATAGAAGTAATGGATTCGTAAAAATTTTCATCTTCCGGTTTTCCATGAATATACACGTTTTGTGAGGTCCAAAACACATTTTGATCACAGATATTTTTAGAAAATGTCTGTCTATGTATGACAAAAATTTTGTTCCAACTGTATCTCAAGAACTACTGCACAGAACTACATATAAATTTGCATGTAGTTGCATCATGACATAAATTAGTGTCTATTAACTTTTTGCCCAAATCGCCTTATAGGTGGCGCTGCTGTACTGCAATTTCTTTCATTTAATGGAAGGGTTCTATTTTATTTCAGGTTCTATTTTGCTTAATCGAACAAAACTTGATATGTGAGAGCCTCATTATGAAACATCAGGTTGATTTAATTTAGGTGCATATCGGAAGATAAGTTGCGCTGCTCTGCTGCTATTTTCCCCGAGAAGAGGAAGGCTATATCTCAGTTTCTTTTCTATATTATTGCAAATAATTTTGTATATGAGAGGGCCATTATGAAACATTATGCAGAATCAGTTTCAGCGCACATAGCCAGATAAGCTCCTGTGCTTCAATTTTATCCGTGAATGGGAAAGCTATATATCACATTCTATCGTATATAATTACATAAAACTTGGTATATGAGAGGGCCATTTTAAAACAATGTACTGAATCAATTTAGGTGCATATGAGCTGATAGGTGGCGCTGCTGTTCTGTAATTACTCCGTGAATAGAAAGACAACATCTATTGGAAGGCCACCTATCTGGAGAGCCAATTTTCTGTCGCACGATAGGTGGCCCCCTTAGGGAAATTCGACTATAAATATACCTGTGAACAACGGATACGAAGATTAATTTTTTCTTAAGAATTTTCCTTCAGGCACTCTGCACATATTTTTTTCTGTGGAAAGAAAATATTATGCACTCAGAGAATGGCACGATGACCTCCAAAGCCACGAGGAGTACTAACAAATGGAATGGTACAAATATTAACAGTAATATTATTAATGATATTGCAGTTTTTGATAATATCCATATAATAAACTCTCTCTGTATAGTGCCCCCCTGTCGGGGAGGTAGTGTACCCCGTCGGGGAATTTTTGGTGCCACTACTGAGAAGGGGCCACCCTAAATGGGGCCCTGGTCCTCTTTTTTTTTTTTTTTTTTTTGATAAGTTTGCCTTTGAAGACCCTTTCATTAGTGCAGTTTAATTGGTGTTCGAATTTCGAATCTTTTGGTTTTTACAGCTAGATTTAACTTGAATCGCCGAAAATAAAATGACATCCTGTGTGGAATATTAAAAGTTACCGAATAACCATGTGCAGTGCTCAAGAAAAATGTGATTCGCCTACCACATCTTGCCCAGTTTTATATGATACCTCTACAGAGTGCATAAGAATATTATTGTTTTTCTTTCGAAAAAAAAAAAAAAAAAATCAGAAAGATGCATTCCAGGCTAGAAGAGAAAGACTCTGTTGTATGCCGAGTGACAACCACGATTCAGTTGAAGTTTTTTTGAAAAATGATGCGGTTTGATGTCCCAAAGCCCGTCTAGATCATCAGATTGATGTTGGCAGATGTAGATAGAAACCGAGGAAGGCCCAAGTGCCAGACCTGTGCCATATTTGAATTGCTAGACGACCAATTCCTAGAAACTTACTCTTTAATAAATAAAGGAGTAAAAATATTAAAACCATTTAATGTTTTTGTACCGAGTGTCACCTTCCAGAAACTCCCGGAGCCTAAACAATGTTATGTCGGTAAACTTTTTGTATATCTATTTTATTTATTTAGTTGTTTTAATTCATTTTTAATGTGGATCAAGATCAATGACTGATTATTTTTATCTACTGAATAGAATCATTATTGAGATCTATGAAGATTAAGTAATCTGATTATTTTTATCTACTGAATAGAATCATTAGTGAACTCTATGGAGATTAAGTAATATGTATTTTTTTTTAATGTTAGGGAAGTAACGATTTTCAATTTTTTTTTTTTTTTTTTGATTAAGGTGAATAAAATTTAAGAAAAATTTTTGTGATTTAAAAGATTTCAATTGGTTTTATGTGAGTCAGAAAATGCCGTTTGGCTCAGCATTCTTATTAGTGGGATCAATTTATTATTGTTCATAAAGTGATAGATCTTATGAGGTGTTAAATAGAAAATTTGTGTTAACATTGATTTCCATACTGTAAAGAGGTGTGTCTATCTCATCTTAACAAATAATTAAAATTTTGATACATTTAAAATATTTGTGGCAAGTGATTTAATTTAATAGTTTTTTTTTTTTTTTTTTTTTTAATGTAGAATGTTGGGTTTGCTGCATGATGCAATTTTTGAATTTCTCCTTTTACGTTGAATTTTGAGAGCCATTTAGTGTTCTGCTGGAAGGTGTTCAATGTTAATTGATTTGAAAAGAGTAAACAATAAAATTATGAGAGGGTTAAATTCCAGAGAAATATTGAAAGCGAGTGCAAAATAAATTTGAATTGTTTCATAACTTCCTTAACTTCCAGCAGGACACATGTGTTTAATTTTGTATATATATTTTTGGGGGGAGGAAATGACTCTTGTATATATATATATATTTCTTATCCCTTTAACAAAGATTTTTATTTTCATTTTTGGTAATTATGTTAAATTTTATGTGTAATTATATACAGAGTAGTTTAGGGCGCAGTATTAACTGTTGATAACTTCTGTCTATGTTTAATTTTAAAGTTGAGTGCTGAAACATGATGTTGGCTAATAATAATAAATTAAAGAGAATTTTCTATTGTCTGGATAGTCTAAAGTTACTGCTGGGCCTATTGTAGTGTTTAAAAAGTTTTTTTTTTTTTTTTTTTTTTTTTTTAAAGGGGGGAGGTGGAAACTACTCTTCTTTAATTGTTTTAATTTTTTTATTTTTATTATTGTAAATATGTTTTGTTTACATATCTCACTTGTAGTAGTTTCTGTTATTGCAGTATAATTTATCAAGGCCTAAAATTTGAAGTTGACTGCTAACAGAAACTGCCAGAAGGATATGTGAAAATATTTAGTAAAATATGAGTGTGTAACAGAGAGGCAATATTTACCACTAGTTAGCTCCGCTATATTTAACATCTAAATATCTGGGTTGAAATTTCTTTAAATTGGAATATTAAAACTTACGCAATGTACTTGAGTTTAATTGTAAAAAGAAATTAGCAAATCCTCTAATTTATGACGAGCAAAAAAATTCGTCACTCTATATGTATAGTATATCAAAATGGAACCCTTAACGGGTTAAAAGTTTGTGACGCAGCATTTTATTTCGATATGAATTGGAAATATGGGTCTAAAAAATAATGATATCAAATTTTGAGTGACGTTTTGCTATTAACTGAAATATACTACACAGATTTTCTTATTTCATCATTTGTTTTTTTCTTCTTTTACATCATAGTGCATATGTACTATTTTCAACTTCAGCACGAAAAAACGTATAGAATTTATTCACTGATGCTTTTTCATCCGAACCTCGTGAATTCAAAATATGAGTTTTAAAAGAAATGATATAATTTCAGTGACGCCTGAGTGTTACTTTAAAAAGATTTCTTTTTAGATTTCCTAACAATCACTTTTATTTTGTTGAATAAAGTGTATTTACATATTGAAATAATGCTTTTAATTTTTAAATATACTGTCAAATTAATCACACTTTCACTGAATTTACATTATAAATTAAAATTATCTAGTTCAATAAATTGATTTGTCTATTGCGTCACGCTATCCAAAACTGCAAGTAAAAATCATGTAAATGCTACTTTGTATTATAGTATTAAGTAAAAATGTGTGCAAAGAGATTGTGTGAGGCAAAGAAAACATTTGCAGAAATTTTACTTGCAGTTTTGGATAGCGTGATACATTTAAAGTATCATTTATGATACTGGCATGAACATCCTTGACTATGAAATTTTAAAAGAAAAAAATTTGCAATTTATTTGGAATTTACGATTTACTTAACATTGCAGAATAGGGCAAAATTGTGCATAAACATCCATTTTGAGGATCATAAAAAATCAGACAACTCCAAAATAACATTTATTATACTTGTTTGAACATCATTGACCACAAATATTCTAAGAAAATTTCGTAAATTATTCGAAATTTAAGACTTTATCAACATAGCAAAATCGGGCGATAATCCATATAAATATGCATTTTGGGGACTGTTGCATTGCAAATAGTAGCATAAAAACTAAACTGCGAAAGTGACCCCCAATAAAATAAATTAATAGATTAGAATAAAATAAATATTTCGAACTGAATGGTGGGTAGCCTAGCCTATTAGGCGGGGATTTCATTCTATTACTGTGTCAAGCGTTTGATCAAATTCGTTTCTCTTAACATGAATATAATATGTCTTGCTCTAGAAATGTATGAGAATATACATATGATCGGGAATTAAGCAGAGTCCACCTATGCCAACCAGTTTTAAATTTATTTTTCATTAAAAGAAGCATGCAATCTTTTAAAAAACCGTATAAGTTCTAAATGCCAGAGATTTTGGAGTATTACATATGTTTTGAAATAAGTGTTTTAAAATTACTGCCACGAAAAAAAAAAAAAAAAAAAAAAAAAACCGTGAATGTATGAAGTTAGAAATTTTGGCTTCAAAGCATTTTAAAATACTTAACAAAAATAACAATTTTAAAATTATTTTTGCAATAATATTGTTTTAAAAGAATCCGCAGAATTGCCTCCATATAAAATGTTCCTATTCCGAAACGAAAAAAAAAAAAAAAAAAAAAAAAAAGTATATTATGGTTGTTGCAGTACATCTATATTCTACTACACAATTTTCGCATACACTAAATTATTTATAAAAATCATTATTTATTAAAAATATATTACATGATAAACGCAGGCTATTTTTATTTCAGATAAGTAAAACTCAATATCCAAAGGAAAACAAGTATGTGCCATACAGATAATATCTTAGGAATTTTTTAATTTATTTTTTGCTAATATGCATATATATATAGGGTAGGTGCTCCAGTGATTGGCATGCTCCAGTAATTGACATCTATCCCGAAATAATTAATAAATAAGAAAAATAATAAAATCATATATTTTACATATAAGAATTTTAACATTTTATGTCAAACACTGGAGCATAGGTTGCTAATAACTGGTAAAATGAATAACTAGCAGCGTCAAACACTGGAACATAGGGGGCCAATTACTGATAAAATGAAAAACTGGCAGTGTCAATTACTGGAACATTGAGTGGGTGTTAAATAAAAATTCATAAAAGAAATTGTTATCAAATGCACTTATTTCAACATATATGTGGTACTGAATGTATTTCATACCATATGTACTAACTTAAGATTTCTAAAAATATTTTCTGATAACATTAAAAACATCAAAGATTGCTCTAAAAGTGTCAATCACTGGTGCACTTACCCTATATATATATATATATATATATAATTTGCTTTCAAATTATAACATTTACATTGTTCAATCATTCATTTTAAAGTTATTGATGAGTTCGTTAGAAAATACTCATAATGAAAATTTATATTTCCAGGAGCTACATTATTAGTAGAGTTGGTAGACTTGGTAGGGGGGGGGGGTTGGGTGGACGAGTGATGCTCCTGCATATAGGTTTTTAGCGTTTGGTCTATATATTTACCTTGTATCTGTGAGCCTGTTATCTTCATTTCTAATATATATATATATATATATATATATATATATATATATATATATATATATATATATATATATATATATATTAGCAGGAAGTTGAAACTCGGTATTCTAAATCTGTAACATATTAGAGATGCTACACGAAACTTTCCGTTGATATTAGGGCCCACCAGCGGCCGAGCGGTTCTGCGCTCAAAGCTGGTAGACGTGAGGTGCCGGGTTCGATCCCCGGTCGCGCTCGTCGGCCTAGCCGTTCGGAGTTTTCCGTGGTTTCCTCCGAAACTTGCGTAAATACGGGCTAGGACCCCTTAGAAAGACCTCCACGGAAGGCACTCCCCCTCAGGCCTAGGACCCCAGTGTTGTCAATCGGCCTTAATCCCTAACACAAACACCGTTGATATTAGGAGGAAAATGATTCGTGTACAAGATATTCAAAATAATGGGCTCTTTCCAGCGTCGTCTGCTCAATCACGTGATGTTTGAATAACGTAAAATCGAATTCCGAGAATCGAATTCAATTAAATAGTGTTCTTAAGAACAAAAGTGTTAATATTTAATATAAGATAAAATAAAAGTAATATTGTGCATTTGTAAACAGTAGAATAATTTTACTTGTAAATTTAATAGTTTTTAAAACATTTTATGTGTTTCATTTATTTTTACCTGTAAGAATCGACTTTTGTATGTTCTAGTGTAACTGTAACATTAACTGATCTAGCAATAAATAATAGCTTGTTCTTGTGGAATGTTTACGGATTATAATTTGAAAATTTAAAATGTTTTCAATTAAATTTAATTGCATAAAGGTGTTAAAGCAAGTTAATTAACTTTGTTACTGGTCTAAATGTTTTTACACCGTGCAATGTTGCACTCTCAATGGTTTAAGTACCAAAAATCAGGGTATTTAACATGTTTTTCATGAACATTAATAACAAATATAAACTAAATGATGATTGTAAATGTGTACTGCAAACAAAAGATGATGAATAATGATATAAAATGGATTAAAAATGATGATGTATATAAAAAAAAAATAACACAGATTATGATCAAAAATAAGAATAGAAAATATGTTATTTCAGCAATCGCTACAGATATAGAAGACTTCGTCTGCTGTTTGTTTTTCATATATCATGTGACCTCTGACGTCAAGAGGGAAGAGCCCATTCAGATACACAATATCATGTCTAAAGTTTCAGTAAGTCCACTTTAACATATTTAAACCGCACTTAACAAGAGGAAATAATCATATAATTTTTGTATGCATAAAATCATGTTTTGTATAGAATATGGTATGAGAACAATTCATTATTTGTTTATACGGCTATCCAAAATAATTGAGATAAATTAGGGTTATACTTAGAAATCACTAAAAATGCATTTCACGCTAAATTATGCTTTTTTAATATATATATATATCTTTATATATATATTTCTTTTGTGTGTGTGTATGTCACTGAACTCCTCCTAAACGGCTGGACTGAGTTTAATGAAATTTTTTGTGTGTCTTCAGGTGGATTCGAGAATAGTTTAGATTTACAAATGAAAGTTGTAACTTAATTAGTTCTTTCTTAATTAATTTTTAACCAACTCTTTCAACAACTTTTCCACCTAGATGGCGTGAGTTGTCGTAAACACGATGTCAGAATTTATTTAATGTTGAAATGAAAAATTAATTTTTAACCGTATCTTACGAAGTGTTTAAAATATTTTTTCAAAATTAATATTTTTAGAATCGTAATCGTATCTTACGAAGTGTTTAAAATATTTTTTGAAAGTTAATATTTTAGAATCGTAAACACGATGTCAGAATTTATAATGTTGAAATGAAAAATGAATTTTTAATCGTAAGTGTTTAAAATATTTTTTCAACGTTAATATTGTTAAAATGTTAAAATTAGTTAAAATGGTATATTCTTTTAAAAAATTCGTCAATATCCGACGGAGTTATTTTATGTTAAATTGAAAAATGAATTTTTAAGCCATTATTATTTGTGCAGATGGAAAATGTACTAAAAGTTTTCCGAAAAATTTCACGATCACAAATGTTGACGGATATCCAATATATCGTCGAAGAAATCCCGATAATGGCGGACAATCTTATCATCTATGGCGGTCATCTATGTCAACAACATAGATATTGACATTGATAACCGTTGGGTGGTCCCATATTCGCCTCTGCTGAGCAAAACATTCAATGCTTATATTAATGTTCAGTTCTGCAGTTCAGTGAAGAGCATCAAATACATTTGCAAGTATGTGAATAAAGGCAGTGATATGGCTGTATTTCGAGTTGAAATACCAATGTGAATGCTCCTCCGGTGAATAACAACGATGAAATAACACTTTACCAAATTGGCCGGTAAGTCAGCTCCAATGAAGCTGTTTGGCGTATCTTTGGTTTCCCAATTCATGAACGGGATCCAGCAGTTCTTCATTTAGCCGTCCATCTTGAAAATGGCCAGCGCGTATATTTCACGAGCGAGACAGCGATTGATCGTGCTATAAATCCACCAAAAACTACACTCACCGAATTTTTTGAATTGTGTAATCGTGCGGATGCTTTTGGTGCTTTTGCACGGACATTACTCTATTCAGAAGTACCACGCTATTTCACATGGGCTCCAACAAAAAAGTGGATGCCCCGCAAGCAAGGCACGCCGACTGATGCATGTCCCGGTTTATTCAAATCAAACACCTTGGGAAGAGTATTTACAGTCAATCCAAGGCAGACTGAGTGCTTTTATCTTCGACTGTTATTGGTTAATGTCATCGGCCCTTTGTCATTTCAAGATTTACGTAAAGTGAATGGACAACAGCATCCAACGTATAAAGATGCATGCCTTGCACTCGGCTTGCTGGAAGACGACAACCAGTGGGAATGTATGCTTGCTGAAGTAGGACTGAACTGTACAGCAAAACAAATTCGTCTACTATTCGCTATAGTGTTGACTACATGTTTCCTGGCCCGAGCAGAGACATTATGGGATAATCACAAAGATTCAATGACTGATGATATATTGCATCAACATCGTTCACGGTGCAACGATCTAACGATAGTATTCAGTGACGCTATGTACAATGAAGCATTGATTGCTATTGAAGATCTTTGCATTATCATTGCCAACTTACCACTCAGTCATTTCGGTATGCATTCAACAAATCGAAATGCATCTGATTTAATAAGCACTGAATTGAATCGTGAACTACAATACAATACTGTAGAAATGGCAGCGATTGTTGCTCGCAATGTCCCACTAATGAATGAAGAACAAAGAACCATTTACGACCGCATCATGCTCGCAGTTTTGGCAGAACAAGGTGGATTCTTTTTTTTTTTTGGGGGGGGGGTGCACCAGGTGGAACTGGCAAAACATTCCTTATTTCGCTAATTCTCGCCGAAATACGATCAAATAATGGCATCGCATTGGCTGTTGCATCATCTGGCATTGCGGCAACTTTATTGGATGGAGGCAGAACAGCTCATTGATTATTTAAACTGCCACTAAATATTCAAAATAACCCAGACGCAGTGTGCAACATAAAAAAAACAATCGTCCATGGCCACAGTGCTGAAATAGTGTAAAATTCTTATCTAGGATGAATGCACTTTGGCACACAAACATTCGATTGAGGCGTCGAACAGGACATTGAAAGATATAAAAAACAACGACAAACTATTTGGCGGCACTCTGTTACTCTTTTCAGGTGATTTCAGACAAGCACTTCCCGTTATTCCGCGTTCAACATACGCTGATGAGATCAACGCGTGCTTAAAATCATCGTCATTGTGGCTTAATGTTGAAAAAGTACAACTGAAAGTAAATTTGTGCGTTCAAAAGCTTCAAGATCCATCCGATGAAACATTCTCAAAACAATTGTTAGATATCGGCGATGGAAAAGTTACTACAGATGAAACTGGATGCATAAAATTACCGACCGATTTCTGCACAATCATTGATTCTCAAGATGCTCTTATTGACCAGATATTTCCCGATATACACAGACGATACACAAATCATGAGTGGCTGGCAGAAAGAGCAATTTTAGCAGCAAAAAATGTGGACGTTAACGAATTGAATCTCAAGATACAGCATTTGTTACCAGGAGACTTGGTGTCATACAAATCTAATGATACAGTTTGCGATGCCACCGAAGCTGTAAATTATCCAACAAAGTTTTTAAACTCATTGGATTTACCAGGCATGTCACCGCATATTTTACAACTGAAGGTTGGATCTCCGGTTATTTTGCTTGGTAATTTGAACCCACCACGGTTGTGCAACGGCACGCGATTAGTCATAAAAAAATTAATGAAAAATGTTATCGAAGCCATCATTTTAAATGACAAATTCCGAGATGAAAATATATTACTACTGCGAATCCCTATTATACCCACAGATGTGCCAATTCAATTTAAACGTCCTCAATTTCCAATTAGATTGGCATTTGTAATGACTATCAATAAGTCTCAGGGCCAAACGATGTCTGTCTGTGGCTTAGATTTGAGCACATCATATTTTTCACACGGTCAATTATACGTGGCTCTCGAGTGGGCAAACCATCCAGTTTGTTTGTATTGGCGAAAGATGGGATAACAAAAAATATTGTACACTCTGTTGCATTAAGGGATTGATATTGTTTTTTAGTAATATTGTTATAAGTAGCGATATGTATATAATTTTAAAGAATAAATTTTAATAAATTAAAAAAATAAATGATTGGTGTTTTGTTATTTTTATATTCTTTCACCGTTCATAGCGCTCCATACATCTTCCACTTATATACCACATCCTTACACACTTACAATAAGTTAGTTATTTTTTTCTAGCAAAATATTCTCTAGAAATAATTTATATGACAGAACAACGTTTGTCGGGTCAGCTAGTATATATATATATATATATTGGACTATAAATGAGTGCAGTTTCGATATGAATATAATTTATAGAAAATATGCAGCTCTACCTAAACGTGAAAACATTCTTTCCCATTGAATATAATTCATGGAAGTTCTTTATTACATTTTACCAAGTTAAAAAAAAAAAAAAAAAAAAAAAAAAACAGCTCATAAATGATAATTATTTTTTCATATACATATGCTGGACACAGTACTTTGAGAAGTCCAATTTTTAACAATAACTTTTTGTTTTATTTACGAGTTTTGAGGTCGCCTGAATATGAATGTAAAGTTTTTAGTCGTTGATTTGTGTGTTGTCTGTTATCAACATAACAAAATAATAATAAGAAGAATAAATAATAAGAATAAGAAACTCAAATTTAATAATTTTAAAATCATATGTGGTTACCTCTTCAGAAGTTTAACTAATATTGTTAAACTTCTTGGAGTGGTGGAAAGTTGTATAAATAATTTGAAATAAGCTTTTAAATTTAATAAAAACTTTAAATTAATTATAATTTTTCGCCTTATATGGAAACGGGATTTTTTTTTTTTTTTTTTTTTTTTTTTTTTTTTGGGGGGGGGGGGGAGGGGGGTGATAAGTATAGTAACCCTTTTTAATCCTTTCAATTATATAAAACTCCGCTTTATTAATGTGTATATAACATCAAAATTCCATGTTAAAAAAGCATCGCACTACAATAGAATGCAGAAACACTGGTGTGACGAAATTTTTACTTCAATTTTTCACTAACAGCTAAATCTTTTAAACTTACAATAAGTTTATAAATATATCCTTCATGCTAAAATATATGTGTAAGTTATCAAGTGCACCTTTCAAAGTGTTTACGCTAACATATCACAAACCTTATCTTTTTTTTTTGAATCATTTATCTTTTGAAACTAAAGAGCACTTTTGCCTTAGATCCGTTAAAAAAAAAAAAAAAAAAAAAAAAAAAAAAAGGAAGGAAACATGATGCATATACTGTTCTGCGATTTTAATAAATTTCTCGTCATGAATAGATTAATATTTTATATTTTGACAGAAAAGTACTTTGATGATGGAAGGAAAATCAGCTGATAAATGATAGAATATTTATTGGAAATTTTACGCTACATTTAAACGTAAAGAAAATTCGATATCTATATATTAAAGAACCCCATCTATTAATAAAAAGAAAAGTACACGAATAAAGTGTACAGATTTTCACTCTAATGATAAACTGATTTGTACAAATTTTGATTATTAGAAAAGTTCTTTTTTTAAATAATTATAATTTTATACAAAATTATTCTTCATTCAAATTCTTTATGAGTTATTTATTTTTATTTTCGTAATATTTTAAGCCATTTTACAGAAGAATAACTTTGCATACAAACATACAACAGTTCTTTTCAGTCAAAATAATTAGGCATCACCTTTCATTAGGCTTAAAAATGAAGTATGTAAGAGCGCAGCGTAAATTGCTTTGTTGCTTTTATGCTACTCTTTGTATAAAATTTTTATTTAATCTCATAAATTTGCACATTTTATTGTAATTAGTTTCATAGTTTAAATTTTATTCGGTAAAGTCCCAGCAGAGACCGAGTTATTCTACTCACAAAGGTGTTAGTCAGAAGGTGCCGGTTAAAAACCAGATCACTCTTGTTTGCCTAGTTGTCCTTTGGAATTTTCTTAGAAATTTGCATCAGTGCGGGACAGGACCCCTTTAAATGATCCCATGGAGGGTAAAATAATCAGGCCTATATTCTAGTACAAACATTCGGCCTTAATCCGTATACCATAGTACTTTTCTGGAAGAAATATAATTTTCTATATTTCCTAGAAAATCCTTGAAAACGAAAAATATTGCTGTATATTATATTACCTTTCGAAATTTATGACCGTAACATTTACTGCTCTTTTACGTATATTCATAAAAATTTGGTTATCCCATGTAAAATGAACGTTAATTACGGAGTGAGCATTTTTATGTTGTTAACCTATTTCAAGTCAATGGAAGCTACATTTATTGTAAAAATATATTTTTCGTTGAATATTCTGTCTAAACAATTTATGTTTCTTTTAACAATGGAACATAAAAAAAAAATCAGATACTTAGCGATAAACCAGATCTAATTACTTGAGGCTTGTATAATTGATAATAAACTACTTAAAATATCTTTGCATATATCTTTACATTTTATACGACATCACTGACTAATGTACTGTCTACAGGAACCAATATCTTTAGATAGAAGTCAAACAATACATTCTAAGTTACATTCTAAATATTCTGTTTTCAGAAGGAATAGTTACTAGATAAATGAATTGAAATTAAAAAAATTTATTTTGATATGTGATGCACTAATCATGTAGAGTTTATAGACATGTTTGTGTAAGAATATTCGATTAACTTATCAACTTGCATTAAAATGATTTTCAGCGTTAAAAAAGCTTTTTAAACCGAATAAATGGAGATTATGATTTCAAAACACAAAAAAGTAGATTTCTTTTATATAGTTTCATTTTCAGTTGTAACTGTTGTTTAAAGGTGTTTGCAATTAATAAGTATCTTTTTCATTCAGTACAAAAATTATCTTTCTTCATGATTTTGTACTTTTTTTTTTATAACCTATACATGGTAAAAGATTTACATAAAACTGACAATTGCACTTAATGTGCAGAAAATTTGTAAAATGAACTGTTTTAAATATCAAAGTTTTTTTTTTTTTTTTTTTTTTTTTTTTAAATTTAAGAAATAATTCATATTGTAAATATATACTTGCATTCAAAATTTGGTAAATGTATTTAAAGTATATGTTTGCGTGTTGTGTACATAAATAAGACTCCAAATTATAAATATATATATTTATTCACTATTTACAAATTAAAATGATAAAAAGGATAAATTATTTCTTGCAGTAGCATGAGTAATAATAAAAGCAAACGTTATTAAAAAAATGTCATTGCTAATAGACAAAGAAAATATAGTTCAAAGTTCTAGTTTCTTGTTGCAACGGGAAAAAACACAATGTTTGTTGCCAGATGACTAAAGTTTTTTTTTTTTTTTTTTTTTTTTTTATTATTATTATCGTCAGTGTTGCCAGACGGCTACATGACTTCCCAGCCAGTGAACGGGTGAACGTAAAATGAGAGTTCAAACAAAGTTCAAAAAGTTTTTGGTAAATCTAATGGGTCGATTGACTCGTCTTCCACTTCTGGTAAAGATTTGCTTGGTAGGTGAAAACGAAACAGTTTTAGTTTCCCTATCCTTGATAATCTTATTGTCCATAGGGATGGCGGTGGTGGGTGAAACATTGACATTTTGACTTACAGTTGGATCGTCAGCTAATAAGTAACAAGGTTTTAGCCGATAGATGAAAATTTTGAGCTGTTTTACTCGATAAGTAAAGTAAAATATTTCTCACTGTGATTTACTACTTTGCATGGTCCTTCAAAGGGCGGCTGCAGACTTTTACGAACAGCATCATTTCGTACGAATACATGTGTGCATGTTGAAAGATCTTTGAAAATGAAAATATTTTCTTTACTATGCTTTCAGGTGCAACTGCTGGTTTGATGGTGGCAAAATTATTTTTAAGCTGAGTAGCGAATTCAGATTGATTGATTGAAGCTGAAGTGGGTCGAATAAAGTCTCCAGGCAGACGGGGTTGTTCACCACAGAGCATCTCTGCTGGTGTTGTTTCAAAAGAATCGCTAATGGTCGTTCTCAAACCTAAAAGAATTGTTGATAGTGAACGAGTCTATGCAATGCTTTTGTGACACATCAAAGCAGTTTTTAAAGACCTGTGCCATCGCTCGATAAAACCATTTGATTGAGGATGGTACGAGGTTGTGCATTTTCTTTGAAATCCCATAATTTTTGACAATTCTTGAAATAAGCGTGATTCAATCTGTATTCCCTAGTCAATGACGATGTAAGATGGAACGCCGAAAAGAGAAATCTAGCCAGCATAAAGGACTTTGGCTATGGTTTCTGATTCAATATCAGATGTTGGAATGGTTTCTGGCCATCGACTGTACCTGTCGATAATGGTGACACAATATCTGTAGTTTTCTGTTAATAGTAAAGGACCAATTATATCCATATGTATTTCGGTGAAATGCTGACCAAAGGAAAATTTTTGATGGGGCTCTTGACATGGTGGGTAACCTTGCTTTGTTGGCAGTTCAGACAGATTCTACACCAATTTTGAATTTCTTTTCGCATTGAAAGCCAAATATATTTTCCTGCTATTAATTTCCTTGTTGGACTATTTCCTGGGTGAGAGATATTGTGAATAGCTTCAAAAACCGTTCTTTGAAATTGATTAGGAATAAAAGGTCGAATGTTTTCTGTGAGGTATCGCAGTAAATTGTAGCATTTGAGCCAACGAAGAATTTTTGTTTTCAAGCAGTTGCTGTAATTCATCATCTGACCTTTCAGCTTCTGCTGTCGCCTCATAATCAATGGTTGGTAGAACCGATAAATATTTAACCTTTACAACGCCTCAGCAACTATTGTTCTCAGAACCGGAAACATGTTGAATGCCAGTTTTAAATTCAGCGATGAAACTTAGATGCCTTAATTGGCGAGGTGAAGCTTTTTCAGGATTTTGATTCAGGGAAAATGTTAGAGGTTTGTGATGGGTATGAATTGTGAAGGGTGTGCCTTCTACTAAGTAACGAAAGTGTTTCGTAGGAGAATAAGCAGCTAGCTGCTCTTTGTCGTAGGTACTGTACGTTGCTGAGTAGGATTAAGTTTTGATGAAAAGAAACATAATGGCTGCCAGGAATCGCCAAATTTTTGTTGGGCCGCTGCCCCAATTCCAAATTCAGAAGCTTCTACAAATAATCCAAGGGTGCTGATATTGATAGATGTACTAAATGAACAGCATCGGCCAAGTTCATTTTTCACTTTTGAAAGGATTCTTCTGCTTCTTGTGTCCAGTCGATAGTTTTATTTGAGCTCTTTCTAACGCCAGATAAATATGTGGTTGTGGTTAAAAGCAATTTGTATTCTTCGGCACGAGGTAAAAATCGTCTGTAAAAATTAATCCTGCCCCCAAAAAATTTACTTATTGTTTGATTGTTTTAAGTTTCTCAAAATCTTGATGATTTTTATTCTTTCTGCAGCTAGCTTTAACCCTTTGTCTGAAACAGAGTGTCCTAAAAAAATCAGCTCTGACTGACCAAAATTGCATTTAAAAATTTTTATTACTAAGCCAAAGTCTGACAGGCGTTTGAAAATTTCTTGTAGATGTTCCAAATGCACTTTTTTGGATTATGAAGCCACTAAGATGTCACCAATGTAAACAAAACAATTGTCCAAATATTTTAAAAGCGTGCATGAATCGCTGAAAAGACTGAGCAACGTTCCTTAATCTAAACGTCATGCGGGAAAATTCAAAGAGATCGGCTGGTGTGAAGATTGTCCTTTTTTCTATGTCGGACGAATGGACAGGAATCTATTTAATGGTAGATTCTCTCTAAGTATAGAGTGTACAGTATGGTACAGCCTTGTAATTGCTGTGTAAAATCCAGTATATGGAGAATTGGATAATTGTCAGCTTGTGGTATGTGATTAAGTGACCTGTAATCACCACAGAACCTCCAATCATCGTTCTTCTTTTTCACTCTTATGAAGAGGGCTAGACCAACAACTTTTAGATGGTCTACATATTCCTTGTTTCATCATATATTCGAATTCGGCTTTAGAGAATTTTAATTTTTCCGAAGATAGTCTTCGAACTTGGGCTCAAACTGGGGTACCATTTGTAATTATTTGATGGGTTACATTATGTTTGGGAAACATTTAAAAATTTTTTTCTTTTGTTATGTCTTTAAACTGTGTCAGAAAAGAAGAAATTTATGAATCTAAATTATTAAAGTCTATGTTAGCCAATGGCGTTGATATTTGTTGCGCCACTGTGGCTGGTGAAGAAAATGAAGTATAAGGATCTAATAAGCGCTGTCTTTTAACGTCTACTAATAAACCATATTTCTGGAGAAAATCCGCGCCACTAATTACTTTCGACACATTGGCCACTATGCATGACTACGTAAAAGTTCGTCTCCCAAGATCTAGTTTTAAAAATTTATTACGATAGGTTTTGATTCTGGTACTATTAGCGGCAGATAATAGAAAATCAGATCAGCACTTTTCATTTATTGACAGGAATCACGGTCACATCCGCCCCAGTATTAATCAAAAAAGAACTTCCGCTATTTCTGTCGCAAATGTATAGGCGACAGTTTTGTTTGCCAATATCGTCGGTCGCCGCGATCGATTGGCCTATTAGTTCTCCAGCAATTGCTGATTGTATTCGCATGGATTGGCACACTTACGTGCCTTTTCGCCAAAAGTGGCGTGGTACCAGTAATATTTATCTTGCTGTTTCGTTCGTGAGTGACAGCGAGAATTTTGTCGCCGGAAACTGGAACACGATCGACTTCCATCTAAAGAATTGTGAGTCTTCCTAAAAATGTCAGATCTTTAAAACGTTTGGTTAGGGTATTGACTTTGCTTTCGAATTATGCTAACCAGTCACTATCGCCAAATTGAGTATTTTGTTTGTCATTAGCATTTGTCGATTCTAAATCAGTTTCTTAGTCCGTCATTTTATGTAAATGTTATTTTAAAAAACGAGATGCAATTATAAAAGGTTTGAAAAACTCACCCAATATTATCAAAGGCTTGTAACAAAAGCTTTATAGGAGAGCTGAATGCGGCATCTTTAGAAAGTGCTGCCGATTCTTTGTTTATCCGGGTCGCCAGTTATAGGTTTGCGTGTTGTTTACATAAATAAGACTCCAAATTATATATATATACATTCACTATTTACAAATTAAAATGATAAAAAGGATACATTAATTCTTGCAGTAGCATGAGTAATAATAAAAGCAAGCGTTATTAAAAAAATGTCATTGTTAATAGACAAAGTAAATATTGTTCCATCAAAGTTCTGGTTTCTTGTTGCTACGTGAAACATGCCCAAAGTCATTTTTTTTTTTTTTTTTTTTTTTTTTTTTACTATCGGCAGTGTTTCCAGATGGCTACAAAAGCACTATTGGAGAATTATACACCACAAACACACACACACAAATATATATATATATATATATATATATATATGGTTAAACAAAATATAAATTATAAAAATATAAAAATTATAATTTTTTTAATGCTCCAGTGAGAAAGTATTTTAACAGTTCTCATCACATACATTCATATTACTTTTCCATGATAATTTTTATTCATAAAAATAAATAAAATACTATCACTTTTATCATATCATGCTATTTTTTTTAATGCATTATTTTATTATTATTATTATAAATATTTTTATTAAAATGTAATTGAAAACCTACAATACCTCAATATTTTACATTTTACTTGATAAGAAAATTATTTCTAGTAACATACAATTGCGCATGTAGAAAGAACATCTGAAAGAAGTATCAATAAAATTGAAAACAATGAATTTCACATGAAACGATTTACACCCCGCGACAAAAAGATAGGTACAAGAGGTTTCTTCTTTGATTTTTCATAAAATAACATTATCTAATTTGTGCTTATAATTTATTATTATCATAAAATAACACTATTCCCGGACTAATTTTTGTTATAAGATTAATTTAGAAAAACTTTAAGGCTAAAACTTTTCTAATTTAAGACTACACACCGCGACAAAAAGATAGGAACAAAGGTTTTTTTTTTTTTTTTTTTTTTTTTTTTTTTTGAATATGATTATTTTGAATATGAATATTTTGAATATCATTCAAATATTTAATATATTTTTGATATGATAATATTTTATTATGATAATAAATGATCTGCACAGTTTAGATAATTTTATTTTATGAAAAAAAAAAAAAAAAAAAAAAAAAACCTTTGTTCTTATCTTTTATTATCATAAAATAACACTATTCCTGGACCAATTTTTGTTTTAAGACTAATTTAAAAAAATTTTAAGGCTAAATTTTTCTAATTTAAGACTACACACCGCGACAAAAAGATAGGAACAAAGTTTTTTTTTTAAATTTTTGAATATGATTATTTTGAATATGAATATTTTGAATATCATTCAATTATTTAATACATTTTCGATGTGATAATATTTTGTTATGACAATAAATGATCAGCACAATTTAGAAAATGTTATTTTATGAAAAATTAAAAAAAAACCCTTTGTTCTTATCTTTTTGTCGCGGAGTGTAGTCTTAAATTAGAAAAATTTTAGTCTTAAAACTTTTCTAAGTTAGTCTTAAAGCAAAAATTAATCCGGGAATAGTGTTATTTTATGATAATAATAAATGATAAGCACAATTTAGATAATGTTATTTTATGAAAAATCAAAGAGAAAACCCTTTGTACCTATCTTTTTATTGCGGGGTGTAAAGTCTAAAAAGGGTAAAAATACTAATTCTCAGAAAAACAGGTTTATATATATATATATATATATATATATATATATATATATAACAGATATAAATGACTAATTAGTGTATACTGAAACGATTTCAAATATAAATGAAAGATATAATATTATTTACAACTCATATAGCAGTTTGCGTTGCGTTTATGCTGAAAATGGAAAATGGATTTCAGTGAATTTGAATATCTATTCTACCCATAAAACTATCCAAATAGAAATGTTATGTGGCTGATATAAGTTCAATGTTCTACGTATTCTTTATACAAATGATAAAATATCTTAATCAAAACATCGAAACAAGTTTAACTGCGGCGCATTAGAAAAATGAATTATATCTCCTAAAATCACGCAAGCTTATATTTTATAAAGTTGCTCACATAACCGTGAAATAAGTTTTTGGGATGTAGAAAACCATATATTACGATAATGGAAGGATACGGTCCACTGGTAGCTGATGCTTGCTCTGTATTCTACTCACAAAAGGTCTAAAAATTTTTAAATCATCTAGCTAAGATTTAATAAAATATTTTAATAACTTAGTGTTTAAGAACATGCGAAAATTTATTTTGCTACTGAAATTTTTCATTCATGTGGAATTAAGAAATTATTTTAAATACAGAGCCGTTATCAGATATATATTTTCTTTTTCTAATTAAAACATTTATTTTTCAGGTGAAAGTATATTACATTTAGTGTAAGTGTTCTTCTTTTTTGGGTTGATTTATTTAAAAATAGACCTATTGCAATCACTTCGCTTATCTGTACATATATATATATATATATATATATATTGGAAATTTTATCATCACGATAACTTCCGAAATAATGAACTTAATCTAAGCAAAGTTGGACAGTGAATTTGTAGGTATCTTGGATGAGTTCGCTAAACAAAATGCTCCGTCATTTTGATTTCATGTGGCAGCCATCTGAAAGTTTCAAATTCACTTTGTGAAAAGCATATTGAAAACCGGATTTGCTTAGATAAAACAAATGCATATAATTTAGTTAAATTTAATCAGTTTATTGAAAATGATATATAAATTAAGAGTCGTTAGTAATTATATTAATAAGAAAAACTTTCATTTTTGAAACAATTTATTGAAGTAAAAGTGATAATTTTCCAAAAGACACTGCTTCTACATCTTATCATTCATTTTTATTAGAAGAATGTGTTTTCACAATACTTTCGAACTAAAATAATTAAACTAAATTTTGCTGGATAAAAGAAGATGTAATATAAAAATTAAACAGTCAGTTATACCTGCATGATTTTATTGAATATTTATCTGCAAGGTTAGATTCTCACAAAGTAATGAAATATGAAATTATTGTACGATTAACAAAATTTTATGTAAAAATATTTAACGAGATAAAAATTATAAATATTGGAATAAAGGGAAATGTTTTGATTTAATGATGCATTTTTTCCCCATTTCACTAACCAGCAGTTTCCAAGAGATTTCTAAGCTCGCCAATTAAATGCCACCAATTTTTAAAAAGATATTTCAAGAATATCATGAAATTGAAACTTAATGCGACAGTTTCGATTTGTTTATCAAAGAATATATTTCTTTCAGAAAAGCGAAATTAATTAACTTGTGTATCTTAAGAAGATTATATTTGAGATTTTATTTAAACGAGCTTAACGAAGCATGTTTGTTAATTAGAACTACTTAGCAACAAACATCCTTCATTTATCTCATTTTTATGAAATTAAAAACATTTAATGATTAGTGCATCTTAATACAATAGAAATTAAAAATATTTGTGATAAGTTGGAGGATTTATCTAAATTTAACCAACCAGTAATCTAATAAAGTATTGTTAAAATAATAATAATAATAATAATAATAATAATAATAATAATAAATAAGTAAATAAAATAAATAAATCTGCTGTTTTAGAATATTAACCATTATAATTAGAAAGAGTGTATAAAATTTGATAATAATGTTGAAGATCCGTTTTTATTTTTTCATGAGAAAATCTTTATTTTGAAAAAAAAAAAAAAAAAAAAAAAAAAAATATATATATATATATATATATATATATATGTTTATTAGATATTGATATTTACCACCAGGGGTGCAAGAGTTTCTGTCTCAAAATAAAAGACTCACCAACACTCGTTATCAATAATTTCTATTATGATCAATAACATTAAATTCAGGCACAAATATGGTACAAATTATTGCTAAAAATACGCTCGTGTAAGTTTTTTACCGCTGAAAATTTTATTTATGCTGACTTATAAATTTAAGAAATTAATTAAAATAATAATAAATAAAAAAATAAATAAAATAATAATCATATTGCTATAAATAATGTTTTGAAATTTTTATGTTGAACATAATATTTATTTATTTATTTATTTATTTATTTATTTATTTATTTATTTTATTTTTTTTATTAAACACAATTTCATAAAAAATAAAAAATAAAAAATCATTTAATAAAACATACGATTACATTTATCAAATGAAATAGTCTCATTTTCAACAAATAAAAAATTTCCTTTACTCAAAATGTAATATAATATAGTGTTTCTAAAACACAATGATGTATTTTTCCCCAGAAAACTTCAGAATAAGAAATTTTCTGAGTAGTTATTTGCTACGTGCTGTAGTATTACATTTATTACAACTTTAGAAGTATTATTATACAGTGCAGGGAAAGAAAAAAAAAAAAAAAACACTTGAGCGACAAAAAACAAAAAAAAACAAAAAAACATGTCAGTTGACGTTACCGCCATAAAAATGTGTTGGACTCCAGTGATGACACGTGGTGTTAGTCGATCACAGACGACCTCTTTCCCTACTACCATGTATGTCAACACTCAGTTCGCCTCGTGGACTTTTAAGAGTTAGGCTGTATGCTCTTTGCACCCGCCAGTCAGTATTTCGTTCATTTGTCACAAGTTTGATAACCTACATCAGTATTCCCACTCGGCAATAAAATGTAAAGATGAGATGACAAAATATCGACCGACTAACGCCTAAAGATGGGATAAATAGTTACTTTTCAATAATAGGTTCCTTCGTTCCATACTTCCTTTGGTAATAGGTTTTTGCAACATATTATTTTTATAACCTATTACTTTTTAATTTACATATGGCTAATGTATTTCTAATCCTTTCTGGGTGATATACAATATATACATGTGTCCTACATAGTGGATGCTGTTTATGTTTTTAAGTCCCAATGCTTTCGAATAGTAATCTTCACTTTATTTAACACTAGAATTTCTTCAATTAGAAAAAAAAAATAAATAAATAAACGCTGATATGAAATAGTGGTAGAGTCAAAATTTTACACAAACGTTTGTCCCAATCGAGTAAGCTTAAGGTTCATTAAACCAATTCCTTTAAACACGAAAACAGAATATTTCAAATAATATCAAGAAACACGTACATGAGAGCCGTTCTCTGAAAAAAAAAAAAAAAAAAAAAGAATTCTCATATTATAAGCCATATATGTAATTAAAAAACAATTAAATAACAATAGCAAATTTTTAAGAAACATCTTTAAGGCATCCCAAATTTTAAACTACCGAGTGACTGTTTCTTTTGATTTTCCGAAGAACTTGAACTTTCCAGATTGACAAGAAAATTAGTGTGTTTCACTCATACTTAGCAAACAGTCACTTTGAATATGTTTCTAAAATTAGAAACACTTGTTAAAAAATATAGATTTTGCTTACAAAAATTGCATAAAATGATGTATTTTCTCAGACACTTAATTTTAACATAAGAGCATTAACTATTCTTAACATCTTTACTCATTTTAAATCTAAAAAAATAGTTTCAAGAAAAAATCAGATTAAAAAAAAAAAAAAAAAAAAAAAAAAAAGTGAAGAAAAGCTGAACAGTAAAAATAAATAAATATTCAATTTTCTTCTCAAATTATTCTTAATAAAACCACAATAAATGCTGTATACCATTACGCATTTTCAATTCCATCTGCTATAAGCAATTAAAATATAAACAAACACTTCTTCCTTTCAATTATCAAACATCTGTTTCCCAATACGCAAGCGAATCCAAACCTAGCAAGTGTAATGTCATTCCTCACCTTCATGACTAAATAGTAATCAACATCTAATAATCACCCCTTACCTATTTCTGCTAGCTGCATAAATTAACACTATTTCGTTAAACCGTAATATCAAAGTTTTATATTCAAACGATTTTATTATCCCATGAAAAATAATCAACACCAAATAAAATCATTTCTAAATTAATATGAGCACGTAGCTATTTGCCCTAAACGTTAAAATTATCTTGCTTATTAAAATTATTTTGATTAATATATTTCACAAGGAATATTCCGTAATACATTCTAGAAAATATTATCATTGCAAAATTATCGTTAAAAAAATAATACATCTGCAGCTATATTATTTTTTAACGATAATTTTATGAACTTGGAAATGGAAAGATATTATTGATTCAGAATATCACAGAGTAACAGATTGCATGAAATCGTTTGCATTGCTTACTAAGATTTCAGACCTATTTTTTTTCAGACGTGAAGTAACGAATTGATTCGAACATCTGCGCGAAAAGTCTGATGCGAATCTTTAGCCGGCATTCATAATTTTGTTTAAGTATTGTAAATAAAATAAAATAAAATAAAAAAGTAATTATATAAAAGAAGTAATTCAAGCTTTTTACTTGTATAATGGTATATTATATCAGTTTTATTTCTTGTCTATTTCGCGTGCAGAGATAAAGTTGAAAATATTATTTTTTTAATAGGATATTTTTTGTAATATATTACAGTGCTAATAGGCTACAATGCAATAATAATATTATTTATTATGTTACGTGAAATAACGCCCATCTCTACTAACGTCACGTGTCATAACTAGGGTTCGACATATTTTTATGACAGGAACGTCAACTAACATGAAAAGTTTTTTTTTTTTTTTTTTTTTTTTTTTAATGGCTGCTCAAGTGTAAACATTCTTTTTGCTGGCACTGTAAATAAATAAGTACCACGAATTTTCTTTAACAGATAAACATGTCTTATACAAATGGATTTTTAAGAAAATCATTCTACACCTGGAAAGTTTCCTAAAAAATCTGTCTGACTAATTAGAATTTGAATTCACATTAAAAATAGCATTCCGAATGAATAATAAATCTAGCAAAACTAAACTTCATTTATACATGCATGAGATTAAATTAAATCTGACTCACCTTCTCCCGCCTTTCCATCGATGATTGAAACAAGAAGAACCACATATAAAAAAAAAAGACGAAATCGAATTAATTATGCGTTTAAATTTAATGACGGTCTTTCCATTCAGAATATTGATGAAACAAATATGTAGCAGATCATCATTTTACAGAGTCTTACATCGACTAAGGTTTTTAAAAGGAGTTTCGAATAAAGTATTATTGAACATCTTTTTCGAATCGAATGAATTATAACAAAATAAAAGAATTAAAGTTTGACTCAGACTAGTTCATTATTGCAACATGGTTTAGAATCGACTAACTATGATTACATATGTTTTACGTAAACGAAGAATATATCCAAAACAATAAAAAAAAAAAAAAAAAAAAAGAAAAGAAAAAGAAAAGGGATGAAAATCCTTTTCTTCCGAGTCACGTGTCTGCTACAGATGAACTGGCTCCGTTCCGTTGGATTCAACAATATTTTCAATTTTAAATAAAATATATTTCCCAACACACAAAAATTTTTTACTTAACACACTTGTAGCTGTTGGTTTTAAAATACATTCCTTCTATATGCTTTCTAAATTCTCATTTACAGGAATACGTAATCTCATAAGTAATTATTCAAGCTTTGCAACATTTTGTCATCGCATATTTTTTCAAGCGTACTGCCGATATTATATTTTTCATTTTTCCTGTATTACTGGCTTTAAAAGATCATTATAGTTTTTTAGCAAATTTGTTAAATTTTCTGGATTTTTGACATTTTTATTTACTGAAAAAGACTCTACAGTTAGGATATTACTTAAATTCAGCTATCCAATCTCTTCCTTTACCATCAGTGGCCGTGCGGTTCTGTGCTCAAAGCTGATTGAGGGGAAAGGCCGGTTTCGATCCCAGGTCGCGTTCGTTGACTTAGCTCTTCGGAGTTTTCTGTGGTTTTCTCCGAAACTCGCGTAAATATGGGCTAGGAGCCCTTGGGAAGAACCCCCAAAGAGAGCATTTTACCTATAGGCCTAGAACTAGTTTAGTCGGCCTTAACTCACACAACCAATCTCTTTCTATAAATAAGGAAAATTTAACTTCTCTCTCTCTCTTTTTTTTTTTTTTTTTTTCAAATATATCATAATATTTTAATTTTATCATCGTATGCTATATTAACTTCAATATACAGTTGCTCCTCGACCTTGATGCTTTTCAGATTTTTGCATTGAACCGGGAGTCGAAGTTAGTGTTGAATAGAGCCGTAAGTCAACCTTTGGAACAGGTATGATTTAATTATTTAAAATATTACATTTTACAATAATGACATACCCATACTTGCCAACCATCAGCGTAAAATTGTTAACGCCTGTTAAAAAAAAAAAAAAAAAAAAAAGCCTCTTCCTCCGCAGCACTTTATTTTCAGAGTAATATTCTCTAAATGTTGTTACGATTAAATAAGAATAAAATTACTCTAAAAAATGACTGGTGTGATAAAAAAAAAAGTGGGTTTTAAAAATTTTGCCCTTCATAATGAGATAGGGCTATTAGAGTATATAGAGCAGCTCTATAATGAGATGGTTGGCAAGTATGCATACCCAATCAATGGAGGCTAGTGAGGGTCGCTAATGGAGTCTGATTAGTGGTGCCATCTGTTAAATGAAAGCTGAATCAACATGTATTTAGGGTTTACTGACAGCATCATACCATACTATGTGTAAGGTTGTGTAGAATGAAGGTTTTTTCTTTTTTCTTTCTTTTTTTTTTTGTATTAATTATATAATGCATATTTATAATATAATGTATATATACAGGGTGACAAGAAATAACTTGGACGAAGTTTCAAACGAAATATCTGTAACTACCACTAAAGTTATAAATTTATTTCATTAGGTATTGGTCCTAGAAAGCGACTAAACAGGTGTAAGTAAGTTAGTTGTGATAACCATTATGGTTAACAAATGATCTGCCATACTTGAATTACACAAGCAAGGAAAGAAACAATGTGAAATTGTTCAACTATTAAAAGTGTCTAAGCAGACGGTTTCACACACAATCAAAGGTTTAAAGAACTCGGACATGATGATGACAGGCCAGGAAGAGAAAAAAAGCGCACAGTTAACACATCAAAAAACCGGAAAGTTATCAAAAACCGAGTTTAACGAAATCCTAGGATTTCAGTGAGAAAGGTTGCTAGAGAGATGAAGATGAACAGAGAAACCGCACGTTTGATGGCAAGAGCAGAGCTTGGTCTTCACCCTTACAAAATGAAAGAGGCTCAAAATCTAACAGCAGAGAACAAACGCACAAGACTTCAAAGGTGTAGAGAACTGTTAAAGCGGGCCGCCGGTGATCGATGGCAAACGTTTGTCTTCACATATGAGAAACTGTTCTCGATTGAACAAACTCCCAATAGCCATAATTACAGAGTTTGGTCAGCAGAAGCACCTGGACCTTCTTGCATTGATGAACGGCGTCAACGACCCCAATCTGTAATGGTTTGGGGTGGGATATGTGCTAGTGGGAAAACACCTCTTGCTTTTGTTGATCAAGGGATAAAGATTAATCAACAAACATATCGCAAACTCATTTTGGAAGATGTTGTCTTACCTTGGTTGCAAAAGTTCTTCGGAAACAAAGGATGGACCTTCCAACAGGATTCCTCACCTGTACACAGAGCTAAACGCACTCAAGATTGGTGCAAGATAAATTTTTCTGACTTCATTGGAGCTCAAGAATGGCCACTGTATTCCCCAGATTTGAACCCAATGGATTATTCTGTTTAGTTCATCTTTGAGATAAGGGTGTGTGCTAAACCTCATAAAACTTTGGAATCCCTAAAGAAATCCTTATGCCAGGAATGGGATAAAATATCAGAAAGTGTGTTGCGGCCCATAGCCGAAAATTTTGTGACACGTTTAAAGCTCTGTATTAAGGCTAAAGGTAGCCACTTTGAAAATTTGTAAATATATTAGATAAAATAATGTATTCATATTTATTTTGAAGTTTGGTCGTAATATTTTCATTAGCATTAATGTTATAATGTATCCTGTGTGTCCGAATTATTTCTTGACACCCTGTAATATAGAAACAGTTTGAATCTACATATTCAATGATATTTTATTTTTTGCAATTTTTTTTCGGTGTTCTTTAATTAAAATAAATAAATAATTACTTAAAAAACTGACAACTAAAAACATACTTTCTGACAAAAAAGTGTGTTGTTATAATGAAACGGCTCAAACAATCTTCACAATGCTATAAGCTGAATATTTATATATTTTATACAAATGAAAAGATGCAATGTCTTGTATTAATTAAAAAGAAAAAAAAAAAAAAAAGAGAAACTAACTTTTAATATGAAAGCAGTTCATGAGATTATACATAACTGAATATATCACGTCCAATAATACACTTCAGTGGGCTATACAGAAAATAAATAATAATAATAATAATAATAAAATATTAACATTTTCTTTCGTGTAATGTATTATTATTCATTTTAATTTAAAAAAACCTTGCTGAATGCATTGTTTAGAATCTTACATTAAATAAGTTATTAATTGAAGGAAATAATGAAGAAATGTAAAACGCTTAACGATAATTTTATTTTTAATTAAACAAACCATATAAATAAATATTAAAAAAAATAATTAATAAAAAAAATTAAAAAAAATTGAGATTTCATAAAAACAATTTGTAGATATTAATGTTTGCGCTATTAATAATGAAAAATATAATACTAATATTTTGAAAAATGAAATGCAATTATTGAATTCATTTAAGAATATAATTACAGAAAACAAAAGAAATTATAGTCCAATTATAAAAGGAGAACTCCTAAAACTAATCCTCTTTTATTTATGTTTATTTAAGGCGTAATTTCATTAGTCCAAAACAAATTTTTAAACATTTAATACGCACATATCGGAGAAAAAAAGCTTTTTTAATTGTTTCAATAATTTTCTTTACAATTTATTCTCTTCATTAATTTAGAAGTTTAGATTTCTTCTGCAGAAGCTCTTATGTAAATTAGTGTTTAACATTATTGATGGTCCTCATTAACAGTGACTAAATTTCTTTGCATATTAATTGTCTTTATGTAGTTATAATTTATTAGTCTAGCATGACTGTCATAAACTGCGTTAAAAATATATCAGTAAAATGAAAGTGGATTAATATAATATTTCTTATACTTTTTAAATTTATACAAATAATAAGAATTTAAGATTTTTTCTTATTATCTTATATTTCATCAATATATCAGAATTATACATAATTCATAGAAATCATAATGTAATTGATTTTAAAAATACTTATATATTTTCCTTTAATAAGAAAAATAAATCCCTTCGCTCGTAATATATGCTGCATATACATAAAATATAAAATTTTATATCAATTAAGTGTACTTAAAACTATTATATTTTTAAAAGATATTAAAATTTAACTTTTAGGGAAAAAAAAGCAGCAATTAAAATTTTTCGTTTTAATATTTATTCTTTATAATAAGCGAATTAATCATATAATTTATTTTGTGTGTATCCTATGTTTCTCGAAAACGGATCTAATAATTTTCACAATAAGCTTGGGGTTTTTCAGGATGAAAAACCTATCTAGCTGAACTTCATCACCGGAAAAAATCGTGTTTGCCGGTAATCCAAGCAAAATCCGAGGCAAAACTTAGTTTTATATTCCGAGATATGTGAGAATTAACTCTTATTTTTTGAAAGTTATTTACAACAACGAACCTTACAGCAATAGATTTTTAATTAAGGCGACATTAAAACTGCGGATAATGTAGCAATATCGCCTTGATTTCTTCGAAACATTTGCCTGGAGATAAAAAAAAAAAAAAAAATCAGGTAACTTATTTAACCTATCTGATAATTACACTTTTGTAAATGAATTATATTATGATCAATTTTCTCCTGTTGTTGGAATTTCAAGACAAAAGTTTTACATCTATCTTTCGAGATATTTTCTGACTTTATTTCTTTTAACTCGATTTAATTACCTTTACATTCTTTATGTTACGAGATTAAAATATAGTTTATATAAAATTGAAATTTGAATATAGAAGTATCAGATCGATTATTTCGTAATCGATAACCTTCGATTTAGAAAAAAATTTCTTAATCTCGTAATATAATTTGTAAGGTGGTGTCATCGATAGATTTTTTTTTTTTTAATTAAATTAATGTGTTATTCGTTGTTATTAGAAGATTCAAGTACAGAAACAAACATTCCTTTAGTAAGGAATTGTTGTTTTCACACTATTTTAATTAACTTCATTTGTTGTCTGTAAGATAGCGTTGCAAGCGAATTTTAACTCAATTCTCACCATTTGATTCATCTGAAATTGTGCATAAATGCATAACATTGATGACAGTATGCTCAAAATTTTTGTTTGTTTATTGATAACATACACATCAGCTTGACTCGAAGTCCCGTCGTAAACTCCTGTCAAGATTAGGACATATAGCCCATACGAAGAGATTATAATACGAAGATATAATAGGAATACAATACGAAGAATTAGAAAAACCCTCAGAACCAGCCTGGGAATCGAATCCACTCTCCTGTGCTCGAGAGCGATTAGAGGTAAAGGTAAAATTAAAATTTCATATTTGATTTGTATATATGTAAAGCAACGAAAATTTAGTTGACTTTAGGAAGAATAGACAAATGTCTGTATTTTTTATTCCTTTATCTGTCTCAATTTTTAACAAAGCTTCCTTGTGAAAAAGCATACAGAAAATTTTCTTCTAGACGTGGACGTCGTTTCCTGTACCTATTACACTGTTAAAAAATTCTGTAAATTTAATGTAAATATTTATCCAGACTCTCTGTAAATTTACAGTAATTCTTAGTTAAAAGTGAATAATCGAGATTCCCAATATTTATTCTGTATTTTTACCTAATTTTATTACTTAATTTTTTTAATTAAAATTAAAAATTACTGTTTATACTTTAGAAAAAGCATTCTAAGTTCAATGTATATTACCACCAATAATTAATTAAATTAATATTAGTTATTAAAGTCTATATATAGAATAAGTTTTTTTACATCTCCGTTTATTTTTCTCTGTAATTTTACGTAAGACTTAAGATAATAGATTACACAGAGTTTTCTGTTGAAATTTTTAACAGTGTAGGAAAAACTTCTCCCCATATTAGAAGAAATAATATCGAATCCAAGAAAACTTTTGAACACTAGTTTCGATGTATTTACACGATTTGAGATGCCCTAAATTTGATTTGACTATTTTTAGAGAATGTCTATCTGTTTGTGTGTTTTTATATGTGTACTAGCTGGCTACGCCCGCTTCGCTGGTCCCTATTTTTAAATGAATCGCTATAATTACTGAATTCTCAAAATTGCATTAATTTTTATCACGTGAAAGAAAAGAGAAACAAAATCTGATTAGGAAAAATGTCGCACATGGTTCCCACTATCTTCGGGAAAAATTCCCAAAATGCTCTAACTCTTATTTCTATTATTTTCCCCCTTCGCCCCCCTCCTGTCTATCCTAATAATTTTACAAATTCGAAAATATGTGCAATCGATTTGTAGGTATCGAAAACCACTATGTACCAATTTTGAATGATCGAACTCTATTTTATTTTAATTTTTTGTCCCTCCGCTCCCCCCTTCCCGACCCTCCTAATAACTTTACACTTTCGAAAATATCCCCATTCGACTTGCAGGCCTCTAAAACCTATCTGTACCAATTTTGAACGGCCTAACTGTATTTCTATCTGTTTTTGCCCATAGACTCCCTCACCGCCCACCCTCCTTCCCACCCCTCCTAATAATTTTACAAATTCCAAAATATCCGCAATCGATTTGTTGGTATCGAAAACCTCTATGTACCAATTTTGAATGATCGAACTCTATTTTATTTTTATTTTTTGCCCCTCCGCTCCCCCCCCCCCCTTCTAGCCCATCCTAATAACTTTACACTTTCGAAAATATCCCCATTTGATTTGCAGGCCTTTAAAACCTACCTTGTACCAATTTTGAACGGCCTAACTGTATTTCTATTTGTTTTTGCTCCATAGCCCCCCTCCCCCTTGCTGCCCCACCTGGGGGCTGAATTTCTAAAATTCTAGAAATTGGTGTTTAGATATTTGCATTAATTCTATTTTAGAGCAAAAATTTCACGTATATCTGTTTTTTTTTTTTTTCTTTTTTTGTTTAAGATATATAGGATTATGTGAAATCACGTTTTGCCCCCCCCCCCCCTCTCCCTTGGGGACCGATTTTCTAAAATTACAGAAATCAATTTTTAGACATTTGTGTTAGATATATTTTAAAGCAAAAAATTTACGGATATCTGTTTTTTTTTTTAATTTGAGATATGAAGGATTTTGTGAAATCACGTTTTGCCCCCTTCCTTCCATTGGGGGGCGAATTTTGTAAAATCGCTTCTTAGTGGATGCCTACGTCATAGAAAGAACATTGTCACAAAATTTCATGTTTCTAGGTCCAGGGGTTTGGTCTGGGCGATGATGAATCACCCACTCTCACTCACTCAGTCAGGAAGAACGATTTTATATATATAGATGACAAATTTTGTGAACATTGCATCTCACGAATTAAATAGAGAAATTTAAGGAAATTTGGTATCCAGTTGCACTTTGACCTAAACTGGGGCTGAATACATTTGGGGATCAATTGCTAAACATATGGCGCTGACATCTCATCTTTTGTTTATTTTTTATATAGCAGTATAAAACAAAATATTATATAAATGTACATAATGAGAATTATTTATATAGTATATATATATATATATATATATATATATGTTAGTAAAATCGATATGTTTTTCTAAAAAATTATACAGACACGACATTATTTCATTATTTAAAACATGAAAATCTGACATTGACAGATTTTAATTTAGTGCCAGAGGCCTACTGCTAAACTTGTTAATATCGACAAATTCTTCTTTAGTTAATTCGTGACGATCTAAATTCCATGATAAAGTTTTCATTAAATCAAACCAATGTGTTTCAGCTGCAGATATTGTAACAAATAACGTTGGAAGTCCAAACTGTCTTATAGCCGCAAAATAACGTTTTTTCTCTTTTTCCCAATGAGGGGGAGGTGTGCCTTGGGGGGGACTCATGTCAAAGGTGTGCCTTGGGGGGGACTCATGTCAAAGTTGGGCCTTGGGGGGACTCATGTCAAAGTTGGGCCTGGGGGGGACTCATGTCAAAGTTGGGCCTTGGGGGGACTCATGTCAAAGTTGTACCTTGGGGGGGACTCATGTCAAAGTTGGGCCTGGGGGGGACTCATGTCAAAGTTGTGCCTTGGGGGGACTTCATTCAATAAATCCCCATTCAATAAACCGACTGAAATAGGCATTTAGTACTATTAAGAGTGTATTATAAAAATTCGACAACGCTGTACCGACTGAAATAGGGGTACCTTGAGGGGGACTCATGTCAAAGTTGGGCCTGGGGGGGACTCATGTCAAAGTTGTGCCTTGGGGGGACTTCATTCAATAAATCCCCATTCAATAAACCGACTGAAATAGGCCCTTAGCACTATTAAGAGTGTATTATACAAATTCAACAACGCTGTACCGACTGAAATAGGGGTACCTTGGGGGGGGACTCATGTCAAAGTTGGGCCTTGGGGGGGGACTTCATTCAATAAATCCCCATTCAATAAACCAACTGAAATAGGCCCTTAGCACTAATTAAGAGTGACCTATAAAAATTCGACAACTGTACCGACTGAAATAGGCCTCTAGCACTAATAAATACAAAAGTTTAATAAAAACTATCATGTTGTCGCAACCACAAGACTTTCTTATACAAATTCATGCAGTACAAATTATTTATTAAATTATTATTTAATAAAATTATTTTCATTCATACATGCAGACCACTTTTATTTCTGAGAAATATAACACTAAATGCTTAAAGTAAATCAATTTTGTACCGACATCAGAGGAAATGCGATTTTTTTTTTTCCGTTAAAAATGAAAATATTGGTAACTTCATTTTAAATTATCACAGATCAATAGTTTCACCATTGGTTGGTATTTAGTTGGACTTTGACCTAAACTGTTGCTGGTTACATTTGGGGATTAATCCGCTCAACAGGTGGATCTGTTATCCCACCTTTTCATTATTTTTTATATAACAGTATAGGACGAAATTTCGTAAGAATGTAGAAATAAGGATTATTTTAATATATGAGTAAAATCTATAGGAATTTCTGAAATAGACACAAAATATTAATAAAAAAAAAAAAAAAAAAAAGAAAGAAAGAAAAAACTAGCATGTTGTGACAACCACAAAATTTTTTTCTATGTTATCTTTTACAAATTCACGCGGCACAAGTTATTTATTAAATTATTATTTTATTAAAATTATTTTCCATGATGAATGCAGATGATTTTTACGCAAAGAAGTATAACACTACATGCCTAAAGATAGTCAATTTTGTGCCGACATCAGAGGAAATACGATTTTATTTCACCCAAACATTTCTTTTTTTCTTTTTTTTTTTCCTTTTTTTTCCGTTAAAAATGAAAACGATAATTTGATTTTAAAATTATCACAGATCTATGATTCGACCATACGTTTTAAAGGTATTGACGAGTTCTTTCGAAAGATACCGATATTGAAAATACCTTCCGAGGTGGAGGTGCTTCTCTCCCAGGGGGCAAGCGATGCTCTTACATAATATAATTGTTTCCTAGTATACTACTACTACAATTATCAATAATTCATATTAATTTTACAATCATTCTTTAAAATAATTCTCTTTATATATATTTATGCAAAATTTTGTCCTATACTGCCATATTAAAAATAATGAAAAAATAAATAAATAAATAAAAATGGGATGACAGCACCATCTGTTGAGTGATTGATCCCTCAAACGTAATGAGCAACGTTTTAGGTCGAGGTTCAACTAAATACGAAGTTTATTTAAATTTAGCTCATTGGTTTGTGAGATGCAGCGTTCACAAAATCTTTGACATAAAACACACACACACACAGACAGACATTTGTGCTTAGTCAAATTGTCAACTCTAAAAATGTCAAATTGTCCTTAGGACATCTGAAAACGTGCAAATCCATCGAAACCTAGAGCTAAAAAATTTTCATAAATCCAATACTTTCTTTTTATAGTTGTAGTAGAAAGTAAAAATAGAAAATAATAGTAATAAAAAATTCCTAACACTCATTTAAAACTTTAATAATAATAATAATAAAAAAAAAAAATATGTTTTCAATCATCAATATTAAAAAAAAGATATAGCCTAAATATATATATAGAGGAAAAATGAATTTTTAGTGACAGTTTTTTGTCATTGTTTAAAAAGTATTTAACGTAGCTTCTAAATCAGGAAAGTTTAGTTTACGGAAATACCTATTATTTAAACATAAAAGTATATATTAATTTTTATTGCTAACAAGAATTTTAGCTGCTCTGTTATGTAACTACCAAATAAAAGAAAGTTACCTAATGTTCTTGAATAGTTAAAGCAAGTCTGGGAAATTATACTTACGTAAAACTATGCAGAGTACCTATTAAATAAATGTTCCCAAAAAATTTACGCAGAATTCTACTAAAGTAGTTTGATGTTGATTTGTGGTATGTATAACTAAGTTGTTAAAATTTCTATTTAAAGGTTTTTATAAAAGTGTAGTATAATTGAGTTATCAGGTTATTTATAATAGAAAATAATATTGCTATCTTTGTTTACTTCCAATACCCTACTACCGTAGGTAATGGAAATATTGTATTTGGTCCAAAAATTCGATATCAAGATTTCACCTGATTTACATGTTTTAAGGTCCCCTGAATCCAAAAAAGTGGTTTTTGGCAATTGATCAGTGTGTGTGTGTGTATGTGTGTATTTATGTGCGGAATCTTCTGGCTATCATATCTCCGAAACTAATAAAGATAGAACTACAAAACTTCAGAATTGAGACAGATCTGGTGTACAGATGAAGTTTTCATATTTTGGTGAAAATTTAAAAATCGGAAACCGGATGTGGGATTGTAAGTCCGTATCCCAAAAATGGCTCTAACGATTTTCTTCAAAGTTGCTATATAAACACTATATTAGATGTCCTTTCGAATGATATAGTTGGTTAGTTCAGAAAAATTGATAGGCGTCTTGTATAAATAGCTCAATTTCTGGTCACGCAAGCGCGTTCCTTTAAAAACGGTTGCACAGATTTTATTCAAACTCGCCATATTAACTCACTTTTAAATATCCTTTCGTATGTATTTATTGTTTTACGGTCAATAATTGATTTTTTGTAAAAGCTGGTATCTCAAAAACTTCTCTAACGATTTTCTTGAAAATTAATATTATAAATACATTTCTTTCTCATGTATTACTTGGTTAGGAAAATTAACAGTGATCTTGCTTAGGTAGGTGATCTTCAGATCTTGGAAATTTGTGTTTCAAAAAATAACTCCAGCATTTTTTTCTCTCATTTTTTACCTCGCTATACGTAAGCTTCGTTTTCTATGTCTTATATGTGTATAAAAATTCTCTTACTGTGAAAATTTTGTGTTTCTACTTCTTTAGGTCACTTTTATGTTTTCGGGTCACATTATCTCCCAAAAATGCATATAAATACGTGTAATAGTGAGTAATGGAAGTCGTGTGGTTGTTTCACACCAGATTTTTTTATTTTATTTTTTATTTTTCATACTTTTATAAACTTGTATGACCAGTCCTTATATTAGTAATGGTCATACAAGTAATGGTACTAATATGAATATCCATCTTCCATCAATGTTAACTATATTCTGAAATTTTTTAATGTTTACTCCATTGAAATTAATCCTTTGCCGGTCCTAACCTAGCACTTTAAAGAGTGTTGCCAAATTTAGAGACTCTTTTATTCAACTATCATCAATAATTTTAAGGAGTGATATTTGATATGTATAATGAAGAAATAACCTTCGAAGTGATTATACAACCGTTACAGTTAAAATTTAATGGTGGTTATAGAAAAAAAAAAAAAAAAAAATCCCTAATTTTGGCAACTCTGACCAGAGTAGTGAAATTAAATAGGACCTGCAAGGGGTTAAGCTGGTATATGAAAACAGAAAAATATCTTAATTTATAAATTGAATATAAATTTCAAAATGTATTAATGACCAATATATCAATATAAATAGGTTTAAACGAACTATTGAAATAATGGGTATATTTTGTATAAAAATAATATTATTATTTACTTTTATGTTATTTATCATGGATTTAAGCGTTCAGTAAACGACATTTTAATTGGTATTAGCTAATACTGCGTTGCTGCTTACATGCTACACCTAGAGCATATTACATTAGGTCGGGTAACGTGTTGTGCTTAAATCTATTTACATATCAGTAGATATTGTCTTTAATATTATTAGTAAACACAATTTTGAAAAACTTTTCGGCCTCACACTTTTAGGTCTCATTGTTTCCTGCTTTTTCTGTAAACTGAACTTTACTATAAACGGGTTACTAAATGATTTAATTTAACTTTAAATTTTTGTAACTTTATAAAATATTGTGGAAATTAATTTTTTAGGTTTTTCTGCAGTATATTTAGAATTTAAATGCTAATCTGTAATTGAACACAAAGCTTATTAAAATTTGGATGAAGGAGCTAGAAAATGACATTTCTCTATATTGTATAAATAAATAAATTAATTAATTAAAATTCTGCTTACAAACTTTGTAAATAGAATTTAATTTAGTTCGACAGGACTTATTGTAATCTATCCTATCATATAAAGTCATGCGGTAACTATATTTCATCTCCTAGCATCGGTTACTGTATGTAATTTCTTAAAATTTGTTTGGTATATCTTTAGCTTAGGAGCCTCTTGGCGGCTTTTGAATTTTTGTTATCGTTCTGTTTCTGAATTAAAATAACTATATCAATTTCGCAAGTAAAGATCTTGGCAAGAATCGTCCAAGCTACTTCTGTGCCAAATTTCAAATTTCGCCAAAAGGTCCAAGCTGTTCCGTTGCTTTAGCACAATTTTCCTGAATTTTATTTTAAATATTTTTATAACTTAATGTTAGAGGGGCAAAAGACAAAAACATTTTTTAATTGGTATAAATATACAAAATGTTTATGTGTAATTTATGCTTTAAATGGTTAAAGTAGTTTTTTCTATATCGTTGTCATATCTATAAATTAAATTAAATTACCTGTACCATTATATTTCATTCTCCATGCACACTTTTTATTTTCTAAATTAAATATATTATCTAAATCTAAAAATAAATAAATAAATAAATAGATATTTAAATAAATAAATAAGAAACAGTTGCACATTCATTTTTTCTTTCGACATAAAAAGAAATATATTTATTCATTTATTCATTTATGTATTTATATTTATTTACTTATTTACTTACATTTGTTATTTTACAGATTTGACGTAATATTTAAAAATAGTTTTGGAAATTAAATTGTAAAATTGGATATTGGCAGGTATCTTGGAATATTTATGGTTGAACACTACAAACGGTGACAACTCAAAATTTCAGATTGAAAGAAATGTTTTTTTAGTACAACCTGTCGTACCCAATAAAGAAGAAAAAAAAAAAATAAAAATAAATAAATAATAATAATAATAATATTTTTGTTGGGTATTTTCACAGTTAGAATTAAACTTTCATACAAATTTTCAGTTAGGACAATGTTTTACAGCATTGTATCTTATCGTTAAAGATTATTTTACCGTCAGTTAAAGTTTTAATTTGTCATTAATCATTACTTGAAATGACAGATGATGTTGTTCTGTGAAACTAGACATTATCCAAAGTTTAGAAAATTAGAAAATTGTAGAATGAAAATAATCCTTAGATATTTATAATACCATCATTACTGAAACATTAGGTAAATCAGTAAATATCAATAAACTGCCTCTAAAGAAAAAAAAAATTAATTAATTTTATTAAATTTGCTTATTAGTATAATATTAATTAAAAAATTAAAATTCTACAAAAAAAAAAATAATAATAATAATTAAAAATTTTAAACTTCCTCGCTTTCATGAAGTTTTCGGACAGTATTAGTGTTTTATAGCATAAAATTGTTGCTTGTGTCTGGGGGGACTCATGCCATAGTTGGGCCTGGGGTGGGGGGGACTCATGTCAAAGTTGGGCCTTGTGGGGGGACTCATGTCACAGTTGGGCCTTGGGGAGGACTCATGTCAAAGTTGGGCCTTGGGGGGTGGACTCATGTCAAAGTTGGGCCTTGGGGGGAACTCATGTCAAAGTTGGGCCTTGGGGGGGGACTCATGTCAAAGTTGTGCCTTGGGGGGGGACTCATGTCAAAGTTGTGCCTTGGGGGGACTCATGTCAAAGTTGTGCCTTGGGGGGACTCATGTCAAAGTTGTGCCTTGGGGGGGACTCATGTCAAAGTTGTGCCTTGGGGGGGACTCATGTCAAAGTTGTGCCTGGGGGGGGACTCATGTCAATGTCATTTTGAAAAGATTTTGATGAAATTCTGGCAAAAGCAGAATTTAGTTTAGGACGGAGGACTATTAGTTTTTTTTCTTCCCAATTATAACATAGCTTTCAAATTTATTCAATTATATTTTCGATAAATTTTAGATTTCGATAAATGTCCAACTATCGAAAAATGATTTCGACAAATGTCCAACTATCGAAAACGACAACGCAAAAATCGCTGTCTGAGACTAATAGGCCCTCAGTCCTAAAAAAAAAAAAAAAAAAAACCCACTAATATAATAAAACAAACTGAATTTAAATGAAATAATTTTAATAATACAAGAAATTACATTAGTCAAAATCAATACCCGCTATAGATTTCTAGATTTTTTTTTTTTTTTTTTTTCCCACGAATCAAAATTATTTAATCAGTTTTCAAAGAGGAACAAATCGATACTTAATTTTATTTGATTAATCATTATTTCTGGAATTTGGAAAAATTAATGAAAAACTTTTACTGATTTTCACTGAATTGGTGTTTCTAATTCGTATACAGGCCTGTCACAGGCGACTTTTATTATTATTATTTTTATACCACTATTTTCGTGACAGGAAATTAACAATAAATTTATACGAGAAAACGGCTGGTTTACCTGCGTAAATATATTAAAAATTTTATTTTTTAGACATAATGGTACAAAAATAATTAAGAAAAAAAAAAATAGCCTGTGACAACCCTGCGTATATTATGTACACGATTTTTAATTAGTGTTGTATATTGCAATGTTTAATGTTTTTTGATTATTTAGATTTAAGAAAATTCTGTAGTGCATTGTTTATTTCTTGAAAATTAGAATAAAATGGTCAGTTTTCATTAATTTAATAATACAGTATTTGAATGACGAAGTTTCACCCCGAATCATTGAAGAAAACATCTGAAGAATAAACAGACTGGTTTATTTTTGGAAATCATCGCTATAGATATATTTCTTTATTAACACTTTCGGGAACGTTGACGTAGGTTCACGTCATTTGAAAATCTAAAACTCTGCCAGTGGGCGTTCTTTCGCAATTTGTATGTTATTTACTTCTTAAGAATAATCCCTATCACGATTGCCAGATTTGCCCTTTTTTTTATTCGATAGTCACCAATAATTTTTATTTGTAACGTTTGATTATTCACTTCGAAGATAGATAGTATATTATGTATATCAAATGTCACTTCTAAAAATTATTGGTGACTATTGAATAAAAAAAAAGGTCACATCTGGCAACGCTGTATCTTATATACATATTTGTATAATCAAATATACCAAGGATACAAATACTTTGATTAGAAAGAATATAACTATAATGTATATCCATCTGTAATATAAATGTTAATGCAGAAAATTTTGTCTTGAAATATTGTAACTTGAGAGAATAACGCCCACAGGCGGACCTTACCATCAAAAAGACAAAAAGATGCAGTCGCGAAAATTTTAATTGAATCCTAATAATTGTATCGTCAAGTTCCAACAGAGCCTGAAGTCACCGCCCTTTTTATAGAACACTTTCAGGGACGAAAAGTTTCCGCCTTTATTGCTACTAGTATTTTTATGCAATAATCTCTGCAATACGACGCAGTACTATAAAAATGCTGTAAAGATTTCTGTATGAAAATAGTGGTAGCAAAAAAAGTGAATATCTTTTCGTTTGTTTATTTTTTATTTATTTATTTATTTTAATTTTTGCCACATGGTTGTTGCTGAAAACTAAAATTTCTATCTGAGTACATAAAATTCAAAGTATTGATAAGTTTCCACCCCGTTATTTTTCTCATGTTATTATACACAGGAAAATGCATAGTATTGACTATAGGTTCTTCCGAGCTCCAAAAATATTCGTAGTCGAGTATTGGCAAGGTTTTCATGAAATAACTGCATATTTTTAGATAGTGTGACATGACAAGATTATCAGTTTAAAATGAGTTTGCAGTACTTCTGATACGATGAATCTAAATATTATACAAATTTACGACGAATTTGTTGAATATTTGGTACAAGAGTGAAACTTGCATCACAAATTTGCTACATATTTCGTGTATGAGGATTTGGAAGTTTGCGTTATCTTACTGCAGTCTTGTCATGCTGCCAACCTTATCCGAAGAATTGTTAGTAACGACCTTTTTCCACACCATTAAATCTTTAGAGTAATTCTCTTCAAATGCATTTACGATGAATTAAGAAGGAAAGCACTCTAAAAATAAACTGATGTAGGAAAATGGGCGGGTACTAACAATCCTTCGGATTAGGTTAGCAGCTCTGCATGCTGAACTTGATGAAAGTTTAGAGGCTTGCAAAAAAGTCTGATACAATTTTGCCTCAAACTAAAATTGTCATGTTTGAAGACACTTTAAAAATCACTGGCTACTCCGTTTAATTAATGTGCATCCACTAAGTGTCTAGTTATGGTGTATTCCTGAGCTGCCATGCCTTCACGTTTTTCTCTTAAATATTTAACTTAATAATATTTAATTGCAGAAATTAAGTCGTTGAATAGACGAAAACTTTTTATAGAGAAGTAGCGGTATTAAAAAAGCCTATTTACGACAGCTATATATAATCTAAAGATATGCACTAAAACAAATTAGTCTTTGGAATTAAAGTTGTAAATTTTTAAGTTAATGTGGTGCTTAAATCAAACGTTTAATACTGCAAGTACCACGATACTGTGACCTAAAAATAAATTTTTACCACTATTTAAGAATAGTAATATATGCCTTAGTTAATCGCAGATAATTATTAGAAAAATAAATACTATTATAAATTATCCGGTATTAGGGTTACGCACTAAATTGCAATGAATTAGAATTTCTGTTGTGTGGGGAAAAAAATTGTGTTTATGCAAAACGCTAAGCTAATTCTCGAATAAAGTAATTTCCTTTTTTTTTAAATATTTATTATTATAGATAACACGCGTTTAATTACTACACATTTGTCAAATACATTTTCGTGAATTTCCATTTAAAATAATTTAAGGTTTCATTAGAAAAAAAAAAAAGAATGTAATTTATAAATTAAATGGAAAAATTTATCTTCAACATCATGGGAAAATATCAATAAATATTTTCATCATTATTGTTATTCAATTATTACTTTTGTAAATACAGTTTGTAGATATTAATGCTGAAACAAATGGAATTGTTGATTAATTCAAATGGGAAGAAAAAACAATTAATGGATTTCTTTTATAAAATTAATGGAAAATGAAAGAAAGTATATCATAATTAAAAATCGCAAATTGATAAAGAGGAATTATAATTATAAAATGTATTGTTTCGTTGTCATGAAATAAATTAAAAAACCTTTATTCGAGTCTATTACGAATATGCTAAAGTAAAAATCTTATTAATTACTTTAAATTTCTTCTACATTGCAATATCTTAATTAAATTTCAAATTTCATGATAGATATCCATTATTTTTTATTTATTTGACATTACTCATTAAAAGTGTATTTCGACTAATGCTAGTTAAGTTTTTAAATATTCATAAGAAAAAAGTATTAGATTCGTACATATTGTTAGTTGATGTTTTTAAAAATTTTAAGAAGTCCTGACCAAGTTTTAACCAGTTTTGGAGCTATATCTGATTGCATATGTGCACACTTGCACGTTTTATTTCACACCACTATTTTTTTTAATAAAAAAAATATTCCGGTAGCCCCCCCCCCCAAAAAAAAAAAAAAAAAAAAAGTACAAAATGGCAGCTGTGTGTTTGCATAGCCTCCTTAACTAGATGCCTGTCGCGTAGCTCGGAAACTAGGCAACAGTTGAAGCGGTAGACAACGCCACCTGGTACAGATTGCGCTACTTTTTTATTCAACAACCACCAAAAATATTTAAAAGTGGGATATGATATACATAAAAAAGCGAATAGAATCGAAGAAACGTCGATTATATATATTATATGTATCACTTCTTAAAATTATTAGTGACAGTTGAATAAAGAATTCCCATAATATGTACTAGGTGGCACTGTCTACCGCTTCAACTGTTGCCTAGTTTCCGAGCTTAGTTAAGGAGGCTATGGTGTTTGTATGCATGACAGAACTGTTTGCCTGCTTTAGATCAAGAACTAATGCACAGAATTACAAAGTACAATGAGGACTAAATTTAACCAGTAATTGCAAATTTCGAAGTTTTTACTTACAATAGTATGAATCAATCAGAGTATTTTTTTTTTTTTTTTTTGTATCCGTAGCAGCAACATTTAACTCCGCAGGGGTGTAAATTTTCATTGCAATTAATGAAAATTCCTCAATTAGTTGTATAAGAGATACTGAACTATATAGCTGTGATAATTTCAAACAAATTTATTAAAAGTTTTATGAAAAAAAAAAAAAAAAAAAAAAAAAGTAAATAAATAAATAAATAAATAAAAATCTGAAAATAAAGTGAATTTTCTAAATTGTCAAAGAAAAAAATGACTTTCTTTTGAAATTTGGATGTGTAAGTTTTTCAGATGAACATCTGCAATCACCGTGAGATATAATTCCGTACACTGAATTTGGGAATATACTTTACAATTTTTGCCAATGAGTGAGGAAGTCGTAAAAATTAACCTACGATGAATGAAAAACACTAGGTGACTGTGTTTTGGTCAAAATTATGTGATTTTATACATGAAGATACAAAATAAAAATTTTTCCTGGCTCACAGTCATCAGTTTATATAAATTGTTTTTGGGCAACATAATACATTTTCAACGTACTACTTGGTAGAATATTCTATTCAGTTGGTTCTTTAAAAACTTGTTTAATTATACATGTAAAGAATAAAGATAAAATAAATTTTTATCTTTTTTTTTTTTTTTTTTTTTTTTTTTTTAAATAAAATATTAAAATAAGTATATATATATCTATATACAGACAGAGAGAGATATAAGTTAAATAAATGTTTTTTTTTTATTAATATTTTAACTTTTTAAAAGAAACATACATTGTACTTATAGAACATTAATGTATGATAAAAATACAAAGAATTCAAATGTAATGTTTCAAAATTAGTGATTATTTTGGAAATAAATTATAATTTCAGTTGATTTCAAAATTATACTCATGAGGCAGATAGAAATATACATAGAATTTAAATTAATATACCATTTCAAATGCATTTTCACTCATAAAAAGGAATTACCATGAGTATATTCCTCATCAAAATAATAAAGTTTTTATTTTCCATTCGTTGATATACAAATTAAAGTTCTATTTAGCAGAAAAATGTTTTTAAATTTTCGTTTTTCTTTTCTGTTTTCTGTTTTCTTTCTTTCTTTCTTTTCTTTTCTTTTCTTTCTTTTTTTTTTTTTTTTTTTTTTAAATACTGCATTGGTACAGTGAAATTTACAAAACATGGATTTCTTACATTATTTAAAAACTTAATTTAATTTTAATATATTTTATTCACAACAATTTTGTTGCTTACGAAAATTCACTCATTTTCAAAATTTGTTTTCTTTTTTTATTCCTTTTTCAAAATTGTATCTCATAGATTTTTAATACGAATGACACGAATATGATTTAAGAGTAAGTTAAAATTTATAGGGATATAGCATTACTCCAGTTTTTCACACGCACAAAAATTATGAAAATTGCTTCAAGCTATTAAAATTTTCAAAACCAGAAAGGTAAAATAAATAAATAAATGAATAAAATTGGAAAAATCAGTAGTGCTTGGTTTAGACGAAAAAAAATTTTTGTTTTTTCAATAAAACGCTTTATGAAAGTTTTATGATACTACCACAAATATTATCAAGAAAATATTAATTGTCAAATGAATCTAATTTGCACTGCTAGGTTTGATCGCAATTTAGAGATATCCAGAAGAGAGAGCACGATATAAGTCCATCGACGTGTTAGGCTGTCATCTAATTTTAAAAATTATGCTCTTTTCCAGCTTTTTGCTTTCCCTACATTTTTCGAATGATTTTTGTGTAGCATATGCAATGATTAATCTCACTGATGTCGATAATATAGCTACATAATATCGATACTATAAAGGAATGCTATGCAGAGAGAACAATATTATATTTAAAAAAAAAAAGATATCAGTTTAATATGTAGATTACAATGTTTTTTCAGTGTGATGTGGACTGAAAAAAAAAAATAATTGACGTTTCTATTTTTTCCTTTTTTAAGTACTTTTTTTCATGTAAACTTTTGAGGTTGAGACTGTAGAAGGTCGCTACAGTTGTTTGAAATTAAGCTGGATCCAGCAAAATATTAAGTTGGGATGGTTAAATCGCTTCGACGCCAGTGACTCGGCGAAAGTTTAGGTCGGATTAGTCTTGTGTCGACATGGTGCTGCAACGAAGGAATTAGGTTGTGAGAGGTAGATGAACTGGAAGCGATTTTAAAAGTTTGATTGAAATTAAGAGAAAGGAAGTTGGTAGAAAGTAGTATAAGATGGAGATGGTTTTCGTAAAAGTTGTGGAGTAGTGGAGTCTTGTCCGTCGTTTGTCTAAGACAACGGCTAAGTAGTAGAGTGTGGAGAAAGTTATAATTCAGTTGTTGAGATTAAGTGCAGCTTAAGTTAAGCAGTTTGAAAAGTGTTGTTATGCTTCAGTGCGAGAATTTGTGAACGGAAACAGATTCGTCTGGGAATCCACGAACTGGTTTCAAGGTCACACTATCTACGCAAAGGAGTGCATCCGTCCATAGCTTCTACTATTCTGGGGTGAGATATTTAAATTTATTTCAATTAGTAAGTATACATTTATTTGATAAAGAATTTAAATACGCTGACTGAGCTACCGCAATTCCAGATCGTCCTCCCATTAATCTGGTTGAATAAACTCTTGGTTTTTATTTTTATATAAGAGACTCTGTGTTAATTTCAATATCTAATACATAAATCATTAAATTAACTATGTTAATCATTGAGTTAAGATGCGGTCTGCGTCAACGCATACCTCACAAACTTAGTAGCTACACTAGCTACTGAGCGCGATCGAACTCTTCTGTCTGTAAAGCAAGTACCTACCCTTAGGAGTATGCAAAAGATGCTGGTTCTCTTCTTTGTATCACAGAGTTATCACATTCTTGTATCTCCAAATAATTCTTCATTCTGTCATTTAATTGGGACACACTTTAATTGAAAAGTCAAAATTTATAGAAGTCTTAAACTTCATCAGCTTTATAGTCCGGTTATTGTATTTTGGGAGTAATAAAAAGAGAATTTACAATATTTATTGTTCCCGAGCATCTTGATTTTTCGCTACAGCAATAATCAAAGATGTTTCCTATACGTTGTAGACCTGTACTTCTTGTAGATGCGTTAGAAGGTTCCAAAAAAAAAAAAAAAAAAAAAAAAAAAGAAATTTGTACACCTAAATTTTTATATGTAAATTTTTTTTAAATAGATATTAAAGAATTTCAAAGATTAGTAAGCCTAAAGTTACTATATAAAAATAGCGGTATTCAAATTTTCCGTTGTGAGAACACCAATGTTGCCAGATCTGGCGGATTTTTTATTTAACAACCACCAGTAAGATCATGTGAACTCGCTTTGCAACAAATTTTAAGCTCCTGCGCCCTTAACTTTCGGTCTGGAAAGTGCACCACTCTTATTTCACTTGACATTAAAGGGGCTTTCGACAACATCGAATGGCTACACACGCTACAAACACTCAACTGCCCGGGAAATCTTGTGGGAGTCATCAGCTTTAACCTCTCCAATAGGAAAATCTTGATTAACTGGGCACTAACTACAGTGTTTTTTCACAATCTAAGGGCTGCCCCCAGGGATCGTGCCTAGGCCCGATCCTCTGTAACTTGGTGGACAACAAAATTCTTCTAAAAATGAACTTAGTGGGTTTTAAAACCTTCGCATATGCTGATGACTTCTCTGTGATTCTCTCAGGTTTTACGAGAAAAGATCTGGAGGAATAGGCCCAGGCTGCCCTCTCCCTCTTCAGCTCCCTATTAATAGAATCAGATCTAACACTCTCACCCTCGAAAACGCAAGCACTAACCTTCTTCTTCCCAACACTCCTTAAACGGAACCCAGTGATTAGGATTGATGGCGTCAGTGTCTGCCATGTTTCACAACTAAAAATATTGGGAATGACAATAGATAAAAACCTAAACTGGTTGGTACATATACAAGACCTAAAGATAAAAACTTCTAAAATCTTCCACAATTCAGCAAAAGTGGCAGGGAAGAGGTGGGGTATATCCACCTTCTCCCTAAAAACCTGGCATAAAATAGTAATAGAAAAGATCCTAAACTACGGCGCTGGCATTTGGGGGGGGGGGGGAACCTCACAATAGCAGCGTCGAATATACTTAACTCAATACAGATAATGTTTTTGGTCCAAATTGCTAGAGGTTACAAAACAATCTCTACTGATGCCCTCATAGTCATCACTGGTATTCCACATGCTCACCTCCAATTAAAATACAACTTTAACAAAACTAACGTCCTGTAATTAAATAATTCCATTCTCACAGACACTCTCTTCCCTAATATTCATGCCCAACAGCTTTCTAACATGTGGTAAATACATCCAGCACAGGATGCTGCTTCCCATTTCATAAATTGTTCAAAAAACAGCTTCTCCCCGTATGCTCAACTGGCGATCTACACTGATGGCTCCAAAACCGACGATGGAGTGGCATCTGCTTAAACAGTAACAAAGTTCTCCATCAGTGGGCAGGCAGGCTCGCAGACCACAGTTCGGTCTTTCGGGCTGAGCTCTTTGCCATCCTGAAGGCAGTTGAGTGGTCAGAAAACAACTCTTCAGACTACAATTAAATTTCAATCTTCAGTGACAGCCTCTCGAGCCTGCAGGTCATAGCTCGGCACAAGAGCAGACACCCACAAGTACTTGAAATTAAGATAAAGCTCTCAAAATTAAAAACTAAAATCTCCCTGGCACACGTTTCTGTCCATAAGGCGGTCGTTGGAAATGAACTAGCAGATACTCTTGCAAAATCTGCAACAGAATTTAGTGACATAGCCTATTCACTCCCAGCTCCCCCTTCCTACATAAAATATCACCTAAATCAAAAACTAATTAACGATTGGCAGGATCTTTGGAGTGTGTCTCCAAAAGGGAGATACACTCACGAGCTAATACCAAATGTCTCACTCAATATTTGGGACCTCTCTCCGGATATCTCTGCCTTTCTGTCAGATCATGGCCCCTTCCCCAAATACCTTCACAGATTTCATTGCCGACGATCATCCTTATGCTCATGCGGCGAAGAGGGGACTGCACAACATTACTACTTTCACTGTTAACTTACAATACCTTACCATTTAAGGAACCCTAACCCTAGATCAGAAACTTGGCTGAACAATATATAATAACTAGAAAGCCCCTACGGCTCAAATTAAAGCGCATCTATGCCTTCCTTTAAGATTTATCAAACTCAACAAACTAAATTCTTTCACTACCTTACCTTATTTTTTCCTCCTCTCCTACATGGAGAATACTGGTCATGTCTGATGCTACAGCATTCCAAGGAAGTACTCTCGGGAAGCAATCCTCCAGCGCATGGTGTTACTATTAACCAACATTGTTCATTAGGTGTTTGGGCTTGGTATAAAGACTGTATAAACTTTGTAAACAGACTACCATTCGGCTCCGGTCTTCTTCAATTTCTTGCAACTTTGTCGCCTTTTGTCGCGGGAGAGCTCTGCTCTTTCGACCATTGTAATTTTTTTTCTTATGCAATAAACAACGGAGGAGGATTAACCTTTGGAGACGGGCTCTTTTGAATCTCCACAGTGGCTTTGGAGCCCCTCTCTAAAGGTAAAAACCGCTCAAAACCACTGCATAGTGGTGAGCAGCCTCCTTCTGTCATAGAATTTTAGAATAACCACCAGTAAGTTTTAATTATAACGTTTGTCTAATCACATCGAAAATTAATCGTCTATTACAGGGCCCAAAATTTCAACTCAGATTACACTCGCTGAAAAAAAGGTTTTATTCGCCAGAAGATAGAGTTGTCATTTTTTTCTTTTTTGCGCATTTCTTTTTTTTTTCTTCTTTTTATTGTTATTTTTCCTAACTATTGCTTTTTCAAATATGCTTAAAATTATATATATTAAAAGTGTATCGTTTATCATCATGTTTCATAATCATCTATAATTAAAAAACATTATAATGTATTGTATTTAATATTTGAAAAAGATTAAAATGTCTAATAACATAAATGCAAAGAGTCATTAAATAAAAAAAGTAGAAAAAGAAAAACCCTCTTTATTAAACAATACCCTGTGAAAATCTTTTTATTCTGAAAGATCTTTATTAATTTTATTTAAAGATCTTTATCGGTCTTCTTTATTTACCTATTATTCAACACATTATTCAGAAATGTTCCCTTTGTCCTCTTTATTTTTGTAATTAGACGGAATGTCGATGTATATAATTTGTTCATTGTTGTCATTTGAAATAGCCATTTCGAAATAACTTATTTGATAAAATCATTGCTTACATGCCTACAAATAATTACAAGCGCAAATCCTTGAAGTTTCATTGCTCGGGTTCATTTTCACGCATCAATATCGAATAGGCAAACTTTCATATTTCTCTTCTCTCGGATAGAGGGCGACGGACAAAGAGGTCCTCTACTCGTCTATTCTCACTCTGATTGGAGAAATCACAGTGGGAGAAAACCAAACTACCGAAGAGATTAAATCTTTCTTTATGCATTCGCTAAGCATTTTTCCTTTCCCAGGCTGGGATTAAATATGAGGTTATACGATGGCAAGATTTTGCCATATTTAAATCTATAAAAAGAATGTTTTCTGTCACCGTATCGTGTAAGAATTCTACCTATAACTTAACTAGACCAAATTTTTACTCGCCACAGTAAAAATTCCACTTGCCAATGGTGAGCTGGTGAGCGGAAATTTCGCGCCCTGGTCTATTATATATATCAACTATCACATTTTAAAAGCATTGTTGATTATTGAATAAAAAATTCGCCAGATCTGGCAACACTGGAGAACACTGATCGGTTACTAAGCAAATGTTTAGAGATTCTTAAATCGCTGATTAAGTATTCTCGATCAGATTTGATTAATCCGTATGAGCAAAGTTTTGTTTACCATTTTCGGAGTATAAATTGACCGCGACTTGTCAAGATAAACTTGAATTAGATGATAATTAATTTAGTACACGTACATAAGAGCTGCCCACTGTATGCTTGAGTTTGAAATAACTCAATACAATTATTTTATTTCAAATGTTATATATTTTTGCATATTTTTGGTTTCTTATAATATAGAATGCATTGGAATTAAAAGGTGTATATTGGTCTAGTGATATAATTCCTAAGGGACGACATTTTCCGGTCACCTCAATGATACGAACCTTATAATTAAAACTGTAAAATACTGGCTTAAGAAAGTACGTTTTGTATCATTGGTGGAATTTATATGCCGTAACATTAAATGTTTTGGATTATGGTGTCGGGTTTCTGCATAAGGACCTGGACCTAAGGTGGAGATGTCCTCAATAAGGTCTTTCTGTGGTGTCTTAGCCCGTATTTATTCGTGTTTCGGAAAAATCCACGGAAAACTGTGAACAGTTAGGTCGACGAGCGCGGCCTGGGATCGAACTCGTCACTTCCCGTCTACCAGCGTTGATCACAGAACTGCTTGGCCACTAATGGGGCTTGACATATAATAAATGGGCACTTTAATTATAAGGGTATTAGGTTAATTCTTCTGCAGTTCAAACGAGAGCGATAGTGAAAAAATATTCAATGAACACAGAAAAAAGGTTTTGTTTAATTCTATCTCAAAAATTTACGAAAAATCCAATACTAATCGGCGTACTGCTTAGTAAAAAAAAAAAAAAAAAAAAAACAGTTTTGCTGTCTGAATACTTATATAACCTTTAAAATGTATTTATGTATTAAAAATTCAAGTGTATTTTATTCTTAATAAAATAATGTTCTTTATTTATGCCCCAACATTTACTTGTACTGAAAAATAAACATGATATTTACATACGTATTAAGTTTCTTGTTTTTAACGCGCTTTTATTAGCTTCACCTGTATGTATGTATGTATGTATGTATGTATGTTTGTAACCGCTCTGGGAGCAAACAAAAAATCTATCTTGTAAAAAAAGACTTTCCCAACGTGAACGCTATGGCGTTGAGGTATAGCTCCGCGCAACGAACCTGAAGGTCTAGCGTTCGATCCCAGTCAGGGGAGATTTTTTTTAAAATGGTTTTTGTTTAATTCTAAATTATTTTAATTAAAGATTTAAATGTATGTAAATATTATGGTGTGTCACTCACACGATTTTCTCTTACCCTGCATTTTAATACTAAGATAGATATTTTGTGCTTTTTAGTTCACATTTCTATAAAAGCGTGTTATTTAATTTTTTAAAACTTTAATATTATTCAAGGGAGACTTTATACTAGAAATCTTTCATAATTCTCATCAGTTAATTTAATCGTGAAAAATTAATATGACAGATTTTTTTTTTTTTTTTTTTAAATAGCGGTGTTAAATTTAATTTAAAAAATAGGAAATTTGGCCGCTATGTATTTATTTAAGATGCCTAAATAGTCATTTAATTAATAAAAAAAAATAATAATTAGCTTTCTCACAAAAGTTATCATGAATGTTATACAGATTTTGTAAATATTATTTTATTTTTACAGTACTAATTTTATGGACATTATTCATAGTTTTTATATTATTTATATTTATTTTTTAATTTATATAGCAAATAGACAATGAGTAATTTAATTCAAAATAATTCATGTACCGCAATTAGGTTATTTCAAACTAAATGCAAATTCAATATGATTATTTTTTAATGTATTTTTATTAAGAAGGGAAACAAAAGTACTTTATCCTAAATCTAAGCGAAGAAACTAATCGTATTTCTCTGAATAATTTGGTAGACAATATATTCATTGAGATTATTTACTTAACTACCGGAAAAAAACGATCTTAAGAAGTAGTTCTGTAATTTTATTTTGTGTTTTTAAGAGCTTGTCTTTTGTTCCAAGTTGACACAATGCGGGTTTCTGATTTGATTTATGTGATGAAAAAAAAAAAAAAAAAAAAGCCAATATATCGATTAGAAACAATCTCATTTACTCCTTTTTTTTCACGAAATCGTGTTAAGACTATTTTTTTGCTTGTTTAATTACAAGACCTTTAATGTTCTACATCCTTCAGTAAATAGTAATTTGCTATTTTTGAGATAGTAAGAATCTCTCAAGAAAGAAGAGTTTTATTTTAAATTTAACTTTTACATTTAATTAAAAAAAAAAAAAAAAAAAAAAAAAAAAAGTTTCTTCTTAAACACTTTCAGTAATTTACTCTAAATTTCATGCAAATATATATATATATATATATACATATATACATATTTAATTAATTTATTTATTTATTTATTATTATTATTATTTTGAGAAATATTGCTTAATTTAAAACAATTATAATAACAGAATTAGCATAAGTGTAACAAAGTAGAATACTAAATGTCGAAGAAAACTCAATATCGTGCCATGACTTCTCTCTCCCCTTCCCGCCTCTAAGGATTATTATTATTTTTTTTTTTTGATAAAAAAAAATATCTGGGGCGTGAAACAACTACACGACTTCCATTAGCACTATTGCACGAATTACACGGTTTTTTTAGGAGATAATGTGATCAGAAGACATAAAATTGACCTAACGAAATAGACACCAAAAAATTTTCCGGTGAGAGAAACTTGATACTCATATAAAGACATATAAAATACTGTTTACATGGCGAGTTCAAAAGTAAAGAAAAAAAAATGTAGAGTTTATTTTTTGAAACATCAATTTCCGAAATCTAAAGCTGACCTCCATAAGCAGGATGACTGTTAATTTTCCTCTAATAACCACGTAATACATGAGAAAGGATATCTAAAATGGATTTATATAACAATTTTCAAGAAATTCATTAAAGTCGTTTTTGAGATAGCAACTTTTGCCAAAATATTTCATACTAAATTATTGATAGGAAAACAATAATTACATACAAAAGAATGTTTAAAAGGGAGATAATATGGCGAGTTTGGGAAAAAAAAAAAACATAGTATCATTTTTTAAAGGAAGGCAGTTCCGAGACATGAAATTGAGCTATTTGTACAGGACGCCTATCAATTTTCCTGAATTAACCAACTATATAATTCGAAAGGAGATCTAATAGATTGTTTATATAGCAACGTTGAATAAAATCGTTAGAGCCACTTTTGAGATATGGACTTACGGTCCCATTTCCGATTTCCGATGTCCCACTTCTGGTTTCCGTATTTTCACCAAAATTTGGAAAATTCATCTGTATACCAGTCCTGTCTCAATTCTGAAGATTCGTACTTTTATTTTTATTAGTTTCGGAGATATGATAGCCAGAAGATTCCCCACATATTTACATACATAAACACACACACACACACACACACACACAGACCAATTGGTGAAAACTACTTTTTTTTTGATTCAGGAGACTTTGAAACGTGTAAATCAAGTCAAAACTCGATACCGAATTTTTCGACGGAATACAGTACTTCCATTACCTACGGTTGTCAGGTAATGGAAGTAAAAAGTCTGGTGTGAAACAACTACATGACTTCCATTACCCATTGTTACACGTATTTTATGCATTTTTTAGGGATAATGTGATCAGATTAGATAAAATTGACCTGACAAAAGTAGACGCATAAAAATTTTCCGGTAAGAAAAAGCTGATACTCGTGTAAAGACATGTAAAACCGATTTAAAGAGCGAGTTAAAAAGTAAGAAAAAATAATTGTCAGGAGTTTTTTTTTTTTTTTTGAAACACCAATTTTCGAGATCTAAAACTGACCAATCAAAGCAGTATGACTGTTAATTTTTCTGTAATAACCACATAATACATGAAAAAAGATATCCAAAATGGATTTATATAACAATTTTCAAGAAAATTGTTAGAGCCGTTTTTGAGATACCAACTTTTACCAAAACTCTGTATATTCAATTATTAATCTGAAAACAATAATTACATACGAAAGGATATTTAAAAGGTAGAATATGGCAAGTTTGAAAAAAAATCCGTGCAGCCATTTTTAAGAGAACGCACATACGAGACCTGAAATTGAGGTACTTATACAGGACGCCTAATAATTGTTTTGAACTAACTGACTATATCATTCGAAAGGACGTCTAAAAAAGTGTTTATACAGTAACTTTGAAGAAAATATTTTTAGCTGTTTTTGAGATAAGGACTCCCGGTGTCCTACTTCCGTTTTTCCAATTATCAGTAAAATTTAGAAAATTCATCTGTACACCAGACCTATCTTAATTCTAAAGTTTCATAGTTCTACCTTTATTAATTTCGGAGATATGATACCCAGAAGATTCCCCACATGCATACATACATTCACGCACACTAGCCAATTACCAAAAAATACATTTTCGACTCAGAAAACTTTAAAACATGTAAATCAGGTGAAAACTGGACATCGAATTTTTGGACTGAATGCAATACTTCCATTTCCTATGGCAGTCGGGTAATGGAAGTAAAAAAATATATAAAAATTTGTTTAAATTATCGAAGATCTATAGATCAAACATTCGTTTTAAAGATTTTAAAGAGTTTTTTTTAATATTCCCGCATTGAAAAATTACGTCTTTCCATGCGGGGAAACAATTCTTCTTCCCCCCTCCCCCCCTCCAAGATTACTATTGTTATTAACAATAATTCTTATTAAGTTAACAACCATTCGTTCAATATAAATCTCTGTATGTGTATTTACACGAAATTTTGTGATGAACCGCCATGTTAAAAATTTTTGAAAAAAAAAAAAAAAAAAAAAAAAAAAGAAAAAAAAAAAAAGTTGGGTGACTCAACCATCTTTTGAGCGACTAATCCCCAAATATAATCAGCAATAGTTCAGATCAAAGTCTAATACAATACCAAGTTTGGTTTAATTTCGTTCAATGGTTTGCAGTGTTGTTAATTTTAGAGATTTTTTTATTCAATACCTATTACTGGCCGCGGTAGCCTATTCGGTAGAGCGCCGGCCTCGTAAGTGGAAGATTGCGGTTTCGGTACTCGAGCCGGCCAAAGACCGTCATGTACACTAATGGTGGCTGGTGCACGTAAAATCTGTCGTGTCCGCAATGTCCTCCATGTACCCATCAAAAATTATACCTCTGGGGGGTCACCGAAGCGGGAGAGCCATCCCTTCCGTGGAGGATCAAAATTGCGATGGCATGTCTCCGGATCATCTCTAGGGGTGAGTCCCAGACCGTCGCCAATCGCCCATCTGTGCAGCACTAGTGCGACGTAAAACCCAACCAACCAACCAACCAATCAATACCTACTACTAATTTTTAATTGCAAAGTTTGTTTAATGACATCGAAAATTAATCGTGTATCATGTGCAGTGGAGGTCAAAATTATAAGGACAAAGGAAAAATCGCAAAATTTTGGTTTCAGTTGACTGGAAAATTATGCAAATTTTATTGCTAGAAACAAATGGTAAATAAAGTATTTTTTTATTAGTTTTTATTGAAATACATGCAAAATTCCTGTTCATAAAATTTATTTTGGATTTAGACAGCCATGTGATATGAACAAAATTATAAGGATAACTGTATTTGTGTGCTCTAAAAAGTAAAATTTGCATGTTTTTTTGTTCTGCACATGACGCTTCCAGATATTATAAATGCTTAGTAAACGAATGGGAGCCTCGTATTCTATTCTTGCAGACACGGTACTATGTACTAAACATTCTAAGTTTGGGAAAGGGAAAATGGTTGATTTATTAAATTCTGGACTTACTGCACGTCAAATTTGACAAAACGTAGAAAGATCGAGAACGGTCATTTATATTTTCTTAAAAATCCCGGCAAATAAGACTTCTGCTTCAGTGCGTGGAAAAGAATGATAAAGGGCTCCAAAAAACAAAAATCGACGGAAATTAAACGGGAATTAACCTTATGTTGCAGTGCTGGAAGTGTTTGATGTGTTTTGCTAACAGTAAAAAAGATTCGTTACGGGAAATCTATGTCACGACCGTCTCTTACAAAAGTTCATATAAGACTGAGGGGGGAGTCTTAAACAACATGCCAAACATATGAGAAAAAAGTGAGATGATATTATCTTTTACGAAGAGAAAAACTTTAATTTGGATGTACCAAATGATTTTAGCTATTTCTGGTAATATTTCAGTAAAGAAAAAAAAATTAATCAAAGCGCACATTTGGAGGGACCTCCGTAATTGTCTGGGGAGGTTTCACAACTGACGGAAGTATTCAGATATGTGTTTTGTGCAAGGCAGAATGAATTCTGAGTGTTATGTTAATAGATTGGGAGATAATCTTTTACCAGAGTACCATTAATTATGAGTGGAGATTGTTTATTTTCGAAATCATAGTTTGATGTTAATTTCGTGAAACTATCTGACCGGCATGCCAGAAGTCCCGATCAAAATCTAATGGGAATTCTGTGGGGCATTCTGGATCTGAAAGTATACAAAAATGGTATTCAATATCAAAACAATCATGAACACAGGTCCTCCATCGAAAAATCCTGGATAAAAAATTCCAAGAATATTCTGAAACAACTGTGAAGCTCATTGAATGCATTTCACTGAATGCATTTTCACTTTCTATGAATGCATTTCACTTTATTTACTTCAGAAATAAACTTTTTCTGTGCAATTTTCAGTTGTCCTTATAATTTTGTCCACCACTGTATATTAAATATCACTCCTACAAATTATTGGTGATTATTGAATAAAAAAGTCGCTAAATTTGGCAACACTGTTGGTTCATGAGTTATTAGTGTCCACAAAAATTTTGATAAACGCAGGCAGGCAAATATTTTCTAAAAATAATCAGATCATGTTTAAAGCATCTCAAATCGAATAAATCCATGGAAAAACAGAGGTCAAATTTTTCACGAATTCCAATACTTCCTTCTTACAAATACATAAAAAAGTAAAAAGAAAAATAACGAGAAAATATTTCTATGTGGTACAGTCTCAGTTTCTAGGTTGGCTGTCTGATATATATTGCCCAGAAAGAATAAGGATGTGTATTAAATTTCACTTATTTGAGAAAACCAAATTTCTTCTTATCTAGTTAAGACGGAAATTTTCCAGTAAAGTCAATGTGTCTAAATGCTATAACACATGAATACGACAAATTTCTTTCACCGACAGTCTTAAAGTAAGAATCGTATTCAAATGTAACATAATGAAACGTGTAAATATTGAGAACAATCCGCGAAACATTTTACCGCATTTAAAAAATTTTCTCTAGTAGAATTTTCTATTTCTAAATATATCCTTCAGTATCATTCTCCGATATTTCTGCCTAAATGTGACAAACACATCTTGAAATAGCGATTATATATATATATATATATTATGTTTTAAGATCGAGTAACCATTTTTACGTCTTGGTCTTAAATACTTTTTACATCTGTCGAAGCTTGAGCTCAAAAAGACGACACATTTTGAATTACAGGTGTTTAAAAATATTTATCGCATTTAAGCGTTCGTTTGCTACATAGATCTAATTGCCACAAATTATTTTGCTTAAATGTGAGTTCTCATTCAATATATGTGTATAAATAAAATTATGTATTTTTTTTTTCTTTTTTAGGACTGAGGGCCTATTAGTCTCAATCTGGGATTTTTGCGTTGTCGATTTCGATAGTTGGACATTTGTCGAAATCTAAAATTTATCGAAAATATAATTGAATAATTTGAAAGCGATGTTATAATTTGAAAAAAAAAAAAAAAAAAAAAAAAAAAAAAAAAAAACTAATAGTCCTCCGTCCTAAACTAAATCCTGCTTTTGCCAGAATTTCATCAAAATCTTTTTATTATTATTATTATTATTATTGAAAGAAAAAGAAAAGAAAATTAATAATAATCAGTATCGTTACAAGCGATATCGAAAAGGTTTTTTTTTTTTTAAATTTTGAATTAGGAAATAAAAAGTGCGCGTGAAATAACATGAAATAAAAATAAGTAAAAAAGTGAATTTAATGATTTAATGTTTTTGTTTTTCGGGGACGGCTCATGTATATAAAAAATGCGTATTAAAACGAGTCAAAGAAGGAAGCCAAATAAGTATTGAGTTATATTATGATAAATACGATATATAATATGATACGATATATTAGACCCATCGTCCAGGGTTAGTAGGCATTTTCGTTGAAAGAAATAGTTTGTTCGTTCGGTGCAACTTTCACATTAGTCCCTTGAGGTACAACTTTCACTTTAGTCCCGTCAGGTACAACTTGCACATTAGTCCCCTTTAAATATAGTGACCAGCGAAGCTGGCAAAGCATTCGTTGATTCACTACCTCAATTGATTTTTTTTTTTTTTTTTTAAATCTCATAGAAGTATAAAGTACAAAATACCGAAAGGAAGTGAATTTTATGCCAACATTAGAAGAAATGAGATTTTTTTTTTTTTTTTCAACCTGCATATTTGTAATTTTCAACTGATAATTCTAGTATTTAACAAATATTTCAATTGTTTAACAACCAAACCTTGAGATTTTGTAATTACTGGAGCACACTGTAAAAAATGAATATGCTAGATTACATCACAATATGCGGGTAAGAAAATCGCCAGTACCTTGTGCTTAAATTTCAAGTGTGTTGTAAATAAATATTTGCTTGAATTTTCAAAGAGGGTGTTGTAATTTTACAGCACGCTGTGTCGTATTTGTTTAAAAGATTAGTTCTTTTTTTTTTTACTATTAATCTGCATAAATGTTACGTCATTACAAAGATCTTTCAAAACTGAACTTTTTTTTTTTTTTTAGGACTGAGGGCCTATTAGTCTCAATCTGGATTTTTGCGTTGTCGATTTCGATAGTTGGACATTTGTCGAAATCTAAAATTTATCGAAAATATAATTGAATAATTTGAAAGCGATGTTATAATTTGAAAAAAAAAACTAATAGTCCTCCGTCCTAAACTAAATTCTGCTTTTGCCAGAATTTCATCAAAATCTTTTATTATTATTATTATTATTGAAAGAAAAAGAAAAGAAAATTAATAATAATCAGTATCGTTACAAGCGATATCGAAAAAGTTTTTTTTAATAATTTTGAATTAGGAAATAAAAAGTGCGCGTGAAATAACATGAAATAAAAATAAGTAAAAAAATGAATTTAATGATTTAATTTTTTTTGTTTTTTAGGGGGTGCTCATGCATATAAAAAATGCGTATTAAAACGAGTCGAAAAAGGAAGCGAAATAAGTATTGAGTTATATTACAATAAATACGATATAAAATATGATACGATATATTAGACCTATCGTCCAGGGTTAGTAGGCATTTTCGTTGAAAGAAATAGTTTGTTCGTTCGGTGCAACTTGCACATTAGTCCCTTGAGGTACAACTTTCACTTTAGTCCTGTCAGGTACAACTTGCACATTAGTCCCCTTTAAATATAGTGACCAGCGAAGCTGGCAAAGCATTCGTTGATTCAGTACCTCAATTGATTTTTTTTTTCCATTAAGAAAAAAAAAATAATAATAATTACGCCAAAAAAACTTTAATGATGTGTTTTCCGTGCCAAGCGTATTACTTAAAACCCGAAATCGACCCCATTGGCGATCTGAAAATAATGTTACAATTAAAATCTTATAATTTTTTTTTTACGCTCAAATGCAGAAAATGTTTTAAGACAGAAAAAGTTTAAAGGTAAAAATTGTGAATAACTGAATTTTATTGAATTAATAGATCACCATGTGGAAATTAGAGATTTCCTTATTGTGACTATCAATTCGTTACATCTGGTATTTGCTTAAAAAGGGGGAAATTAGAACAATTTCCCGTCATGTACACTCATTGCCATAAAAAATTGCGCACCAAGGAAGAGTTGTCAGAATGAAACGAAATTTTACACACGTAAGTTCAACTTTGAGAAAAGTAAATGATTACAAAATTAAATTTCTAATTTTTTAAAGACATCTGTACACAATCAACATACAATCTCGTATCTTTCTTCCGGCGTTTCTCAACCTTTCTAAAGCCAATATTTTAGAACGAAGCGATAATGTATTATTTGAATTTATAGCTTTCCGAAACAAACAAATCAAAATTAAAAGCCGTTATTCACAATACTATGCACGTAAAGAAAAATTAATATCCAGAATAAATTTGTCTGATATATATGATAATAATTACGCTCAGTAATAATTAAAACGTTACGATTACCCTAATTGGATGTGGAGTTGTGGAAGATGTGCATTTCTCCAATTTATGGTTTCCTGAAATCAAACAAAGCATTATTTATAGCTCTAATTTACAATTTTATGCACTTTTAAATAAAATTTATGGTATTGCTATATACACTGCGTTTCAGAATGATATGAACACCAAGTTTTTCAAGCCTAAGAAAGAAAACAATGCCACAAAATAAACTTAACGCTTATCAACGTTAGAAATAGAACAAATAATTTTATTTTATGGTGAAATATAATTCATACAGACATTTTATAAAAAGAAAACTGCATTTTTTTGTTTTTAAGGTGCTGCATAATGATATGAACACGACCTAAAAATAGGATTTAGTAGCCTGTGTATGTGCCAGATTTAGTAATTAATATAAAAACGCGGTCAGGCATGGAGCGAATCAAGCCTTTTAATGTATTTTGATCGATGTTTTTAGCAGTGGGAGATAACAGAAGCTTTCAATTCTGAAATTGTGGCATATTGCTTTCCATTTGTATAAATTGCTCTAACAAGTAGGCTCTAACCGTTTTCCATCAAGTTTATATCAGGAGAAACATATGGCTATTAGGACTGGGCGTTACATCGATGTAATGGAAAAATCGATTTATAGCTAAAATCGGCGATTAAAGATAACATCTACTACGAAATTTCGGAATGACGATGTTAGACGATGTAATGCAGCATCGATTTAGAGATTACATTTGTTATAGAATTGAAAAAATCAGATGTTAGCTAGGTATCAAATTACCTGAAAGCGTTTGCGAGTTAATGCATCAAGGGAAGTTTTACTGATTTAGCGAAAACGATTTAACAATAAGTGCAGAAGCCGTCTTACGATTTAGCGTAATATGAATTGTGCTACGTGCCTGCTTTTCATTTCAAAGGTTATATCAGAGTGGCGAAGGTGATGCGCTTAAATCGGCCTGTTGTGTGCTCCGTTTATTCCAAAGGAGAGACGAAGTGCTGCGCTTGCGCTGTGCTAAATCGGGGAGAAAAGAAAATACGATTTTAAATGAATCCTAACTACTCCAGACTTTTAACTTCTGTGGTTTTACGGAGACTCCAATTTGTTTGCTCAGTAATGTTTTCTTTCTTTTTGTAATATGTAATTAATTTCGGCAATTACAGTATGTATTGTTGTAACAAATATTAACGTAAATATATAGGCTTTTGTCATTAGATTAAATAGAGAATAAATTTATTTTTTACAATATTTAGGAATACAGTAAATCACTATAAAAATAGTTTCATAATACAACACGACATATCTCTTTGCCGTTATTATTATTTATTCAATAATTTCCTTTGTACCTTCCTTTCACTTCTATTATTAGTATTTTATAAGAGGAGGTTTATAAGAGAGGGGGGGGGGTGAGGGGTTGTACGATGGGGTGTTCATACTTAAAAATACTATTAAAATAAAGAGTTTTCAAAAAATTTCCATCATTTAAAATTAAGTTTCTTTTTCAAACTTTGCTTATTTCATCTAACGAATGAATTGTGCTGTATTTTTTTTTTTTTTTTTTTTTTTTTTTTTCAGAATGATGTGTGGTTTAGTCATAGGCAAATTGGATATTCACTGCAGAATATAATTTATTTCGGCAAAATGACACAAAAAAGCCGAAATTTTGTAAATTTTTAATAAAATGATAAAAAATTTGGGAATCAGCTTTCAAAAATGTTTCTAAATCATTACTTAACTTGGCAGTTGGTACAAAAATATCGCGTAGAGTTTATCAATGGATTTGAAAAAAAAAAAAAAAAAAGTAATTTTAATTTTTTTAAAGAAAGTGGAAATTTAATTAACTGACTGTAGTAAAAGAGAAATTTTATAAATAGAAATATAAAGTTCAGCATACCATCATGTATCAGAAACACACAAAAAAAGGGCTAAACAGTTTTTTTTTCTTTTCTTTTTATCCTATAAAAACTAACAATAACAAAAGTGCATCAGTGGACTAGAGTTGAAAAGTCATTCGTTAAAAACTTTAAGTAAACACCATAAGATGCAAAACACTAGCAAAAATGGTTTTGAGTCGAAATAAAACACGACCTTTCGTCAAGCGGACAAAGTAGGCAGAAGTGCTGCAAATAAAGCGGCAATGCACACTGCAAAAACTGTTGTGCCACAGGCCATCAAAAACTCTCTTTAATATCAATATTTATAACAACGTCCCCTAATGCTAATCATTCAGAAATGTTTTATCAACATAACATTTCTTAATAAAAATTTTACATATGCAGTTTGGCGTAATTTTAAGCAATAGATGCTGAGTTATAGCCATTTGGGAAATTGCAGAAAATGAGTAATAGCAGCGCCCCTTTTCGGTCAGTGTACTATTGATTAAAAGACTTGTATGTAGGAGGGTATAGGGAGGAGGTATTTTCTAAATCGGTGTTAAATCGATTTATCTCTATATCGCGATATTAGATGGAAGATAAATCGATTTATAGAATCGCTACATCACCCAGTCCTAATGGCTATGGAATTACATGTACACCATTGTTTAGGAATCATTTAAAAGTACTTTTTGCCGTGTGGGTGGATGCATTGTCTTGTTGAAACATCCAGAAAGGTCCTCCAATTTCCTTGGCAACAAACAATAAATTTTTATAATTATATTTTGGTAGGTTCTTGTGTTTATTATGACAGAGGGAAGCGCAATGCCGACTTTACCACGAAATTCAAACGCAGCCCAAACCTTGAGTGACCTTCCACTTTTTTGCCGTTTTGAAAATGTTTCAGGTTCTTTGCGCAGATCGTGCCAATAATAAGAAAAACAGTGAGGACCATCTAAATTGAAATCGGAAAATATTATTCTTTCGTATTCTAAATACCGGGGCGTGTGATCTTTCGCCCAATCCAAATAATTCTGCAGGTGCTTTTTAGTCATACGCGGTTGAGATTTTCTATTTTTATACTTCATCATTAGAGCTATTGACTGTTCTGTACAAAGTACTTTTTGACAGCACTATCGCTGGATCTCTCGTAAGTTCGCCTAAACTTGTTTTCCCATGACTTTTTCGTTTTTGATTGCTTTGGCGAACGTCCTAATTATTTCGTTGCCCCGTAATTCTTTTGTAATCGAAGAAAACTCAATATTATACTTGAGGCTTTTTTCAATTTTTTTCCAATAGTTGAATGTCTTTGATCATGAAAAGGCACAATTTTGCCTTTCTGAAAACCGCTTAATGTGCTTTTACGACTTATACTTCTAAAACTCAGTTTGCGGACTCGTTTGAAAGTGTCCAAACATTTATATGCTTAACAAATTTGCATATTTCGTTTTCGTCTCAAAATCGTATTCAGTATTCCTGAGCAGTTTATATGCTCGTTTAGTAGTAATTTCGATCAGTGTTTATATCGTTTTGCAACACTATTTTTTTTTTCTTAATTTGCACTTTCAACAAATTTAAAGTTTTGTATTCATTTTATCGTTACGCATTAGGTGAGATTACAGCACTTATCCACATAATAGAGTTTTCTGAGAATTTATTTATGAATTTTTGTCTTGATATCACAAAATTACTAGGTGTTCATATCATTTTGCAACCCAGTGTTTATCTTGCACCCAAATCGTTCAGAAAATATTTTTTTTTTACCTTATATATTTTACACTAACTATTTTATAATGTTTAAATATTTCTAGAACACAATAAATGAATGGACATTGTATAATAATAAGTTAAAAATCAGATTTTTTTAAAATTAAGAAACGTTCTTAAACGATTTAAAAAACATAACTAGGATACACATTTACAACATTTACAACGTTTATTATTTTCTTTTTTCACGACTATTTCATATTAATAACTTCAAATATGCAAATCATTTTGAGAAAAAAATTATGGGAGATTTAAATGATTATAATTGAGAAAGATCAATGAATGGGGATTTAAACAGCCATTCAAGCGTCAATTTTAAGACGTTTGAAATATGATTATGCCAATCTTAATTATACTGTCAGTGGCTTGAGAGATAGTTCAATTTTCTGAGAAATGATCACTCTTTTCTCTTTGAAGTATCGATAGGTAATATACATTAAATAACGGTTTATTACTTACATAAAGCACGAGTTAAAACGATAGCAAATATTTCTGATGCATATTGCAATTTTCTGAAGCAATAAGATAGATTTATGAGTATACTTATTTTGAATGATATAATGAAGCATTTGCATTGTTAGAGATAAAATTTCAACAGCGAGTTTGTTCTGAGAGAATGCATATATATGTCTATGCAAGTATATTGTATATATGTATAATAATGACTTTTCAGATATAAGAATTTTATTAATTTCTTATATATATATGTATATATACAGTGGTGGAAAAACTTTAAGATCACTATTGAATTTTTTGATTGCATTCAAAAATGAAAACCTTTTTGTAAGTTAGTCTACATTTAAAAAATAAAATGTAAGAAATAAAAAAATACGAATTTAGAATTTAAAATACGTTTAATTTCGATATGGAGTAAAATAATATGTAAAGTAATCAAATGAAAAAAAAAACCTTTAAGACCAGTTTTAAAAGTGATTGCTTGCATAATGGGATGACATCACATTTGCACAGTTTGTGCGAGACAGTTTTTAGAATGAAAAAAAAAAAAAAAAAAAAAAAAAAACATTTTTTTTTTTTTTTAATTATATAGCTGAGTATTGAAGCAACTGAGATTATGGGTAGAGGAAAATTACTGAATGAAATTGAAAAAGGTAAAATCTTCGCATATCAAGAAGTGGAATGAGTGAAAGGCAAACCGCTAGAAAAATTGAGAGGGCTAAAACTGTAGTTCATGAATTTTTCGCACATCCACGCAAATATGAAACAAAAAATAGAGGAAGAATGTCCTCAAAAATATCAGTCAGAATGAAAAGAAGTGTTATAATACTGGCTGTAAAAGCTGCATATTCTTCAGCAATTAAATCGGCTCTAAAGCTTCAAGTAACAGCTAGAACTGTTAGAAATGTCCTGAATCGTGCGGAAAATATCAATTATTCAAAATTAAAAAACAAACCTAAGCTTGAAAAATGGCACATTGAAGCAAGATTTAAATTTGCAACATCTAATATTTTAAAACCCAATATTTGGTGAAAAATAGTGTTCACAGATGAAAAAAAATTTATCCTAGATGGATCTCATGGTTTACGAAACTATTGGCATGATTTAAAACATGGTCCAACGTATTTGTCAAAGCAAGTGCAAGGAAGGGGATCTGTCATGATTTGGGCAGATTTCTGTGCTCGAGGTAAGACTAATATTGCATTCACTAAAGGTAATATGAACTAACTATTTTCACTATCAAGATATACTGGCTAACAAATTTGTTCCATTAAAAGGTGAGCTTATGGATCAAAATTTGATTTTGTTTCAAAATAATGCGTTTGTGCACAAATCTGTTTTAATCATTTCTTAGCTATCTGAAAATAATGCAAGTTTTATGGAATTTCCGGCAAAAAGTCTAGACTTGAACCCCATGGAAAACAGGTGGGGTACCGATGCAAGCAAGGTATATGAAAATGGTAAACAATACCATTCTGTTTCTGAGCTTAAATCTGCTATTTCAAAAACATGTGATAAAATATCGATTCTACTATGCAAAAATCTAGCAAATTCCATCCAAAATCGACTTTTAGAAGTAATTCATGTGAAAGGACAACACACGAAGTACTAAAATTTAGAATACAATACATTTAGTTAATATTTAACTTTGTGGTCTTAAAGTTTTTTTTCCAACCTTTTATGTTGTGGAAGAAAAAAAAAAAAATCACTTCCATACAATACATAGCTACAACTAATCTTTTATAAAACTAAGTGAAGATTTATTATTTTTTATTCTGTTTATACTCTTTGATTTTTTTTTTCTTTTTTCAAGTAAAATCAAAATGTTTGCAATTTTACATGTTGTCTTAAAGTTCTTTCCATCACTGTATAGGGTAGGTGTTCTAGTAATTGACATTCATCCCGAAATAATTAATAAATAAGAAAAATCAAAAAATAATATATTTTACATATAAGAATTTTAACTTTTTTTGTCAAACACTGGATCATAGGGTGCTAATAACTGGTAAATGAATAACTAACAGTGTCAAACACTGGAACATAGGGGGCTAATTACTGATAAAATGAAAACCTGGCAGTGTCAATTACTGGAACATTGAACGGGTGCCAAATAAAAATTCATAAAAAAATAATTGTTATCAAATATATATATTTTAACATATATGTGGTTCTGAATTTATTTTATCCATATGTACTAATTTAAGATTTCTAAAAGTATTTTCTGATGACTAGAACATTAAAAACATCAGAGACTGCTCTAAAAGTGTCAGTCACTGGCGCACTTACCTATATATATATATATAAGCAAAATAATCAAAGCCAGATTAAAATATAATCCCAAAACACATGAGGGCCTTCATCAGGGTAGCTCCCCCATGTAGGGAAAGGAATATGAGAAGTTTCTGACGAAACGCTGGTAACATTACCAAAAAACACGTTTCTAGCCCCCAACTTCTCACAGATGGTAGCAAGACCATACAGAAAACGAATTTTAATTAATACAAAGCATAAAAAGCAATTAAATTCAGAAATCAAGCATAAAATATAATACATCAGTATAAAATACAAGAATATAAATAATACAAGAATATATAAATGCAAGTTCTTCTATATTTAAATTTTATCTTATATATATATATATATATATATATATATATATAAAGGGAAAGTACTAGATTTGTGAATTATTTTAACATCCAGTTAATGATTAATTTACACGTTTTGAAATTTCCTGAACATGGTTTCATCTCTATATATTAAAAAAAAGTAATTGTCACTGGCGTCAATTTTTTTTATCTGCGACAGCATCTTCTCGCGGAGGGCAAAGTGCTCTGCATCATGAGAGGCATCAGTGTATTCCGACTGCTTCAAGGAAGGCATTTCAGCTGCTTAGAAATTTCTATCATTTAAATTAACGAAGTTATTCACTAAAAACGTAAGGTTTATAAAGGTACTCTATTTGCCACCGGAGAAAAAGTTTCTCTTATGACGTTCTTTTCTGTGCTTCTGACGTCACTTTCCTCAGGAAAATTAAAATGTGATCAATGTTGTAAATAAGAAAAATTGAAAAAAATGGCATCTTTGAGATGCTCGAGAGAAGAACAAAAAAATATTTAGAATGGCAAAACATGAAAATAACCGATATTTAAAAAAAATATATATATATTTAGAATCCGCGTTTGTAATGATCGATAGATGGCGCTCTCTGAACACTGCAGTTGTTAGTAAATATAACAGCCACGTGTAATTATTATTCTTTCTCCGCCATTTCATCATGGAAATTCGATTGCATAATATGAGGATATGCAGTGGTGTGATAATTTCACCTTAGCCCACCAGAGGGCGAGCATTTCATTACAATCGCGGATAGCAAAATATGAAAATAACCGATATTTAAAAAGTATTAAGTAAAAAATAAATAAAAATGAAATGAAAATTGGTTTATATTTTTATTTTATTTTATATTATTAGTTAAGTTTCTACTATTAGTTTAGTTCATATTATTAGTTTATATTTTAACTTTAGGCGAAAAAGATTTAGTAATGAATATAATAATTATGTTAAACAACGATTGGTATAGAATTATAGAGGTTAAGCCCAGAAATTTTTAAATTGAAATTTACGAGACAACAACATAGATTAGTTTATATAAAAATTTAGTTTTTTAACTCAAAACATAATTAAAATGATGGATCTTTACTATGACCAATTTATCAATTTTTAAAATTTAGAAATAGAGAAACTCGTACGTTTTTCGCCAATGAATTCATTTACGCAACCACAATAGCCATTATAACTCTAGCCATGCCTTAAATATAGAGAAAAGGGTACTTACATATTAACTCCACCGCAGCTAGGTACAACTATAGTATCTTCCCACAACTGAATTTGGCGATTTTTCTTTGGTGCCGTTTTGAACGATAACGATGTCGTCCTGGTCTCTTTGCGATATAATATGGTAGCCTGCATGCTGTTTATTTTAGATTTATGATTTTATGATTTAGCTTATGATTTACGATTTAGCTTATGATTTTATCATTTATGATTCATGATTTTTAGATTTATGATTTAGTCATAATCACCAAAAATAAATCGCCAAATTCAGTCGTGGGGAGAATGCGTAGGTACCGAGAAAAATTATAAAATAGTGCAACAACAACAACAATAATAATAATAATAATAAAATTCGCAACCTATTTTTGTTTTTTAAGCATTGATGTAAAACTTTGCAAAAAACAGAATTTAATTTAATACAACAGGACTTTTTTTTGTCTATTAGTTCCCCATCATACTATAGGTATGGGGAACTTAGGTAATCGTGAAAAATTTCGACCTCGGTTTTTTGACTTTTCTACACGTTTTCAGGTGTGAGGAATCCGAAAATGACAAAATTTCTATGGTGTCTGTCTGTAGGGTGTCTGTTAGTCTGTTAGTCTGTTAGTGTGTTAGTGGGTCAGTCCGTTAGTTTGTTAGTCTGTGTACACGATATCTCAAGAACAAATTGTCGCAGAGAGGTCAGATCAGTTTTAAAATATTACTTTCGACACTGGCAAGAATCCTATTCATTTGCAACATTCGATTTTAAAAACTTCGTAAGTTATTCGAAATTTACGATTTTCTTAACATGGGAGAATAGGACAAAAAATCACTTAAACGTGCATTAAATAAAAACTTTTTATTGTAAAAATGTCAGACCAGTTTTAAAATATCAGTTTTGATGCCGGAATGAACATCAGTAACTATAAATATGCTACCTTGAAAATTTCGCAAGTTACTGGAAATTTACGAATTTCTTAACATGGCAGTATAGGGGAAAATTTCACATAAACGTCAATTTTGAGAGATATTTTCATCGTAAAGATGTCAGACTACTTCTGAAACATTATTTAGGACACTGGCATGAATATTAATGACTATGAATTTTCCAATATAAAGATTTCGTAAGTTATTGGAAATTTACGAATTTCTTAACATGGCTGAATAAGAGCAAAATTTCACATAAACGTCGATCTTGAGGGATATTTTCATCGTAAAGATGTCAAACCACTTTCGAAATAATATTTAGGATACTGGCATGGATATCATAGATTATGATTTTTCCAATTTAAAAAATTCGTAAGTTATTTGGAATTTACGATTTATTTAACATGTCAGAATAAAGCAAAATTGAGCATAAACTTCCATTTTGAGGATCCTAAATACGTTAAACAACTTCAAAATTACGTTTATGATATTTGTTTGAACATGATTGAATACAAATATTCTAATAGGAAAATTTCGTAAATTATTCGTAATTTACGATTTTATCAACATAGCGAAATTGCAAATTTTTCATATAAATATGAGTTTGAGGATTATTGCATTGGAAATAGTAGCATGAAAACTAAACAACGAAATTGACCCTGATAAAATAAATTAATAGATTAGAATAAGATAAATATATCGAAATGAACGGTGGATAGCCTATTAGGCGGGGATTTCATTCTGTCACTGTATGAAGCTTTGGTCAAATTGATTTCTTTTAACATTATTGCCGAAACGTCAGTGGAGGTCCTCTGTTGAGACTCAAAACGGTTTTGGGCTGTGTCTGTCTGTCTGTCTGTCGCGCGATAGCGGCCGCCAAAAAAAGCGCTATTTACTTGAAATTTGGTACACATGTTCATGAGCCCCACGAAATCAGCTGTATAGTTTTTGGTATGTATTCCATTTGTAGTTCGTATACAGGGACACGCCAAAGTTTTTCTTATCATTACGGCCTATGGGAGAAATTTATATGTATCACGATAGCGGCCACAAAAATCACGCTATTGACTTGCAATTTGGTACACGTGTTCATGTGCTCTGTTGAGACTCAAAAGGATTTTGGATTCCGTCTGTCTGTCTGTCTGTCATGCGATAGCGGCCGCAAAAAACACGCTATTGACTTGAAATTTTGTACACATGTTCATGATGCCCACGAAATTAGCTGTATAGTTTTCGGTGTGCATTCCATTTGTAAGTTCGTGTACAGGGACACGCCAAAGTTTTTTTTACCATTATGGCCTATGGGAAGAATTTGTATGTACCGCGACAGCGGCCCCCAAAATAACGCTATTGACTTGCAATTTGGTACACATATTCATGAGCCCATTGAGCAAGCATTTGACGAAACTGATATCGCCAAAAAAATCGCCAAGGAGGGAAATAGTCGCCAAATTTGGCGCCAAATTTATATCTTCCCTTATAGGAGCTTTTTAATGCGTTTTTAAAGGAAAATTTGGCTATTTTAACGCTAAAACGACTATAAAGGCACAAAATTAGCATTTTATCAACTCACTAAACCTCTTTGAAAGAATTTATACAAAAATAAATGCAATTATTTACAATTTCGTAACACTTTATATCATATACAAATAGGTAAATAGGTATACAAAGAGAGATACAACGGGGGGGTTGAGGGGGGCTGCCGCCCCCCTCAGGAATGTATTTGATTTTGGTAATAAGTCGATCGAATCAATATATACTATTATATAATAAGGAATAAATAAAAATGACCTATTGAATAATGTCTGATGCAAATAGGACGTTGAGGCTCCTGATCTGCAGATCCACTAGTAATATGTCTCGCACTAGAAATTTCTGAGAACATAAATATGATGGGGAACTGAGCAGAGTCCACCTATGCCAACTAGTTTTTCCATGTAATGGAATGAAGTAACTGGATTGCTAAAATATCTTAGATACACCTAATACAGGACCTCACTGGCAGATTTTAAATTTTTTATTTATTTTGACGATGACTTACATTATCTCTCTCAGTTATGCATGTCAAGAATTTTCCGAGAAAAGTCTAAGCTACATCGATGCCAAATTTAAAATTTCGCCAAGAGGTTAAACTGTACCATTGCTTTAGCACATTTTTTTTTTTTTTTTTTCAATTTTATTTTAAATATTTTTTAACTTAATTCAGGAGAGAAAGAAAGAAGAACATTTTTTATTTAGTCTAAAAACATAAAATATCTTCAGGTAAACTATTATCCGTATTATTAGAAAGAAAATGGCTAAAGTAGTTTTTCCTGTACCATTGATGTCTCTATAAATTAAATTAAATTATCCAATATCATTATATTTCATTCTCCACACGCATTTTTTATTTTCTAAATTCAATATTGTGTAATATATATGTAAAAAAATCAAGGTGTAATCAGTACATGTCCAGAAGATATAGCCAACAAATATTCAGAAGCCATCATTAACACAAGTTCAGGAGATATCGCCAATAACTATTAGGATGTCATGATCACTACATACCAATAGATATCGCCAACAACAATAATTATTCAGAAGATATCGCCAACAAGTATTCAGAAGCCATCATGAATATTTATTCAGAAAATATTGTCAACAAATATACAAAAGCCATCCAATTAAAGAATGGTGATGATCTATCTCGAATACTACTCCAAACCGGCAGTTCGTTTTTAAAATATAATCAAGGATGAATTTTTCGCTTATCAGTAGGTTTCGAAAAATGTGATTTTTTTTTTCCCGATTTAACTTAGTATTTAATATAATAGCAGGAGACTTAGCGTTGGAATATTAAAACAGGAATAAACTACTACGTCAGAAACGCCAATAATAATTTTCAATAATAATTTTTCTTTGGCGTTTCTGACGTAGTAGTTTATTCCTATTTAATATAGTTTAAGAAATGGTAAAATCAGATATTGTCGGGCATCTTGGCAAATTCATGGCGACAATGCAAAATCGCTATCTAAAAGAAATTGTCCTGTCGTACTACTACTAATGGAATGTTTAAATAATAATCACATAAAGATATATATTTTCAATGGATCTGACTAAATCATATTCTAAGAAAAATTCACTTTAAAAAGTTGCATCTTTACTGTTGTAAGCACCATTTTAAACCTTGCTGTACATTGGAAATAAATGCAGAGTGTTACATATTGCCCTAAATTAACTAAAAAAATTCAATAGTAAAACATATAGGCATTAGAAAAAATAAGTTAATAATTTCTTTAATCAAGCAATAATACCCGAAAAATTCATCGTCAAACAGTGACAAAAATTTAACAAGTGGATCGTATACTAAAGCTGTAATGCTAAATCGTTTAGATGTTAAGAATTTCTCTCTGTTCTAAACAGTTAGTGCTATCGTTGTTTATTTTGTGTGTCTAGCTGTCTAACATATGTTTTCTCTCAAAATAGTGGCAAATTGTTATTGAACTGTCGAACGTTATGGCAGATTTTTCACATATATAAACGATATAATATTAAATATTGTGTATTTCAATGTGATACCAAATATGGTCGATTTCTATAATATTTATTGAAATTTTATTTTTTCGACTGAGTGAAAATAATGCCTGGACTGGGAGTCGAACCCCGGATTATTGACTTACAAGGTCAAGGCTCTACCAATTGAGCTATACAGGCCGACAACCGTCAGCATTATTCACTCAGACAATCTTTAGGCAGAAACATTTGGTCTATCATGTAGATAGCACGACAGAAATAAGCCGCAGGTAATGGAAAACACCATTAAACAATGGGAAAGAAATACAATTTTTATTAAAATCACACAATGAACTGACTGGAAGAAAATCATATTTATTGAAATTTTATTTTTTCGACTGAGTGAAAATAATGCCTGGACCGGGAATCGAACCCCTTATTTTTTTAATAAAAATTGTATTTCTTTCCCATTGTTTAATGGTGTTTTCCATTACCTGCGGCTTATTTCTGTCGTGCTATCTACATGATAGGCCAGATGTTTCTGCTAAAGGTTGTCTGAGTGAGTAATGCTGACTGGTTGTCTGCCTGGAAAGCTCAATTGGTAGAGCCTTGACCTTGTAAGTCAATAATCCGGGGTTCAACTCCCGGTCCAGGCAATATTTTCACTCACTCGGAAAAATAAAATTTCAATAAATATGTATTTCTTCCAATCAGTTGATTGTGTGATTTTAATAAAAATTGTATTTCTTTCCCATTGTTTAATGGTGTTTTCCGTTACCTGCGGCTTATTTCTGTCGTGCTATCTTCATGATAGACCAGATGTTTCTGCCTAAAGGTTGTCTGAGTGAGTAATGCTGATCGGTTGTCGGCCTGGATAGCTCAATTGGTAGAGCCTTGACCTTGTAAGTCAATGATCCAGGGTTCGACTCCCGGTCCAGGCATTATTTTCACCCAGTCGGAAAAATAAAATTTCAATAAATATGTTTTTCTTTCAATCAGTTGATTGTGTGATTTTAATAAAAATTCTACAATATTGTTCAACTTTTCTCTTGTGTTATGTATTATTAATATTCCAGTTCAATGAAAGGCAAAGTTGCGAATAGTTGGGTAGAATCCAGCAGGGGTTAAAGAGCGAAGCAAGTCGGGGTGAGGGAAAGCCTTCCTCGGGGGTTGGTGAGCGGAGCGAGCAGGGGGTAGAGATCCCTAGTCATTTTAAAAAATGTCGATCTGTGTGTCACCAAAGTTTTTTAGGGAGCTGTATTTTATGAAACAATGAACACAATTCTAATAAAGTTCTTGATATTAGTTGGTACTGGTTAGAATAGGACAAATATCACCTTAAAGATGGCGCTGCTATTCTGAAATTTTGTCTTTACAGGAAGGCTATAACTTAGCTACCATAATTATAATTCAATAAAACCGTATATGTGACAGTGGCATTATGATAAACTATGCATATTCAATTTGAATGCATGTCGGCCAATGATGTTACCTTTGCTGTAATTTCCAATTTTTACGGTAATTTACACTCTTATACAATTACGTATTTACGTTTTTATACAGCTTTTATGTGTATAAAAGCACTAAAATCAATAAGTGATTTGACCATCATGAAATAATTTTTTATTCAGTTTGAGTGCATAACTATTGACAAGCAGCATTTATAAGCTGCAACTTTCTACGTTTACGGAAGTTATAAAAATAATGTTGATTCTATTTTTGTGTATCAATCGACAGGTGGCATATCATTTACTCACCTTCTTAATGTTACTAATGATAGTCTCAGTATCTATTGGTTAAAATTGGTTCAAACTCGATTTGTAAATTATTTATTTAGAGAAGCTGTATTGCATAATTTTTTTACATGGTATCCGTTAGGTAGCACTGAATTATAGAATCACAGAAAAAAAAAATTGTTCTTCATGACCGTAACATTCTAAACTATATAGGTAACCTCATTAAAAAACATTGCTGTAAAATTTTATAAAATATAATGTCTAATATAGTAGCTAAGATATAGCCTTCCTGTAAAGACAAAATTTCAGAATAGTAGCGCCATCTTTAAGGTGATATTTGCCCAATTCTCAACAGTACCAACTGATGTCAATATAAAATTATATAAAATTATTTTTACAAAAAAAAAAAAAAAACTTTGTATGGCAGTGTACAAAACTGTAACTGCATAGACAGATAACAGACACAATAATGTAAGTATAATTAAGGCAACCTACTATTACGTAAAATGTAGCAAACTTTAAATAAAACTAATTTTTAAGTTAAACATAAAATTCTAATAATATTATACATATAATTATAAAAATCTTTCTTTTCTTGACATTTTATATGCAACTTTTGAAAAATGGACAACCTGATGTATTGATCAGCTGAATTTTAAAATTGATTTAGATGTTCTCGCAAAAGTGCGAAGAACGAAGAAGCACGATTTTAAAGAAAAAATATATTTATTTTCACCAAACAAGTCGAACATTGAAATTTTCACAGTCATAAAATTCAGCATTGGTATAACTAAGAAATATTCCAAAATACTTTATCCAGAAAAAGCAAATAAATTTGTTCTATACTAATTTATAGCATAAAAAAGTTTCATATAACCATTTAAGTGAAATTTCCACTTGATAGATTAAATTGACGGATCATGATTCGAACCGAAAACAACTTAGTTTAAAAGTCAATTATTTGCCAGTTGAACACGGCGATTACCTTTTTTTATGCAGGTATGCATTAATATCAACTTAATTTGTATTTAATCTATGTACATAATGCCTGATTCTGAAAAGTATATATTATAATTTACCTTAATAATCGAAATTTATATTTGTAAATTCCTTTTTTTCATTAATAAATGAACAAATTTGATAAAACAAATTACATTTACATAACTGTTTAGCTATGTTACAAAACATTTTTAATAAGGATCAATAATGTATTTTGAAAAAAAAAATAATAATGCATCAAAATTTAAACAGATTTTTTTTTAGTGGATTAAATGCTCTTTCAAGGAATCTATCACTTTCAATTGAAGCTTTTAGGATTTTTATAAATATTTAAATAATTTCTTTATTTAAAATCTGAAACAATAACCCACGTGAAAAATATTTTTTTACCAGAAAGACTTCTTCAAGATAAAATGAATATTTACAGAGCAACGCGGATTTAATTGAATAAAAACATTCCTTAAGTGCTGTTGTTATAAAACACTCAACATATACATTTTTTTTTCAAATCGACTTAAGGGGTTTGTGGTGCAAAAAATTTCTCCAAAAGATCTTACTATTCATTTTTTTTTCTTTCTTTCTTTCTTTTTTTTTTTTTAAACCTCTGTAATCCAAATATAGAATCCCTTCCGTAAAATATTACTATGCATTAAGAAATATTTTTAAGGAAATATTTAAAGATCTTTAAATCTTTTAATAAGAACTTCATTATTAAGGCTAAAGTCTTTTTTCGAGATAAATTTTATTTTTGTTTCAAGAGATCTGGGTTTATTTGAATAAAGCGTTTATAAAACTGAGAGTTTTAAAAGATGCTGACATTAAATTATCTTTTTAACTCAAATATTAAGTTAAATGTGATTCTTTTGTGCGGCTTGCTATTGAAAGACTCACAATTTAAAGAGATAGAATTTCATTTTAAAATTGATAAAATTAAGCAATAAAGTCTAAGAATAATTACAACATCAAAATGGATGCTATTATGTTTGCATACACTAATTACAACAAAAGTTTGATAAACGAACGACAATAACGTCTAAAGTTAATATGTAAATGTAAATTGAATTCGTATATAATTTATATAGTTAATGCTTCTTAAAAAAGTATATTTTATAAATAACTGTTATGAATGAAATTTAATATCTGTATATATTGTACTTTTATTTTCAACAATAATATCTAAAGACAATTACAACAATGAATTAAAAAAAATACAATAGTAAAATTTATGTTATTATGTTTGGATAACAATTACAGCAATAATTTAATAAAAATTACAACAATAATGTCTAAAATCAATATATTAATGTAAATTTAATTCGTATTTAATTTATAGAGATAATGATTTTTTTTATAAAATAATATATTGTAATTTCTTTACTCTAATGGTATTTAATATATGTAGCATTTGCATTTTTTATTGGCATATGAACAAATTTTTTGAAACAATTTTTATTTGCATTTTTAATATTTAACTACAAAATCGTTTTAAAAGGTATCAACGATGTATTTGGAAAAAATAAAATACTTAAGATTTTTGCATATGTTTTTATAAGATTAAAGGCTTTTTTAAAGAATCTAACAATTTCAATTGAGACTTTAAGGATTTTCATGAATATGTAAATTATTTCTGTATTAAAAATCCAAAAGAATATTCCACGCAAAACATATTTTGATATCCGATAGGCTTCTTTAAGATAAATAAAATATTTACAGAGCAACACGGATTTACACGGATTTAATTGAAAAAAGAAAGAAAAATATGCATTTATTTTTTAAAATCACTAAAGGTGTTTGAAAAAAAAAAAGTCTTTGAAGAGTAGCATTTTATTTTATTTTTTAAACCTTTACAGTTAAAATATAAAATCTTTTGCGGAAAATATAGATTTGCATTAAATAACATTTTTAAAGAATAATTAAAGGCGCACAATTTTAAGAAGATCTTCATTATCCGGATTGAAATATTTTTCAAAACAAATTTTATTTTTATTTCAAGAAACACGAGTATACTTTTAATACAGCTTTTTTTCATGTGATAGTTTTAAAAGACGCTGATATTAAATTATTTTTTAACTCAAACGTTGAATGAAATGGGTTTATTTAGTGAGGCTTGCCAACGGACAATTTAAACAGAAATTATTTTATTTTATAATTTGATAAAATTAGAACAATAAAATATGAGTAATTACAACAATGAAATTAATGTTTTTTTATTTACCTTATCATTGCAACAATAAAATAATTATAAGAACAATTTTATAAAATTACAACAATAAAGTCTAAAGTTAATAATGTTAAAGTGAACTTAATTTGTATTTTTTTATCAGTTAATGCTTCTTTGAAAAAGTATATTTATAACTAATTGCAACAAACGAAATTTTGTATAAGTTTTGAATACTTTTATTCAGTAATAAAGTCTAAAAAAATTACAACAACAAATTCTAAGAATAATTACAACAATAAATTCTCAGAATAATTACAGTAGTAAAATTTATGTTGTTATTTACGCAATAATATCAACAATAATTTGATAAAATTACAACATTAATGTCTAGATTCAATATATTTCATGCAAATTTAATTCATATTTAATTTATACAGTTAATGATTCTTTCAAAACAGAATGTTTTATAATTTTCTTTATACTAATGGGAAAATTTTAATATTTATAATATTTACATTTATTAATGATATGTGAAAAGATTTATTTAAATAATTTATTTTGATTTATAAGTATTTAGCTACATTACTATACTTTATAATAAGGATAAACGATGTATTTGGAAAATTTTCATATTTAAGATACTGGGCGTCCCATAAGTTTCTAGACATTTTAAACATTCATAATAATTGAGGGTATTGGTAGAATTGAACGAAGTTAGCGAAAAAATTATTGTCGTAAAGGGGGATTCTTTTTTTTTTTTTTTTTTTTTTTTCGTTTTTGCGTTTGGGGGGTTGGGGGGGGGGAGGAAAAAAATAGTTAATTTTTTGTCGATAGAGAGCGCTGCACAAATACGTAATGAAAAATGCTTTTACAAATCAGAGTCGTATAGATTGTACGATATTATGATTAACACAATTTATTTCTTATTTTACTTCCTATTTGTTATATATGAAGTTTTAATTGCGATGCTAAATTAGTGGATAAAGCGTTATTGATGAAGATGTTTTTTCTCACTTATGAGCCGCCAACTGAAACTGCAGTTAGTCGTGTTCTAACCCATACAGTTCACTTACATCTATGGAACGTCGCAAGAACATCGCACTGTGACATTTTGATGTCGCATAGATGTTATGTTACATCTCTGGAACGTGTCAGATATGTTCTAGGGATGTTGAAACGTCTCAGCTTTGTGACATCGCGTACTACATCTCCAGTACATCGTATACATCACAGTTTGGGCTCTCATATGTCTCAAATAATACATCTTAGAGAATATCAACCGTGATATCTCAGAGATGTTTGTTTTAAGACACACTGAGATGTGATAAAAATGAGATATTGCGATGTACTTGAGACGTCTCTGGAACCTAGTGTGCTGTATGGGAACTCGTTTGGAAACTGTACTTTGTGGAGATGACGGACACATAAAAAAGGATTTATATGCCTCCTGTAAACATTTGCATAAAAAAAAAAAAAAAAAAAAAAAAAAAAAAATGTAGTTTTTCATGAAAATGTGTGATTTGCTCTCATACAGCGTCCTCTATCGACGAAAATTTTAACTATTATTTTTTTCTTAACTTAAAAAAAAAAAAAAAAATCTCACCTTTCACGAGAATAACTTTTTCATAAATTGCTTTTAAGTCTACCAATTCTTTCAATTTTTATGAATTTTTAAAACGTCTACAGACTTATGGACATCCCATCCGTTATATGTGTGTCATATTAAACACTCTTTTAAAGAATCTAACAATTTCAATTGAGTCTTTTAGAATTTATATAAATATATAAAGTATTTCCTTATTTAAAATTTTGAAACAATAACCCACGCGAAACATATTTTGCCGCTAGAAAGACTTTTATAAGATAAAATGAATATTTACTGGCCAACGTGGAGTTAAATGAATAAGAATATTTCTTAAGTGCTTTTGTTATAGAATACCTAACGCATGCATTTATTTTTTTTTTAAACTGGCTGAAGGGGATTTGAGAAGTGAAAAATGTCTTTGAAGGATTTTGATTTAAATATTTTTTACTAAACCATTTAGAGTCCAAATATAAAATATTTTCACGAAAATATTACCATGCATTAAATAATAATTTTTAAAGAAATATTTCAAAACACGCTCTTTTCAGGAGAACTTCATCATACAGCCTGAAATATTTTTTCAGAATATATTTTAATTTTATTAAAGAGAGATGAGAATACTCATAGTAAATCATTTATAAAACTGGAAATAATAATAATAATATTAAAAAAAATTGAAATCAAATTATTATTTAACTCAGCCTTTGAATTAAATGGGGGTTCTTTTGTGTGTTTTGCAAAACTGGCAATTTAGGAAGATATAATTTTATTTAAAATTTGATAAAGTTACAACAATAAAATCAATGAATAATTCTAACAATAATAATGTTATTATATTTATTCCATAATTACAACAATAAAATAATAATTTTATTGTTACAATAACAATTTTATAAAATAAAAAACTATGAATTCTAAAGTATGCATGCAATGTAAATACTATATTTTATAACCAGCTGTAATAAACGAATTTTCACTTATGTAAATTTGCATTTTTAATTAATAATAAAATCTAACAACAATTCCGATGTTAAAAGTGATGTTATTATTCACACTTTAATTACAACAGTTTGATAAAATTACAACAATAATGTTTACAGTCAAATATATTAATTTATACTTAATTCGCTTTTTATTTATAGAGATAATGCAATTTATAGATAAAGTATTTCATAATTCTTTTTAATAATATTTTAATATTTGTATCGTTTGCATTTTTTAATGATATGCAAACAAATTTATTGAAACAATTAATATTTGCAATTTAAATATTTAGCAACATTCCATATATACATCGTACATGAACATAGCCACAAAGATGAAAAATGTATTTGGGAAAAGGAATATTTAAAGTTTTTGCTAAATATTTGGCGGATTAAAAGCCTTTCAAAGAATCAAGATTTCGAATTGCGATTTTTTTAATTTCCATAAATATTTAAAATTTATATATATATATAATCCGAAACAATAAACCACGGAAAATATATCTTGTGTCGAAAAAGCTTCTTAAATTAAAAAAAAAGAAAGAATGAAGATTAAATTAAATAAAACTGTTTCTTAAGTGCTTTTGTTAAAAAAATATTAATTTTATTTTTTTTAACTTACTAAGAGGATTTTATAAGCAAAAAATGTCTTTAAAATATTATTTTTGATTATTATTATTATTATTACCACATTTTTCTGTATGTAAATAAATGTCACTGTATGTATGTCAGTATGTCTTACATATCCTCCCTAACCACTAATTAATTAATTCTAATTAATTAACATTTTTGCAACTGGAGAGGTTGCTTGGTGCTGTCTTCGACTGTCATCGAGTGAAGATGATAATCTGTCCGAAAGACTTAGTTCATGAATAATACCACTTATCCTCCTGTTAGCACCTAAAGTAAAAAGTCCAGTTAAGGCGCAGATGTAAACAGTGGAGACCCGAAGTTAGGTTTCAAACGATTTCAATAGATTTTACACACACATGTATAATATTAAGACATAAAGTGATTTAATATATAGCAATTATTTTATTATTATTATTTTGTTTCATTACTTTAAATATAGTGACTAAGAAAACAAGCAAAGCCTGTTAGTATTCTGCAAGACTATTAAAATACTTTGAATAAAATATACATAAAAATGAGCATTTTAAAAGTTACTGATAATTATTATTAATCTCGAACATTGAATTAAATTGTATTATTGTGTGTTTGGTGTTTGTGAAGCCCACAATTTAAACATATTAAAATTTTATTTTCTAATTTGACAATAAATAAAAGCAATTTTTCGATTAAAAATATAAAACTACACTCATGTCCATAAATTAAGGATAATGCTAGCTGAGGCAAATAAAGGTTCAGAAGCAAAACAAACATGACTTATTCATAAAGTCCATTTATTAAACAAAAGTTCAAGAACAAAAAAAGGTGGTTTATGTAAGATATCATTTATAAAAACTACGATTTTTGCTCCCTGAAGCAATTACAAGAAATATCTCCCTTACAAAAATTTAACATTACATGGTTAGTATGATGGTTAATACATTGTATGTCTTTCAGATGATGAAATACAGTCCTTACAACGCCTAAGAATGCTGAGTATTAAATTACTAATCTGATCTTGGGGAAGATTACTCTACTCAGTGAGCAATGCTCTCCGAAGTACCGGTACACATGTAGGAGGTGGTTGACGGACTACAACTCGTCGGAAAAGCATGTCCTACACATGCTCTATCGGATTCTAGTCGGGTGAGAATGCTGGCCATTCCATGCGGGTGACAGTTTCAGATTGTAGACAACCGTGTACAATGTTTGCACGGTGAGGACGCGCATTGTCATCCATAAACACAAATTCTGGGCTCATGGCACCCCTAAACAAACGTACATGTTGTTCCCGAATGATGTCCCGATAAATTTGGCCTATCATTCTTCCGATTTGAACACGCAGATCTGTTCTGGTGCCCAATATGTCCCTCCCCCCAAACGAGTACTCCTGCCCCACAGTAACCGTGTCGTTCAATGATGTTGTTTTGGTGGTAACGGGTACCTGACGTTCACATATGAAAGTCTGGCGTGAATCACACTGCAAGCTAAATCTGGACTCGTCGGAAAACATTACATAAGCTCACTGTGCCGGTGTCCACATTGCATGTTCTCTATTCCATGTTAACCGGCAGCACAGTGCATTGCCGTGAGTGGAACACATCTAACAGGCCTGCGAGCATATAGACCAATATCCCCCAAACGTTTATACACGGTTTGTCTTGAAACTGTGGCACTCGTGGCTGTAGACAGCTGACGAGAGAGGTCTGATGCTGTGCTTTATCTGCTTATTTTAGCAGTTACTGCCAAATACCGGTGGTCATTCGGCATTGCAACACGGGGCCGACCAGTACTGTAACGTTGACTAGCATTTCCATCATTTTGGAATCGTTGCCAAGCCTAGAGATGACACTTTGGGCGATTCTAAGTTTCCCCGATACTTCTATCCGAGTACGCCCACATTCTAGTCGTCCGATAATTCTACCACGTAAAAAATTATATGCATGCGTCCTCTTCATCTTAACCATTCGGTTGTGGCACTGAGCGGCACACAGAACGCTCGTGAACAATTTTCCTTCTTTGCTCCCATCCCTTATCTACCCCCTTCTTACACTTTTGTCATTGTAACGTCATATCGGCGTCATCTGATGGCTTCCTATAATTTGCATATTTTTCTTAAAGGTATGTATGGTATTTCTACAGGTGAAATTTTTGTATTAAAAATCGATTTCAGTGTGAATCTGAATTATCCTTAATTTATGGACATGAGTGTACATGCATTTTCTTAACGATGGTTGAAAACAAAAACTACGAAATATATTGCAATTCTTATACTTTAATCAAATTAAATATTTTCTATGCCTTTTTAACTTCTTCTTCCTCTCTCTCTCTCATATATATACAACATATATATATAAATTTGGAATACAAACTTTTTGTTATATATTTCCATTTGTCTTGTTTTCTTTCAATTTTGGTTTGAGTTTGGCAGCTTGTGAGTATGTTCATATTAATTGTTTGAACTAATACTAATCTTGAAATTAAAATTGAACAGTTATTTAATATTTATTGTTTATATATTGTTATATATGAAGACAGTATTGGATTCTATAAAATTTTTGACTTCCAGTTTTCGATGTATTAACACGGTTTAAAACGTCCTGAACACGATTTTACCATTTTTATAAAATGTTCAACTGTCTATACGTGTGTATGTTAGTAAGTGTGCATCATAAATTTTGTAGACGCTGTGTCTCACGAACCAATGAACGAAATTTAATCAATTTTGGCATTTAGTTGTACCTTAATCTAAACTAGATCTGATTATATTTTATGATCAATCACTCAGCAGGTTGCACTGTCATCATCATCTTATTATTATTTTCTAATATTTGACATAGCCGTATAGGACAAAATTTAGTATATATGTGCACAATACCAGTTTCTTTTAATGAATCATTGTAAATATGTAAGAGCATCTTTTACCCCCTGTTTCGGAAGATAAATCGGTAGAACCATATTATAAAACACCAATTTTCGAGATATAAAATTTCCCATACCCAATCAGAACTTTTGCAATAAATAATTGTGTTTTGATTATAGCATTTTAGCAGAATTTTAAATATGTTTATAAACTTCTATTATCAAAATTCTAAATGCATCGCAGTGTAGTAGAGGTTTTTAACATCATACCTGAATACCAGGTAATCTTATGCACTACTTATAGAGCTTACTGTGCCAGTACTACACTTTCAGAAATGGATAATCAAATTTCACGAAATTTTCTTTAATTTTCACGAAACCGTTTCCAGGGAAACACTCCGAGCGAATATTTCGTCAAATTGAGAAAATTACTTTCGTCACTTGTTTGAACATGTGAATTTCGTCAAAAGTAAAGATACATTTTTTCATCCTAGTTTCGTGATACAGAATAAAATGCAAATTATTGAATTATAAAATTACCTACAGGTTTGTTTCTTTAGTCATTAAATCCTAATTACACTGCATAAAAAAAGTAGACGGACACTTCTTTACAAATTTTTAAAACACCGTCTTTGTTTAATAGGAAGTGTCAATTAAAATTCTTTAACATGTTTATGCTTATCAATCTTCATATTTTTGACAGACAAATAAAAATATTCAATTATTTATAATTTTAATGTAGGGAAATGCAGAAAAGAGAAAAGATATACATTTGCACAATATTTCTTTTTCTTTTTTTTTTTTTTTTTTTTTTTAAAGTAGACGGACACTGGTCAAAAACTGCAATTATCTAAGTGGGTGTTTCTTACGGAATACCAGTTTTGCATGTACATGTACATTTGGCATTTTGCCAATTGCTAACGTGCTTGACAAGATGGTTTTACGTAGTTAAATTTCTTGGAGATCAATGCGCCATGCCACGAGGAATTCCTCTAACTGATTACCAGAAAGAACAAATTATAGCGCTGAAAAAATGTTAATAAAGGAGTCAGAGAAATTAGTAGGCTACTTCTAATAAGCAAAAGTAGCATCAGCGATTTTCTACGTGCTCCTGAAGCCCATGGCGTAAGGAAAAAGAGTGGCCGGCCAAAGAAACTTTCGCTTAGAGACCAAAGAAAAATTTTTACTGAGCTAAAAAAAACTGGAGCATCAATTCCCAGAGTTCGAATAAGCACAGGAATTACTAACGTAACTTCTTAGACAATTTATAACTACATTAAGCACTCAGAGCTCTTTCAATATGAGAAAAGAAAACATCATCCTTGCTGGAAGGATCACCACGTGACAGAACGCCTACAGTAGGCTCAAAACCATGTGTCTTGGACTACAGAATGGATATCTGTAGTCTTTTCAGATGAGAAAAAAGTTAATTTAGACGGCCCAGACGGATATCAATATTATTGACACAGTTTGGAGAAAGAAGACGAAGTGTACTTTACTCGGCAAGTTGGTGGTGGTGGCGTGATGGTGTGACTAGTTGTTGGCTATGGTGGAAGGACAAATTTAGTGTTCCTAAGTAAGAAGCAGACTCACAAAGATTATATTGAAACACTAAGCAGTGAGCTTTTGCCATTTGCGTGTGATCTTGGAGAAGAAAACTGGATTTTCCAACAAAATGGAGCTCCAATACACATCGCTAATAACGTTAAAAAGTGGTTTCATGAGAACAACTTCAATGCTTTACCCTGGCCAGCCAAGAGTCCGGATATGAATCCTCTAGAAAACATTTTGGCTATACTTGATCATAAAATTTATGAGGGTGGACGCCAATATGAATGAATTCACCAGCTCAAAGAAGCTCTTACAAACATTTGGTAAATTTTTTGTCAAAAAAAGATTCAGAATCTCATTGATTCGATGCCTAACAGAGTATACGAACTTATTAAAGCAAATGGGAGACGAACCTCTTACTAAAAGCGTTTTATTTTAGACATACAAGATGTGTCCGTCTACTTTTTTTAAGAAAAATTACAGTGCAAATATGCACTATTTTTGTTTCCTGAATTTTTCCACTACATAATTCAAAAGGATTGAATCTATATCCAAAAAATAATAATATATGATGTCTTAAGAATATAATTATATTAGAGAAATGAACCTCATATCTCTAATTAAAGAAAGAAGCGGCTTTAAAGTATTACAAGTAAGTGTCCGTTTACTTTTTTTATGCAGTGTATATTTAATGAAAATATAAATAAAACAGAGCAAATAAATAAAAGTCATTTGAACATTTATTTGACAGCTTTGAGACCTATAGTTACAATGACTTATGTCTCAACTGACCCATATTTTTACAGAAATTCTCAGAAACAAGCGCTCACAATATTTTGTAGACATAGGACATCACAAACACCCATGTCCGCATCGGGCTTCGAAACCGAGACCTGGGAATCCAGAAGGCAGCGCCTTACCGACCGAACCACCAGGTCGGCAAAAAAGAAGTTCTTGTAACATAAAGTCGAAACCAGAGCCTGCTTAAGGGGAAAGCACACATTATCTCCGCTCTCACCGGAATATTTTTACAATTATTTTTTACTTCATGTCATAGAAATTCTACGCTTTGACGAGGAAATATTTTTTATAAAAAATGAACGGTGTACAACAATCCAATTTACTCCCTGTTATTAGACACCAGAATTCTTTTAAAATAATTTTTAATGAGAATTTTCTGTTTATTATAGGAGGAAAGTATTTGTTAAAAAATAACGGTGTAAGTATAAATAATGTGTGCTTCCCCCTTAATCAGGCTCTGCATATAGAGTCATATACGAGTGTGCAAACTAGTTTTTTTAATACTGTTTCCGCAATATAGAGGCAGGGCTACATTTCTTTTGGAATTCTTTCCCAACCTCTTGCCTGCATTGCGATAATTTTATAAAAAATAAGCTAATTTGTATAATAAACATCTAAATGTTCCTTAGAAAACAATTATAATAACATAAAGGTAAATTAAAATAGTTTTTCGTCAAAATGTATAGAAATATTGACTCACAGAGGATACAATTTATAACAAGTGACGCCCCCTAACAGCAGTAAAAAATGAAATATCATTGTAACTCAAAAAATAAACAGTTTCGGGAAATATTTGAGAGGTCACGTTTTCTCAAAAATCACGTGATCGCTTGACGAAATGGTTGTCAGAAACAACGAAATTAAGCCCGAGAATGTCTGAATCGTCAAAATTCAGTATATTATTTCTGAGAGTGTACGCTGTGTTCTTAACTGATACACTTACCTTAAAAGGTCAAAGTTATTTTTATCGCCATACTTGATTTTCTTACCTCCAGCAGTTATGCATTTCAAGAAATAAATATTTTGCCACTAAATTTGCTTCTGTATTTCCAGAACATATAAAAAACGATTTCCAACTTTAGTATGAGTAAATAGATTAGTTCAGAAATCAGCTGGGTTAACTCAGTTGTTAGATCTTTTTGCACGTCAAGCAAAATAACAGTGATTTGAATCTTAGACTAGTTACTTTTTGGTCTTGTTGACATTCATGACGGGTTTCTAACCTGAATTTGTATTTTTAAAAATATTCAAGAATAGAATTTATTTTAAATTTGTATAAATGTTTTTGTATAATATAATAATTATGTTGGGAATGTAATCTACTAAGTATTAAATATAATACTTTTCTTTTCTTTTCTTTTTTTTTTTTTTTTTTTTTTTTTTTTTTAAACATTTTGCAATTTTTTTTTTTTTTTTTTTTTTTTTTTTTTTTTTGTAGTGCAATTTGTGTTTATTTAAATTTTTACTTCTATATATATATCTATATATATTAATTGTCTTTCGCAAAAATACATTTGCGTATAAATTTTTCATTTATATTTAAAATTGGAAAATGGTTTAATGGAATTTTGTATTTATTTCTAACATAAACAAATTGTTTTGACAATTTAAAAGCTTAAGTTTTATTGTAACATTCTTTCAAAATTCAATTTGACAATAAAAAAAGAAAAGAAAACTATATGTATAGTAATAATAAAATAAAATTTCAACTCCATAGGAAAGATACTATTCAAATATAATTTAAAATATTGTTGAACATTCAAAACCTTTTAAAAACCTTTAAAAAACTTACAGAATAAAAGAATAGTCAATTTCGCTTTTTTATTTCGTTTCGCTAGTTTTAAAAGCATGCATTGAGATTTACTAAATATATATATATATTAATCTTACAAGAATAATTTTTTCCGTTATAAAAGTTTTATTTCATAACATCATTTCAAAATGTTATTTTTTGGACCGTGCTATACATTATTTCAGGTAAAGCCCCATAATAAAATAACTTTTTTTAAATTTACATTTTTGTTATGAGAAATTTATTACAATACTATTCGCAAGGAAAGTGATGATGTCACTGTTCGTCCGTGGATGCAAGAAAATATTTCCTATTTTAATCGTCCTTTGGATTTTTTGTAAAAAAATATTAAAAATCGAAAAAAAATATTTCCGGATTTTAATCCCCATATTTGGGTATAGATATGTATTAGTTATCGTATGCATGTGTTATATTGAGTTATTTTGCTGTCAAATTGACAAAATCTTAATTTTAAATTTCAAAACTCTGTCGTCCTTGGAGTTTTTTGTATTTGGCGATCAAAAACGTAATACGAAAATATACATGCCAGATGTATATTTTCCTAGTATGTATTGTAAGGAATATTGTTTCGTATTATTCATTACTCTCTTAATATATATTGTTAAAGTAACCACGATTTCTTAAAGGAATTAAATATGTTCGCCAGATAATTTGAAGATATTTTTTTTTTCGCCAAGGATGACAGATATGAAATTTATTCTATCTATTTTTTTTTCTTGAGTTTTGAAATTTAAAATTTTATCAATTTTACATAAAAAAAAAAAAAAAAATCTAACGCATGCACACGATAACTAATACGTATCTATGCCTAAATATGGGGATTGAAATCGGGAAATAATTTTCCTTGACTTTTAATAATTTTTTACAAAAATCCAATGGGCGATTAACGTAGGAAATTTTTTTCTTGCATCCACGAGCGGTCAGTGACGTCACACGTCGCTTGCGTATGTCGAAGAACATCTCGAAAACCGAGCATCAAATAAATCGCAGTGGATAAAAAAAAAAAAAAAAAAAAAGAGATGAATTGTACCATATTATTACAAGATATTTTTTAATTCCTCTTTCTTCTATATGCTAGAGAAAGTATCGGTTCGGAATCAAACTTTTAAGAGTGAATTTTCGCTATATATTTCCGTTTTGAGGACCCATGATTCCCGACTTTTACGGTTACTCTGTATAGATATCTGTATGTCTATGTGAGTATGAGCCGTTATTATCAGCTTAACTTAAAACCATGTACTAAGAGAAGCGTACTCCAAAATGTGTCATATGATTATACTACTAGAAAATTATATTGAGATTCGATTAATGTTCCATGCACAAAAACCTGCTAAAAAATTCAAATTCATAGCATTTATAAACGGAATATGTCACTGGCACATGGTAACTGTTTTAGGCTCCCCTAAACTTTAGTAAAATCAACACAGTTTTTTTTTTCTTTTTTCTTTTTTTTTTTTTTTTAATGAACAAGAAAACACTTCTTTTAAATACAAAATAAAAAGCTTTCCAAAAAGCTTTCATCATTTGTTTACATATATATATATATATATATATATATATATATATATATATATATATATTAAGAGTTATAGTAAAAATATCGCTCGAGGGCATTCATATTGTGTTAAATCAGGTACAAAAAGAAAAAAAAAATCCTCTAAAAGCCTTTTAAAAAATAATATTTTGTATGTATTTTGAAGAAAAATAAAAACAGCAAGTTTTCTTCAAAAAATATTCTGTTGTTTTAAACGTTTCATAAAGGTTTATTTCAGGTGTGTTTCATATTACTGCAGTATGTCTGCAGTTTTCTTGAAGGTGTTCTTTGAACGTTTTTGTTGGTATTATGGGAATTATTTTTATTCTTATTTATTTATTTTTGTTTTTTACTGTTGTAAATTTAAATACATATAATCCGTATATAACTTAAAAACAATGATCTGAGCTGCACAGATTTTACGACTGTGTTCTTTTCTATTGAATGCAGCTCACGAAATACTTCTTTTTAATTATAGCATTTTAAGGAAAACTATATAAACAAAGGATGTCACCTATGCAGTAAGACTGAAATAAGAATGTCGAGCTAGACATTTTTTATATTATGTTTTACTAATACTCAAGGTGAGAGGTGTTTTTTTTTTTTTTTTTGCAACGACGCAGCAGAAACTGTTATAAAGATACAAATTGCTTGAGAGGAACATGCTAACAGCTTGAACTGCAAGCGTACTTGAAACGAATTATGCTTGAAGTGCAAGCGTACAAATTATTTTCTCAGTTTAAAAGAGGGGAAATGTCCTCTGAAATTCAGCCCCTTTCCCGTCATCTTTGTTGTGAGTGAACTGGGGACAACATTGCCAAACTCCCAGATACGTACTTCAAAACTGTTTAAAGTTATAATTGAGATATTAGATTTAAAAAAAGTAAATAAAGTCCATGCTTTATATAAGAAATTTTAAAACCCTCTCACATTTTTTTTTGGAAAAATGTGTATTTATATAAATGTATTAAGTAACCACGTGGTGCACACATCAGATTATTATTATTATTATTATTATTAATTCTATATATATATATATATATATATATATATATATATATATATATATATATATTAATACGGGCTCCGTAAATTAATCTCTACTGTAAAACTGCATCGTGTTCAAAATATTATAGTACTACTCATGTAAAGTTGTGCTTCATCATAACATATTTCCAAAATTTTGAGTAAAAAATAATAATCAAACTTAATACATTATGTACTCCATATTTAATTTTATACAGTGCTGCCAAATCTGTCGGAATTTTTATTCAATAATCACCAATAATTTTTAATTGTAACGTTTGTCTAATCACTTCGGAGATTACTCTATTATGTATATCAAATATTACTTCTTAAAATTATTGGTGATTATTGAATAAAAAATCCTCCAGATCTGGCAAAACTATTTGTAGCATCATACAGCATTTTGTATTATCGGAACATGGAAAACTAATTTGTTGTGACCATAGAAGAAAAATTTTCTATATTTTCCTATACAAATTCATGCGATAAACTTTATTTTTTAATATTATTATAAATAAATAATATATTCCATAATGAAAACAGACAATTTTATTTTAGGGATAAAATTGTTACTCATACTAAATGTTAATAGGAAATCAAAATTTTTCCTATAGATGACATCTTGAAAAATGTTTTTGTCCTAAGATTTTTAAGTTTGTTTACTTGTTTTTGTTCGTTTCATTTGTTTGTTTATTTGTTTTAGTTAAAAAAAAAAAAAAAAAAAAAAAAAAAGAGAGAGAGACTAGTTTTGTTTTAAATATTATAGACATATGGTTCATTAATTCACTTTAATTTAATAGCAAGTTCTTTTGAAAAATATTTAGATTGAAAATTTACACCGCCAAAAATGAGAAGTGTTCTCCTACATATACAAAGAAAATATTTCTAGTGGTCCTTTACTATTAATTGTATCGAAAAATCCTGTTGTTTTGGAATAGTAAAAGGGCAATAAAAATATTTTTAACAATATTTATATGATACTTTTCTGAGTACGTTCTTAAAAATTACATAAATGTTGTCCAGGAAAAATTTCTGATCAATTTTTTTAACTTAAAACTACAGAACTTTCTGTTACAAATTATATTAAAACAAGGCAAGTTACAACGTCTAGAACGCCAGAGAAAAAATTGGAAAGCAGACAGCTGTTTTGATAGCATTTAGCATACCGTCTTTAGTGTATAAAGAAATGAAAGAGCAATGCTCTTATATATAGGAAAGGAATCCAATTCTGATCAACCAATAGAAGTACACAGAATATGGGGGATTGACCAATAGGAATTTAAGAAACGCTAGTTGTAAAGAATGTAGAAGAAATTAAGAAAATGTGGACTGAATGTAAAATTTCCAACAAACAGACAAGTGGAATACAGCGAAATCACAATTAACAATATTTAAAAAAAAAAAAAAAAATTATAAACGCGAAAAGCTTTAAAAAAATCGAGTTCATGAGTGCATTTAGGCCGGAAAATTATTTTAGCTGAATGGTTTTCCTCTTAGAAATTCTTAGAAAGATTTATTGATTTCTTGCTTACGGACGTAACTAATATGTTCTTTTAGATGGAATTTAAGACTACGTTTAGTTTTACCAATGTATGATAAACGACATTGGCAGGAAATACTATAGATGCCCCAAGAATTATACCTATCTGTAGGATCTTTTGACTGCGAAAAGGTAGGTTTACTGGAAGGCGAAAAAATTACTTTAAAATCATATTGTTAAATTTTAGCTATGGCATAACTGGATTTAGAAAAACAGGGTAAAACAATACTGATATTAGAAGAGAATGATTTAGTAAACGAAGTACGAGGAAGTTGTAATTTTTAGATAGCTTTATCTATAATGGAATGGTTATAATCTCTGTGAATTCGTATGGACTTCAATTATTTCATTTCAGAGCTTAATTAAGCAGAATCGGAACAAATATTAAAGCCACGTTAACAAAAGTATAGAAAGCTTCCATTTCTTGGGTAGGTGGATGATATGAACTCTAATGGTAGAGACGCCAACAGCAGATGGCGTATAGGTTAAGAATAAGAATCAGGTACTAATTATAGGATAAGAATAGGAAGTGCAACTACAGTTAAATTTGACTAAAATTCTGTGTATTTGTTCCTGGGGTAGACCTGCCACAATTTGTTTTACACACATACAGACAGACATTTTCTAAAAATGTTCAGATTGTGTTGTTGACCTCTATAACGCACAAATCTGTTGAAAATCGGAAGCAACGGAAACTATACAACCAATATTTAATTATTTTGAATATAGAAGAAAGTAAAAATATTGCTACAATCTCTGACAAAATTCAAGTTTTATTTATTTATTTAATTTTAATTTTTGTTTTATTTATTTATGGGTCTACAGACTTTTTTTTTTTTTTTTTTTTTTTGTAGATTAGAGCTATTAAGACCAACTTCTGCATCTTTAATTGAGTTCCAAACCCCAACGGACATACATGCCTCTGACGAAACTCGAATTCAGCATATGTTAACTCCTTAAAGGGCGGTAGTTACTTACCCTAACCACCTAATTTTAATTCCCAACTACAAGAATTTATCCAGGAATTTTCAACAAAAGTTTGCTTTTTTAACTAATCGAAAAAAAAAAAAATCATTTACGTGATTTCTTCTAATCTTACTCATAAATTGTGAAAGCTTTCAATATTACATGAGCATAGTTAAATTGCCTCGGAAGAGCTAACTAAAAGCCGGGTATTATTTGATGAAATAATTCAACTATTAGGTATTCAGATTCAGCACTGTACAGAAAACTGATTGAAGATCGATATGTTAATTTTTTTAGGTTAATATAAACATTGTTTAGATATTTAAAATGTTTAGACATCTATTTTGATTTTGTTATATATAGAAAAAAAAATTACTTAATTTTTATTTGCATTACCTTTCTGTGGTTAAAATAAAACATTTACCATTATTTAATTACCGTTTTGTAAGATTTCATTTTTATGTTACCAGATTCTTTTTCACATCTTAATTTATATACAATCCCGCATTTAGATATTGTTAATCTAATTTCTGAGCTCCAAAAGAGCAATAATATGATAAAAGAGTTTAGTTTTATATCTTCAATAAACTCATTAACACGTTGAGCGCCATGCGAATATCCCCGTCAGGCCACACGCACTGCTTAGAAGCTCTTATGTTTACCGTGGTTACGCACGGTTATGATTACCGTGTTTTAATAAAATACATTAAAACGTCTCAAAGATATAATCCTGTAATAAATAAAAAATTAAGTAAATTTAAATAAATTTTCAGTAATTACTTAAAACAATGCAAGGTTTTTTTTTTTTTTTACTTTTATATCATATTTTATACTGTCAGCCACCGGTGGTTGACGCGGCCTAAACGGAAAGTTCAGTGTTATCCACCGATGGTTGTCCTGGCACCCAACGTGTTGAATAGTAACTTTAAAAATGATTTTTCATTATTATTATTATTATTATTATTATTATTATTATTATTATTATTATTATTATTATTATTATTATTATTATTGTTGTTGTTGTTTCTGTAAATGATTGTTTAAAATTTCGTTTACTAGTTTGAATTGCTTGTAAATAGGTTCAGCCTACATATTTATTCGCTATATATTTTTAGTACGGAGGACTCTTAGTCTCAATCTACGGATTTCTACAATACCAGTTTTACGATAATTGGACATGTATCGAAGTATTTTCGAAATTATAATTGAGTAATTTGAAAGCGATGTTGTATTTTGAAAAAAAAAAAAAAATCTAATAGTCATCCATACTAAACTAAATTCTGCTTTTTCCAGAATTTCATCAAAATCACAAAACTAAATTCAAAGCTTGCGTATACTCAATCTTTAAACTTTAAAACTTCTTCACACACCATAAAATTGAAGACAGCTTGTACCTGAAGAAGAAAGGCCACATCTTTTCGAAACCGGTTGTGCTGCTGTCTTCGATTTTATAGTGTGTGAAGAAGTTTTAAAGTTTAAATATTCATCAATTACTATATATTTTTTTTTCTTTAAGAAAAAGAAAAGATAAGATAAATTAAAAATAATCAGTATCAAAACGTACAGTATCGAATTTTTTTTTTCTTTTCCTTTTATGTACCTTTTTTTTTATTTTATCGATTTCTAAAATACATGATGTAACTAGTAGCCTGATATCATTAGAAAAAAAAATTGTAGTAAGTAGCATAAGGTAGTTTAAAAAATAGTCACCAGTAGTTTAAAAAATCGATATTATTATCAAACAAATTGAAACATTATGTAGTTTCAGTGTTTAAAAACAAAAAGAAGACGTTTATTCATTAATCAAAAAATTATTCAGACTCTTTTTGTGCGTGTGTGTAATTTCTTTTAAGCATTAATTTAAAACTCATTGAAGTCTCTCAACTTCATTATATATGGCTTCACTCTCTAGTGATTTATTTTAAAATAATGTTAGTTTGTAGGTTTGTTTAAAAGGTTTTATCTTTATGTCAAAATTTAGTTTGTGTATATTTATAGCAAAATCCTGTCAAAATATCTTAAATATTAATAATGATAAAGATAGCTTGTTTATGTAAAGATTAATAGATGTTATTAGTCTCTTAAAGAAAAGTTTTAATGTTAGTTCTGAAGTAGTTAGATAATACTGTATAAAATGACTTTTTCAATGTGATTAATTATAATTTACTTAAAAATTCTTTTTATTTAATGTTTAAGTTTAGTAACGTTGAATAAATGATCATCGCTGCTTATTTATTTTTTATTTTTCATTTAAATATATTTTATAACTTCAAAAATGGTATTGTATTCTGCTATCGAAAAATAAAACTACCAAAAGTAGAACTTTTTAATATATTTCAAATAAAAGTTTCTGCTTCAAAAGTAGTTTGTGGCTTTTATTTTTGGATATTTAAAATTATCAAACATTTAATAGTTTTAGAATGATTTGATGCTTTATGTGTGCTGTGAGTTGATTCATGAATATGTGAATTAGTTTACAGTTTGTTAACCAGCAACAATGTTTGAATGGTCTTTTAATGAGTTTTACGAAACAAATTATGCTATACTAGGAATGCGTTTTCTTATACAGTGTACCCATTAAAGTCCTTAGTCATAAAAGTGAGTAAGGAGCTATGTGCAAAAGTCCGCAAAAAGTCATTGGGTATGGTGATTGTGTTGAATGGCCTTCACACTCGCTTGATCTAACAGCATTAGATTTTTTTTTTTTTTTATGAGGCGATATATAAAACAGCAAATGCTGCAACATCTCGACCAACATTGCAGAAACTTCGAAAACATATTACAGATGCATGCGCCAGCATGTCACCTGCTATGTTGTACAGTGTGCATCGAAAATTGCAGAACTGAGTCAAGATGTGCATTCATTCTCATAGAAAATACTTTCAGTATGATAATTAAATCTGTCTAATGTCCGGCAAGTGCAGTTTTGGAAACCGATACCAATCAAGCGTTTTATGATCTCCATTTGTAGCACTATTTTGAAAAGAAGATGTTTTTATGGGATAAATGAATAATGCTGATCAGCTTTGTAATTCACTGTTTTTCCCGACTGTTTTTCAGATAAAAAAGCTAACTTCGAATTTAGTCGCTAGGTGGCGCTGTAAGCGATTTCCTAGTGCAGAACATAGCTACTTTATTAGACCTAAATCCCACTTTTATGACTACAGCTATCGCTGTTCTTGAGATAATCGCGCTATCTGCTATTTTCAACCAATGCCTTATCGAAATATTTTAGAAATTACGTACCTTTTTTTAACTCAAAAATCTGAACTACAGAATTTTATTCTATTTATTTATTTATTTAATACTTTTTCTTTGAGAATTTATGCATGATTATTAAAGTCACTGTTTAGTTAAAATCAAAATATTTTTCAGGTTTTAATCATCGAAACGTTTTATTGTAACCAGCAAAGAACCCTGATGTGGTTCTCTAAGATGATGCCTTTGCAATTTTTAATTATTTTTATTTATTTATTTATTTTATGGAATTAATATTTTATAGCTTTTGATGTTTTTTCCCGATCTTTGTTTTTATTATTTAAGAACTATTTAACTGAATGAGCCGCATAATGATGAGAATGTTCTCATCCTATAACGATTCTAACTATATTTATACGTCTCAATATGCCACATAAAGAGGAAATTAATCAATTTTAAAAAATTAAAAAACTTTCAATAATATAGTGTAATACTTATATAAGCAATACAAAAGATTTGTTTTGACTTTTCTTAAATGGTTTTTCCCTATTTTGTTTGTGTGCCCATGGTTTACTGACAAAAAATAATTATATAATGTTTCATTAAAAAGCATTTGATTATACATGATATTGAAATTATATTATACATGATATTGAAATTATATTATACATGATATTGATATTATACATGATATTCACACATGATATTTAAAAACTTAATGTATATTTTCGCCAACGACTACTGTAAACGAGATCAAAACCAAGAAAGATTCTGTTGTTGCCATTAACTGAAAACCCTACATTATCACTAGAATTATTAGTGCATTTCTAAATATCAGATCAGCTATGTTTATTCGAATGAATGTTTTTCTGAAGCATTTAGCAATAATTTTCACGCATATCCTATAAAAGTAAATGATGTTTCTGGTTTTGAGAATAGAATTTTTTACTCTAGATGAATAATAGTTTAAAATTTTACCCTACGAAAAACCTACAAGAAAATAATCCTGAATTTCTAACACTGTGTGTTTACTTACAGTGACTTCAGCAGAACAATGTCCAAAATACAACATTTTAATATAATATATTTACATTTTTAATAATCAGATCTATTTTTATTATATAATAACACATTGTTTAGAATACATATTTTTTTAATTATAGGGCTAAAATATATGTTAAGCTAGGTTATTCAAATTCGACTCAACTCGAACACCAGAGAGTCAAGTAGCATCGATAAACATCAAAGCTTGATAAGTTTACGGGCAATGAGAAAAGATGAAACGTCTAACGGCATACTTGCCAAACTAACCCAGAAGATTGTTAGTCCCACCCCTTTCCGCCCATTTTTTCACACCAGATTTTTTTTTTAGAGTACCTGTCTTCTTATTTAATCGTAAATATATTTGAAGAGAATTTCTCTAAAAATAGAATGGTGTACAAAAAGGTGTGGGAACTAACAATCTTCCGGGTTAGGTAGGCAAGTATGTAACGGTGTCTCATTTACATCAATCTGTTCTGTACACTAAGTGCTCGACTTCACGTACTGAAGTCGGTTATAAACTTAGAGTATATATTTAACTAGAGAGCGCATCCTTCATTAAAGAATACAACTAGCATAAAAAAATAAAAAAATAAAATATCACACGATGAATACTTTTCCAGTTTTCTTCAATAAAGGTTACTTTTCACTCCCCTCAACCCAATTTCGGACAAGGAGTGTTAAAGGTTTTTTGGTGTGTCAACCAATTACTGACGGATCTGCACGTGACCGATGAAAATCATCCCCAATCTTCGTTAATCTTTCAATAGGAACTTCAGTAGTATTGAATACGCTCTCTAGTGATATATAAGCTCTAGGATTATAAAGTGGGTGGCAATTTCCTGCATTATTATGCAAGCATATATTTTCCGCATCATTATATCATAGCCTCCTATAGTAGATGCCTGTCGCGTGGCTCGGAAACTTAGCAACAGTTGAAGCGGCAGACAGCTCCACATGGTACAGATTGCACGACTTTTTTATTCAACAGCCACAATTTTTTTTTTTTTAAATTGGGATATACTATACATAAAAGGCGAATAGAATCGAAGAAACATCGATTATATATATTATATATCACTTCTTAAAATTATTAGTGACAGTAGAATAAAAAAATCACGAAATATGTACTAGGTGGCGCTGTCTACCGCTTCAACTGTTGCCAAGTTTCCGAGCCACGCGACAAGCATCTAGTTTAGGAGGCTATGATTAATATACCATGACATTTTCTCGACAAATATAAATTTGACGATGTAAAAAGTATTAAAATGTAATGATATGTCTAAACAACAACCTTAACTTCAGAGGAACCATCCGTGTTTGAGGCCTACAAAATTTTTACTCCCAGCAACGCATTATTTATCTAAAAGACAAAGTGAATAAAGTATTATTTTCATTTTTTCCATTTCAACAACATATTGTGTTTTTACATTTTATGATGTTATTTTCAGCTTCCATTCAATATCTTTTTATTCGTATGTCGTAATATTTCCGCTTTTGATAATAAGTAATTGAATAACGAACAGGATTAATGTAAGTGAAATTTTCATGTATATTTATTTGTAATAATAATAAATAAAATTTTTGCTTTCAAATTTAAATGCAACTCCGACGAATATATATATATATATATATATATATATATATATATATGTATGACATAAACATTATGATATAAAAACATTTCCGGTTTAACACCATAAAGGGATTTTCTTCTAAAATTATTTTCCTTTGAGAAAAACATATTTTTGCCTTTAAGGTATTCTAACATTTTATTTTCCTTGTGTATTTATTTCTTTGTATGACTTGATAAGAGTGAAAGCTGTGTAAATATATATATATATATATATATATAAAAGAACATAAAGAGAACGTTTTCTTGCGTCATTCTTTTATACCAATATTTAATTTTGTGTTAGAAAAAAGAACAAAACATACATATTGAAATAAAATGTAAAAAACTATTTACAGTTATCAGGTTTTTTAAACTGTTGAAATTTAGTAATTAATTTTTAATAATATGAAATTTCAAGAAGAATACCGAAAAAAAGTGGAAATTAAATAAAATTACATTTACTGTATATATATAATATATATATATATATGTATATATCCTGAACATAATTTGAGCATTTTTAGAAAATATTCGTCTGTCTGTCTGTGTGACAAAATTTTTTTAGCATTTCTAGATCAAGAACTAATGCACGAAAATTCTCAAAAATTATGTTTATTTCCACCTTCTTATAAACTGGTGCTACCAACTTTTAGTGCAAATTGTTCAACTAAAGTCGCTGTTATTTTGCGAATTTCCGTGAACAGGAAGGGTATATCTTAGGTTATATAATTGCATGAAACTTGATAATCTAAAAATAATTATAAAAATATGCTGCTTTAAGTGTCATACCATAGCCTCCTAAACTAGATGCCTGTCGCGTAGCTCGGAAGCTTAGTAACAGTTGAAGCGGTAGACAGCGCTACCTGGTACAGATTGCGCGACTTTTTCATTCAACAGCCATCAAAAAATTTTAAAAGTGGGATATGATATAGATAAAAGGCGAATAGAATCGAAGAAAAGTCGATTATATATATCATATATCACTTCTTAAATTTATTACTGACAGTTGAATAAAAAAGTCACGCAATCTGTACCAGGTGGCGCTGTCTACCGCTTCAACTGTTGCCAAGTTTCCGAGCAATGCGACAGTCATCTAGTTAAGGAAGCTATGGTCAAATGCATTGGACGACCGATGGTGCTGCTATTACTAACTTTCTGTTATTTGCTATCGTGAAAAATATGCAAAAATATGCAAAAGAATAAAAAAATGAAAAATAAATTAAAAGAAAGAAAGTCACTTACAGATTAGCTATCTTACATGCAAAAGTTATTTCTTTTTTATAAAGTCTGAAATGATTTACTGAATACGAAAAAAAAAAAAGAGAGAGAAATGTAGGTGTTGTAGAGATTTATAGCAACAATATTTTCCAAAATCTTGAAATGGCTTCTAAAATATATGCAGTATATATATGTATAAACTATTTACTTTTTCCTATTCAGTATTCATCTAATATCACAATAAACTAGATAGGCTTTACGAGTAGTGCATATATTTTGGTACAAATGCATCATCCCTTGCGAGCCGATCACAAAATCCAGAACTTGTGATTTCGATTGCGATCGCTGAGAGATTTTCAATTGTATGCTTCAATTAATTAGTTTTTAAACGATTTGCCTACGGTATAGCTTTCACTAACAAATTTTTAAAACTTCTTTTAATTTAACGAACATTAACGTCCGATTTTTGCATTGGATTGTTTTCTGTAAATATTTGTTTTTTTTTTCTTCTAAGTTTTGAATGTTATCTTCTTATAAATTTTGAATTCTATTTATACTTCTCTTTCATTTAATTATTTCTTTGTTTTTCTCTTTGTTTTTTATTTTATTTTTTATTTTTTTAAAGAAAAATTGGGCGTGTTTTCTGCAAATTTTCGCTTTAAGCTTACAGAAGACAAAAAATTACCTATTACAAGATTTCAACTAATCTTTCTGAAGAATGTTGATTGTTGTATTGCTTTCGTTGTTTATTCTGGATTTTTTTGTAGTATGGCCCGGCAGGTGAAATGAAATAGTTATGAATGGGAGTATTGAATACACATTTTCTTAAAGGATAATATGCAATAGGTTAGTATTTTTTGCTGCAATATAATTTTTTTTTTAAAAAATTAGTATTGAAAATAAATAATAAAGTGTGTATTCCATATTATCCGAATCACCATCTTGAAAAATAAATCAACCTCAACCCCCCTGTTTGTAGAAATAATTTGTTGGTAATCAGACTTCTACCCTACCGGACAAATACTCAACTCCCCTACCGGAAATGACACTAGGTTTTTTTTACTCATGTTATTGCTTCGTAAAAAGATTACAGAATTCGTAATACTTACTTCTGAAAAAAGTCTGAATCTTAATACACCAAAGAAGATGTATGATACAAATACTGCTCTTTTTACTGACACAAGGTGAACTACCGCTCACATTTGAGTCCCAGGAAAGACATTTGACGTGCTTTCGATAGGTTGCAGCACCATATAGGTGTGGTTGTAATGGTATTCTATTTTATCCGACTGTTCCTATAAGTAAATGTTGAAGCGACAGCCTCACCAGTTTCGGTCTTTCAATAGGTGGCATTTTGCATGGAAAAATGGAAAACATGACAAAGGAAATGACTTATATGGAATGCAAAAATAATATGAATATTTATTAATTAGGTTTCTATTCTGTGTAGGTTACTCTGTTTTATAAAAGTTTTTTTTTTTTTTTTTTTTTTTTCAAGCAAAATACTTACTTGTGAATAGTTTTTGAACTATTAACCTTTTTTTAAAAATTCGTTGAGCACAACTCATGAATCGTTCACTTATCAACATTCCTGTGTTGGTTTCAAGATGCTACTTAAATATACATTTCTGTTTCTGTTATTAATGTTAATTGTGCTACTCGTAAATTCCAAGCCCGGTAATGAATCTACCTGAATTTAAAACGCGAGAGGAGTGCCATCCATTTTTGAAATGAGAAATGAAAAACACAATTTCAGCTCGAGAAACTGACGATAGATGGCAGCATTTTCAAACAATAGCTAAAATTTTGATCCAGATCAGGGCCGAGAAGTATAATTTTGATGGGAATTTAGAGTACACAGAATTTAACGTGCACCAGTAGCCTCTAGCGTATACGACGGTCTTTGGTAGGCTGAAGCAAAGAATCTGTAATTTTTGAATTGCAAGTACAGTGCACTTTATTTTTCGAATAGCTCTCTCCAAATGTTGTTATGAATAAATAAGAATAAAATTACTGTAAAAAATGACTAATGTGAAAAAAAAAAGCGGGTAGTAAAAATTATACGGTTCTTAATGAGATGGTTGGCAAGTATGCAAAGTGTTTTTTTGCAGTAATATTGACAATAACGCTTAAACTTGCAATCACCACCAGTAATACAACTAAGCAAAATTGCGGTAATTGGCCGGTAATGCTGAAGGTAGAGAGCTAAGTGGACCTGATCATTCCTTATCTGCATCTGCTGTAAAGTGTAATTTTAAACTGTGTTCTTCGACTGTGATGGGAGATTTTAATAATATTGAAAAAACAGACATGCATCCAGAGTTCCCATCTTTTATATTTATTCACGAGCATTTTTAGCCCCGCCTCTTTTTCATACCAGAAATAAAAATGATTTTCTCCTTATTTAATCATTATCACCATATTAAAGAGAAATAATCTACAAAAATTCTGATGCGAAAAGAAGACGGGGCTAAAAATGCTCGTGAATAAATTATAAAAGTTGGGAACTCTGCGTGCATCTAATGTACGGTGATGCTAATGGGAACACTACATCAGCGCTACGACTGTATCAGGAACGATTTCCAAACAGCCGCATGCAGAATCACAAAATGTTTGAACGGTTGCATCGGAACCTTTGTGAAAATGGTACATTTCTCGCTAATTCTGACGCAAGGACTGGAACAAGAAGTGCTCGACATCCAGACATGGAAGAAACCATTCTAAAAATTGTGGATGATACACACGGCACAAGTACAAGAGATATTGCACGCCGTGTACATGCGACTCAGTCCACTGTTTGGAGAGTCTTACATGAAGAACATCTACACCCATTTCATATTCAGAAAGTCCAAGCATTGCGAGTAAGTGATTACCCTCTGCGCGTAGAATTTTGCCAGTGGTACTTGCAACAGTGTGCGTTGCAGCAGGATTTTTCAACTTTTGTTCTGTTCTCTGATGAGGCCGTTTTTTCATAGGAAGACGTTTTCAATGTGCACAATACTCATCTGTGGGCAATAGAAAATCCACACGCTATACGCCCACATCATTCCAAAAACGTTTCTCTGTTAATGTTTGGGCAGGTATTGTGAACGATTACCTCATAGTACCATATCTTTTACCAACACCGCTCAATGGTTCACGTTATGCTATTTTTTTAAAAGAGGTTTTGCCAGAATTGTTGAAAAATGTTCCTGTTGTTGTGCGCAACCAAATGTGGTTTCAGCATGATGATGCGCCAGCACATTTCGACATGGAAGTGCGCAGTTACCTGGATACCATTTTTGCAAGGCGATGGATTGGACGGGGCGGGCCTGTCCGGTGGCCACCTCGATCCCCAGATTTATCGAGCATCGATTTCTTCTTATGGGGTATCTGCAGGCCATCATTTACGAGACTCCTGTTGATTCACCGAAGTAACTCGTTGCTCGACTCTCCTTTGCGACTGCACAAGTGCGCGAAACACCTGGCATTTTTGGAGCTGTTCACCAATCCTCACTTCGACGCTATCAAGCATGCATTACGGCTGGTGGTCGCAATTTTGAATATTTATTGTAAATATTGCAAAGAACCACTTAGTTTTTACTACTTGTTTTTATACGTTTTTACTTTCGTTTTTTGCAAAATGTTTTTTATTTGATATTTATTTTTTTGTGTTATGCCTATATAAAAGATGTATATTTAAGTAAACTGTTCTACCCCTTAACGTTTGCTCCATGACTGTAGAAATATTCGTATTTGAAACTTCATCTACGTTGTGACTTTTAAATTCTGTGTGTTACAGTATATCTAAAAAAAATTCACAATATTAATATTTATTCAAGCAATGTGCATTATTTGAAAATAAAATTTTTATTATGTAAGCCTTTTGCATAATGAGCAATTATACATAGAATCTCTCTGTTAAATAATACATCATTCAACGGCAGTAGGCGGAGCTTAGTGGTAAAAAACAGAGAAAACACATGTTCCGTAAAGGGTTAAAATGACGTTTAGGGACATGGGTTCCTATGCGGTTCTGAGTCCTAATGATGTGTCGTACCTCCCCTCAAAGTTTTTCCCATCATCGTTGACTCACCCTGTATATACAGAGTGTCCTAAAAGTTCCAGTACTCCAACTTAAAGAACTCATTGTGTCCCTGATTTTTTTTTTATATTATTTTATCACCTGCTTATTATTGCATCAATTCTTTATTTTTTATCGTTTGTTTCTTTTCTCGCTCAAGTTGCGTGAGAATAAAGTTTTATATTATTTTGTTTTTCATAGTGAAATAAGTTTATCACGCATTCAAAGAATTACGCTGTTTGAAGCTTATTTTGAATGTAAATCGTATGAAAGATGCAAAGATGTTTGGCGATATAAATATCCAGATGATGCAATACCGAGTAAAAATATGCTATATCAGCTCGTTCGACAATTTCGTAGTACAGGTTCTGTGCAGATGTGTACAGGTTTCTCTACAAGAAGTCACTCCCAACATGTTAAAACGCGTTTCTAAACACATGCGCAAACGAGTTCAGCTTTGCCTCCTAGAAGAGGATGGACATTTTGAACATTTATTATAAATGTAAGTTCTGTATTTTTTCCTCCGTTATTTTAAATGTGCCTTTTATCATTAACATAAAAATAATCGTTTTAAGGTTTGTTGTTTTGTAAATGAAAAATACATCAGCGTCAGTACTGGAACTTTTAGGACACTCTGTATAATAATAAAGTATTTAATAAAATAAAAATATTCATAAGAGTTAATTTATAAAATGAGACAAAAATTGTTGAAAAAATATTTTTCATTTAAATAAAATAAAATAAGTAATTTAAATGGAATAAACAATAGATACATTTTATCAAATATTGTTTTACTTAATTTATTTATAAAATTCTTAACTTTAAGTTTCTTTTTTGATGTTCGTAATAAAAACCCTTTATTCTTAATCCAAAAACTGTTTTCACTTTATAGGGATGCACTTAGCTAAATTGGGTATTGGAAACAGTTTGCGAAAGAGTCTCGTAAAACTTTGTAACATCATGTAATGAAAGAACATCTTATTATTCGGCTACTTTTTGATTTTTATACTAAATCTGTTATTTTTATTTAAGCTAATTTCTTCATGCTGGTATTGTTTTCTTGCATACTTTAAGGGAAAGTGTACTGAGATCTGCAATTCTAATTATATTATTTTTCTTTCGTTTTTAGTTACAAAAGATCTTATTAAATACTTTATATGTATAAAATTAGAATCAATTTTATAAATGTAATCAAAACTTATGTTTCAAAACAGTTTTTACATTTCGTTGTATATCTTTATTATCATTACCTTAATAATATTTTAATGTTCTAGTACACTGATAAATCTATGTTCTTATTATTGAGACAAAACACACTCTACAGAAATAATATACTCAATTTTGACGATTCTGACATCCTCGGGCTTAATTTCGTTGTTTGTGACAGCCATTTCGTCAAGCGATCATGTGATTTTTGAGGAAACGTGAACTCTCAAATATTTGACGAAATCGTTTACTCACAATAGCATGTGCTAGCTTTCATTACCGCCATATAGGTTTTTTTCCTGTGTTGTTTCGACTTTATGTTACAAGAACTTTTTTTTTTTGCCGACCTGGTGGTTCGGTCGGTAAGGCGCTGTCCTCTGGATTCCCAGGTCTCGGGTTCGAATCGTGGTGCAGGCATGGATGTTTGTCATGTCCTATGTCTACAAAATATTGCGTACGCTTGTTTCTACGAATTTCTGTAAAAATATGGATCAGTTGAGACAAAAGTCATTGTAACTATAGGTCTCAAAGCTATCAAATAAATGCCCAAATGATTTTTATTTGTTTGCTTTGTTTTATTTATATTTTCATTAAATATAATTAGGATTTAATGCCTAAAGCAACGAACTTGCAAGTAATTTTATAATACTATAGTTAGTACTTTATTCTGTATCACGAAACTAGGATGAAAAATTGTATCTTTACTTTTGACGAAATTCGTATTTTCAAACAAGTGACGAAAGTAATTTTCTCAATTTCACGAAATATTCGATGGGAGTATTTCCCTGGAAACGGTTTCGTCAAAATTAAAGAAAATTTCGTGAAATTTGAGTATCCATTTCTGAGAGTGCAGCCTATTTTAAAGTATATCATGTATACTCAGAACAGCTCCGAATAAAAAAATGATCAAGTTTTTTAGTTTAAAATGTGCATTTTTTGATAAGCATTAAAGGGCTGGAAGCATTCCTAAATTTGTACATGAATTTTATTAAAATATCACCATTATTTCAAAACAATCCTTTTTTTTTAGATAGTATTATAGCATTAAAATCTTCGGAAATTTTTTTAAAAATAAAATTACTAGTAAAAATATAATGAAACACGTATAAAATTTTAAGAATGCTGTGAGCCCTCCATTAAACAAGTACGCCAACATTCTAACAGATATTCATTAGAATTGCTAGTTCCAGGATTTTATTTACACTATTCTTTTTATAGAGTAATTATCTTATTTAATTGTAATTTGATTTGGAGAAAATTACTTTAGAAATAAAGTGGTGGCGAAAAAGGAGCGGTTACTGTTAATGTTACGGAACATTCATTGGAATGCTGCAAGTATGATTAAACATAAAAATTTTCGAAAATAAATAAATAAATAAATAAAATTGGGATATTCACAAAAATAAATATTATTACATTTACATATATATATTTTTAAATTTAAAAACAAAACTTTTACTGCATATAAAAATAGTCCAGATAATCTAAAACTTTTAAATATTCATTTCAAAGAATTAATTGATAGTAACACAGCGAAAAAGGAAATATTTAAAATCTAAGTAATGAAGACTATTTGATTTTCAAATTACACCGCATATGTACTTTTTATTTTCTTCTAACTATCCAAGAGAATTCAAGAGAATACCCAAGAGAATTCAAATACATTACGTCTATGGGGAAAATTGCAGGTAAGTAGAGTTTAACATCTGTAGACTGCACTAAACCAAATGAAAAGAATGTATTTTTTTTATATGCGTAAAAACATGTCTCATGTAGAATATGGTAGAGATATCATTCATTGTTCGTTTTCAGGGCTACACAAAAGAACTAGATTATAGTACAACAATACTTGAAAATTGATGTAAGTGTACATCAGGTTGTGCCATGCGTTATTAATATAGGATTATATTTATGTCTTCTACGTGATGTATGCATAATTTTTAGAAGATATACAGGGCTGCCAACATTTAAACCATAACATTTTTTTTTTGTTAGTGGAAGTGCTTTTCTGTAATATTTTACCATGTCCAGGAAATCTGTTTATGGAATGAAATTAATTCCTCATAGTATAATGGTAAATAATAAATTTTTTTAAGCTAAATATTCATCGTTTGGTTTTTTGTATATTTAGAAGTTTTCAGGCTTCCTGAATACCGAAGTCAAGTTGTTAACGTTCGACCTTTGTCTGTGCCTGTTAGAATAAATTAAAAACAAATAATTTCAGGTGATCAAATTCTTGTATTTTGAGGTTAATGCGTTTGTTACAAGAAAAGTTTGACCACGACTGATAAGTTTCAAGGAATGTTGGCTTGAAAGTTTTTTCAATAATTTTGAATGAACTATTGAATTTAATAACAGATTCGAATTCTATATAAATGTAGGTACAGTAATGAAACGGGGGTTTGAGGGGTCGACACCTCCTCTCACACATAATTACTTGTCAAATAAAGCTGTCGGAAGCTTAATTTGAATTGTTTTAACATAGGTTTACATAACAGTACCCGTTATCTTACCCCTTACTTTCCAATCTGTATTTACACTATTAAATTTCAGGGTAAGAGAAATTCGTGTGAGTGACACACCAGTTTATTTAATAAGTTTCTCTAATTTTGTTTCATTTTTGTTCTGCACTGTACTTTATTAAAAAAGAATAGCATTTCTTGATAGTTGCAAGATCTCCCTCCTATTCCCTCTCTTAAAGATTTAATTACATACGTCTGCTAAACTTTACCTTTTATTTTACTTTATTTATTTTTCACTGCTTTGGATATCTTTAATGCATTTTGATACGACGATTTCAGAAATGCTTATCTTTCATTCTTTCTATTATGTAAGGATTTTCTACAAAAGTAAGGATGAAGATGGAACGAATTCTCACAGCGGCTATAAAAAATTCGATGCTACTTATGTATAAAATACATTAAAATAGGCAACTAATTACATATTATCTTTTATGTATGTTTCTTTATATAGAAGCACCTTTTAGAGCTTTTTCTCTTCTGCATGGCCTGCGGGCCTTAAGGTGGAGGGGTTTCTCTATGCAGTATCCAACAGTAATCTGCTAACATTTTAGAACTTCATCGTCCTTGATATTTCCTGAAAATTTCTTTGATGTTTCGATGAAATGGCTCTTCTCGTTTTTCAGTCGCATCATCCAGATTTTCCGGGAAACAATTTCGATGAGAGTTGAAAAAATGGAGCTTAAAGCTCAAAAAATCCTATTTGTTTGTCAAAACTGTACGTGATGCAAGTCTTTGAATAGTTTTTCCTTAACCATTATACGAAAATACATGGGGAAAAAAACACATCACACCGAAGAAAAATGTTTCATTGCAGAGCAGTGTTATCAGTTTTAGCATTTTGTCTACCGAAATTTATTTCGTAAGGAAGAAAATCATAGTGTATTGTGGCCATTAGAAATCTTTCAATCTTTTATCTGTTTATTCTCTTATGAATATTACTCAATAAAATTATTATTTATCAAAATTATTTTCTGTGGTGAGTACGGATTGCTTTCTTATCAGAAAACTATAATTCTAAATATCAAATGAAAATTAATATTATTTCTTATAGACGATATTAAAATAAATAAATAAAAGAGAGAGAGAGAGAGAGAGAGAGTGAGTGAAAGAAATCAGAAACTTATTTTATTGTATTTTATTATTTTTATTTTTGTATCAAATAAGTTTGCTTCAATGTTTCGTCAGATATATAGTTTAAACGACCGTTTTAAATGTATTAACGATTTCTTTCCTTTCTATCGCTTTATTTTATTTTATTTATTTATTTTAATACTCGTATTAAAAATTTACACCAGTAGTAATATGGGAGTGTGGAAAAACTTACTTCCTACCTTCACAGAGGTTTTATCGTGGTTGAGTATTATTGTTACAAATATTTTTCACATGAATATTGGCTAAAAATAACCCTCATCGTGTACATTTTCATAAAATTTTGTTCTTTACTGTAATTTTATAAATTATGGTAAAACGGAACGACAACGCTTTCTCTTGAGCGATATGTACAAAAACTTGTTAGGTGGCAAATTATCTTGAGGTGCAACGAAACACAACTTATTATAAGTTTTGTGAATTATTTTTCATGCTAGGATTGATAAAAAGAAATTCTCACGCAAACACAGACAAACGTACAGTCGGTAACAAAAGTGTCCGAACACTAGCAAAAATTCCTGTGTAAAAAAAGTACACTTAATACAGTTTTGTTAAATAAATCCTTGTCGAATCCTGTTCTTAGTTAGTGTAAGAACACGATTCGATAAGGATTTATTTAACAAAACCGTATGAAGTGTACTTTTTTTTTCATAGGAATTTTTGCTAGTGTTCGGACACTTTTGTTACCGACTGTACTTGTTGGACAAATCTTATTCATGTTTTCTCAAAATATGCAAATCCATTGAATAGCAGAAGTCGAAGTTTTTTACGATTTTAATAAGTTTTTCGGTAGAATATAGACGAAAGGAAAAATAAAAAAAAGTTTAGAGATATATAAAATGAAATTGAATGTAAAAAAATACCTTTGAAACAGGCTGAGAAGATTCTTTCAATTAATATTTGCGTGAAATTTTTCCATACTTAATTAATCATTTCTGCAACTGAAGTTGTAAATTTAATTAAAATGATTATGTTTGCTCAAACAAATTTATTTTCTAAAAATTTTCAGTTGAAATACGAAATGAAACGATAAAGTATATTATTTATACATGAATGAATAAAAGTAAATTATGAATCAAGAAAATAAACAGATAAACTGGAAATATTTCTAATACATTCGAAAATACCCTCCCAGTTATCGGTTTGTTCATATTTTGCATTCACATTTAAAAAAATAAATGATAGTCGTAAAATGTTTAATATTCTTTAAATTTAAAAAAGAATGAAATTAATTTAGAGGTTCGGTGTTGGATTTATCAATAATAATAATAATAAAAAAAAAAAAAAAAAAAAAAAAAAAAAGAAAGTACCTATTTTTCTAAAATATTCTCGTAAATGCAAATTACCAAAATAATCAAATCATGTAGTCACTTAAAGGATGTAACTTTACATCAAATTAGTTTGAGATAATAATATTACTAATTAAAATTAACTATGATAAACATAAAATAGTTGATGTTGCTATTATACTCTCATTATCTCTTTATTTTCTTCTTGGATTCTAAACATGAATTTGCATTACATAAGTTTCAGAAAAAAAAAAAAAAAAAAAAAAAGCAGAGGTATGAGATAAGGAATACATACAAGTAATTTAGAACTTGGATTAAGAGAGATGAAGCTTAAACTTGAATTATGATAACATTACAATCAAGAAACTATCATAGTTTGAGGTTGCCAGTTTAATTAAAGAGATTTATTGCAAGATCATTTTTAACTCAAACTTCAAAAGCGTTTTTTTTTAATATCAAGTTCATTTCAGAAATTACTAAGTAAGATTAACTAACTTTATTAATTTTCTTTTGTTTTAATGAGCACGGTGTACATAATTTATTATAAAAGTTTCAATCATACTTGATAACTGCTTCATTTTCATTTCAGTTACTTTTTGCTGGAGTGCTCTAATGGACGCAGATAATACAACTAATTTTTTAGTCAAATTTCTGTTTTTAAATATTATTTTTTATATAAATAAATATTTAATTTTTGATTTTCATTTACTAAAGTATATTATTGTATAAAGTGTTATTAGATTGTTAATGAAACAATATACTTTTTTTGAATTTTTATATGACCCTTTACTTTAAATGAATAAAACGACCAGAATGTAAGCGAATCAACATTTTAGAAACATGTTACTATCTAAAATAAAAGCGATTAAATTTATTTACAGTTTCAGAATTGTCCATACTTATAGTCTTATTACATTTCAGTTTTGATTTTCTTGACTTCCCTGATTGTCTTTTTCAAAATGAAGATTTTTTTTTTAAATGTCCTTTTGGTTTGTTACTAGACCATCCTTTTTTTTAATATACAATTAAAATGAAAAGAATATATATATATATATATATATATTGTACAGTGAAAAGTAAGTAACTTTTAACCTAATATCATATTTAAAAGGTGCAATGCACCATTCACTGGCAATGCTGGCAATGGGGGGTTAATTCATAAATAATTTTAAATCAATGGTGATTCAAACAAATAAATCGAAATTGAATAATAGAAAAGAAAAAAAAAAAAAAAAAAAAAAAAAAAAGAAAAAAAGAACTTTATTCACATTTACGAGAGAATATTTTCTTGCTTCCATTGTTAATTTAAACTAAATTTCTGCAACCTTTCCCAAAACATCGCAACTTAATTTCTAAGTAAATCCAATACGTTTCCAGGGCAATGGTGGTGGTGAAATATTTCATAACAGTGTTTATTTCTATCAATCTGCAATATCTTATGCAATATAAACAAATATCATCACATACTGTTGTCTGTTTTTATTTATTTATCTTTACTTAATTAGGGAAATTATATCTTGAGTTTTGCTTAAAAAAAATTATATGTATATATATATATGTAGAGAGAGAGGGTTGATAAGAGAGTGTGGTCTAAAAAATCAAGATCAAATTTCGTTAAAAAAAAAAAAAAATAAAAAAAAAAATAAAAAAACTTACATTCTACGAAATGTTTATTTGAAATAAAATAGATACTTTATATATATATATATATAATTCTTTAAGTTAATGCTAAACATACATTTGTTATAATAATTTATAGAAGCTTAGTCGATTACGTTCAAGAATATCCAATTTTTGTTTTTAACTAATATTTTAATGTTAATTTTATTTAAGTATAAATGTAGAAAATAATTATACTGTACACAGAGTTCGCAACTTTTATAATTTATTCACGAACATTTTTAGCCCCGCCTTCTTTTCGCACCAGAAATTTTGTAGATTATTTCTCTTTAATATGTGACAACGATTAAATAAGAAGAAAATCATTTTTCAAAATTTTCTGTATGAGAAAGAGGCGGGGCTAAAAATGCTCGTGAATAAAATTATAAAAGATGGGAACTCTGACTGCACAATGTACACCTTTTTTAAAACACTGAAGTACAAAATTTCTCTTCCTTTAAAAGTCATAACTTTAAAATCAAATGATCAGCAACTTGCTGTTAGGGAAAAGTATGCACAAAGTCATTCGAGTTCCACATACAATCAAATATTCTATCAATTGCTTCAAAGTAATTTTAAGAGCACATAAAACTCTTTGCAAAGTTTGAATACTAATTAACTTCTAAATATACATAGAGGTCATTAGCTATTTTGTTCACTAAAACAACTGCTTAAAATTAAGTTTAACTTCTGGAAATTATGTGTTTTAAGTTCTTGCATTTGAAGTAACACATTTCAGAATACTTGATTACAAATTTTGTTTCGAAAAGTTTTTATACTAATTTACAACGGAAATTTTATGACTTATTAAAATTCATATATTTATATATATATACATATATATAAATATACTATTTCTTCAATATTAATCTAAATTTAAAATTTATATTCTATAATTAAGAGATTTAAGGCTATTCGTGTAAGTAACATTTTTGCACTGATTTAGCCTTCAAAGATAAATATCGATTTTCTTAAAAAATTATATTTATTTAACCCTTTTAATTATTAAACCAGTTAAAGAAAAAAAAAAAAAAAGTCCAGTGAAAGAATGAATTTTACGTAATAATAAAATACTTTAAAGGGTTACATGGGACTCAATGGCTGAAAAAAAGTATATTTTTTTCTATTAGTTTTAATATAATAAATAAATAAAAATTATTTAAAATTTTAAGCACAGGGATAAAACACGGGCGCAGAATTCATACCGGAATCTGTTTAAGAAATATTTCTACCAATAATATCGTTGATTTAAGAGGTAGAAAAATTTCTTACATTGATAGTGGTATGAATTCTGCGCCCGTGTTCCATCCCTGTAAGCATTAATAAAAAAAAAAAAAAAAAAAAAAAAAAAAAGACAGCATTTTAAAAACATTTTATAAAATTTAATTTAAAAATTTGGAAAATTCAACCCGTTGAAGTTTTCGGAGATACTTCAAAATGTACTAAATTTTATTGGAATTTTGCACACTTCTTCAAAACAGAATTAACTAGAGCTTCAAAAAAAAAAAAAAAAAAAAAAAAAGAATTTTTTGCTGTACATTTTACTCTACGTATTATCATTATCATAGTTGCCAATATTTTAATTTATCCTGGAGCATTTTTAGCCCCGCCTCTATTTCGCACCACTTCATTTATAGAATATTTTTCTTCAATATATAACTACGATAAAATCAGAAAAAAAATACTCTTAAAAGATAAGTAGTATGGATTAAAGGCGGGGTTAAAAATGCTCCGGAATAAATTAAAATGTTGGCATCTCTGTAAAATTAGCTATTATCGAAAAAGAGAGAGAGAGAGAGAGAGAGAGAGAGAGAGAGAGAGAGAGAGAACGATCCTTCGTTGAAGGACTAGTCAAATATTCAGTTGACTCCCATAGAACGCGGGGGCAGGGCTGCTAGATAAATACTACAATCACACTGATGAATACAACAGTTTTACATTTTAACACCCCTAAATTTTTAGGGTGTCATTCTATTGGTTCAAGTACACCCGATCCAGTTTTTGTACAATCGTACATTTGTAACTTTGATATAAAATTAGTGAAGTTAAAGAATAGAATTGCAGTATTCATCTGACAGCCCTGCAGCCAGGGTTGCCAGATCTGGCCTTTTTTTTATTCAATAGCCACCAATAATTTTGAGAAGTGACATTTGATATGTGTAATAGGCTATCAAACTTCCAAGTGATTAGACAAACGATACAAATAAAAATTATTGCTGACTAATGAATAATAATAAAAAAAAGACAGATATGGCAACCCTGCCTGCAGCTGCTTTGTAGTGGAGTCTGTGACATTTCCAAAAAATGTGCAAAACTACAAAATTTCAATAAGATCGGGCATTAGTTTTTGAGGAATCGTGTCCACCACTTTTCTGAAAGGTCTCCGTACATATGTCACGAAATGGCATTTTAAACCTTTAAGAACTGGATGTTTTGAACTATTGTGTACTACTAACTGCGCCCATTGGGCAAATTTTAAAATCTTGCATGCCTCATTATTTCGCAGAATCATTCACATTGTTAATATTATTGCAATTACTGCGATAAAATAAATCGATAAAAACAGAATTGATTTATTTATGTAAACATTAGCATGTAAAAGTCTTTTTTTCTTTGAAATGCAATATTGAAGAGCCACTCCCATATCCACGCAAAATCACCCGGTTCTTAGAGTGTTAAAACATAGCCTCCTAAACTAGATGCCTGTCGCGTGGCTCGGAAACTTGGCAACAGTTCAAGCGGTAGACAGCGCCACCTAGTATAGGTTGCACGACTTTTTTATTCAACAGCCACCAAAAATTTTTAAAAGTGGGATATGATATACATAAAAGGCAAAAATAATCGAAGAAACGTCGATTTTATATATATATAAATATATATATCACTTCTTAAAATTATTGGTGACAGTTGAATAAAAAAGTCGCGCAATCTGTACCAGGTGGCGCTGTCTACCGCTTCAACTGTTTCCAAGTTTATGAGCCACGCGACAGGCATCTAGTTAAGGAGGCTATGGTTAAAATGACATTTGGGGACATGGGTTCCTGTCAGTGTTGCCAGACTTTGCTACTTTTTTATTCAGTTGTCACTAATAATTTGAAGTGATATTTGAAAAATAAATAAAAGTGATATTTGACATACATAATAGATAATTATTTGCTTCGATTAATCTCTATGTATACCAAATATCACTTCTCAAAATTGCTAGTAATTCTTGAATGAAAATATCACGAATTCTGACAACACTGGTTCCTATACAATTCTGAATCCTTGTTATAATCTCTACCTCCCCTCCAAGTTTGTCCCATAAACTCGGAATCCCCCTGTACATATATATACTTCAAGTTAATGGATTTAACCTCTTAAAACAATACTACACCTTATATTTAATAGTAACACAGGCCTACAAAAGTGAAGTTGTCAAAATTTGATTTCAGCTGATCTTAATGTTTTTTGATGTGCTGAAACCGAAAATGCAGTCCATTTATCTCTATCACGTATAGATTTTTGTCAATACAGGGTGTTTACCGACACAATTTCTGACATATACCATCATAACAACAGGTTGGTTGCAGAGCCTGATTAAGGGGGAAGCACACATTATTAAAACTTACACCGTTATTTTTTAACAAATACTTTCCTCCTATAATAAACAGAAAATTCTCATTAAAAATTATTTTAAAAGAATTCTGGTGTCTAATAATGGTGAGTAAATTGGATTGTTTTACACCGTTCATTTTTTATAAAAAATATTTCCTCGTTAAAGCGTGGAATTTCTATGACATGAAGTAAAAAATAATTGTAAAAATATTCCGGTGAGAGCGGAGATAATGTGTGCTTCCCCCTTAATGAGGCTCTGGTTGGTTGTTTGGTTGGCATGGTTTTAAATCGCACTAGTGCTTCACAATTACAACAATAGGTATCTATGTTTAATTAATCATAGAAACATACTATAAAACTTATCATATAATTATATTGGTGGAAGAGTATTGGAAAAACTGTATAGGCAGGCACCCTGTATTGACAAAAATCTATACGTGATAGAGAAAAACCGGCTTCATTTTCGGTTTCAGCACACCATTTAAAAAAAAAAAAAACAGCCAAAATTATAAAATCAAAATTTTACATGTCGACCTGTGTAACTTTTTTTTAGCCGAAAAAGGATGATAACTAAAGTACAAAATTAAAAAAGAATGTCGAATCCACATGTCTGGTCATCTAAATCATTGATAGATAATTTTTTTTCAAATGAATATGACAATAATTGAAACCTTAATTCGAACAGCAATGATTTGATGAAGGATATAAGGTCATTAATTCGAACTGTGAACAACTACGATGATAAAGTAAATAGGCCATTAATAAAATAACTATTCTAGACAAGACGTCAAATGCCTAAAGATAAGACGAAATAAACAGATATGATGCCATAGTTAAAGATAAGCATGTTTGTTTTGATGCTGGTACTAGAAAAATTTCTTAGGCCAGAACTAGAAGAGTACGAATAATAAAGTGGAGATGTGTAGAAGTGAATCCACTAAAATATTATGATGAAAACCAATCATATTACTAATAATTCAATAAATATATCATCTTTTCTTAAACGTTTAACAAATAATATAGTGTCATTTAAAAATTAAACATTTTTTTTTTAAACCTCGACTATACATTATGTATGTATGATTTCTCTAAGCTTAATCCACACATACTTAAGACACTCATGAAGTCAGTTGGCCTTAACACATACAATACCACACAGCACTCACTGGTCTCGCATTATCAATGAATTTCTTGAATACAAAGATTGTGGTGGATGAAGTTGAAAGTTTGATCTCAAGATCTTATTCTCATAGAAAAATTTAATAGACTATTTTCCAGACAGGTGAATGATCTATGTGCGCTAATGATACCGTTTAAGGGTCTTGAATAATTATTGCTCCATATATTTACCTGTGTTTTTCAATCTGAAGATTGACATTTTATTAGGTAATTTAAAAGTTTCATTTCATCAGTAAATAAAAGTTCAGAGTTTTGAAAAATTGTACATTCAAGCATCCATTGTTAAAGTGCACTTATTATTTTATTTTATTTTTGTAACAAAAACTCAAAATATTCTTAGAAAAAAAAAAAATATATATATATATATATATATTTATATACGAAACGAAAGAGAGAAAGAAGGAAACCTAATCTCATTTAATTTGAGTAAAACTGATATTATGTTAAACAAAATAAATAATTTTACATACTGTTTGTTTTTCGATTACAGTCAAATGAGCGCACGCGTCAGATCTGCTACGATTTCATCGAAATAAGGGTAGAAGACAAGAGAACAGGAGATATTTATTTTTTAACGATTCCGTTCTCTTTTGCTGTTCTTAAGAAAATAGACTTTAATTTTGAATAGAAAAATGCATACTTTTCATTTTTTGTTTCTTTCAGTAAAAACTCTTATATGTATATTTATATGTGTGTGTATATGTGTGTGTATGTGTATATATGAATGTTTATTATGAATATCGTTTCAGACATTGCATAAAAGGAAATGATATCACTTGAAGAGTATGAACAATTTAAAAAAGAAGAAAAATTAATGAAAACTTGTAAATCGTTGGCATACAATAATACAATAATTCATCAGGGGCCTTGATTGTATGTTGTATGTAAAATGTGTATGTATCTCTTGTACTATATGCATATGCCAAGAATTTTACAGTACCAAGGCCCTATATACACCAAATGAGACTTAACAATTGAAAATCATACAAAAAAATGGAATAAATATTTAGATCAAAATCTATAAAATGAAGAACAATCTCAATTATCTGAAAAGTGAATTAACTCTCAAACCATAATGCTAAATTTAACCGTTGCAAGATTTAAAAGGGAAATATTAATTCATTTCAGACTCAGTAAAATATTTCTTATCTTAATTATAATCCGTCGAACTAAAAAGTTTTTAATATAAATTTAAATGAATTTAAAAAAAATATTACTAACCCTAATGACTATATCACACGAGAGATTTCGCTCAGCATTTTACTAAACACAACATGGTCAACTCTTCCGAAAGACGGTCGAAAAAGTTGATTATTCGCTGACCTTGAATCTTCTCCATACGCAGCTATGTTGTGTTTATTAAAATGTTGCGCGAAAATCTCTCGAATGATATGACCATAATAGGTACTTAATAAATCTAACGGATTAGTAGTAAGAACATGAAGTGATAAAGGTTAAACTTACAGTTAATTTCAGTTAACAATTGGAACTAAATTAAAATTATACTTCAAGGATTTTTTTTTTTTTTTAACTTCAAAATTACATTTGCGTGAAACAATTAATTATTAACCCAAAAATTAATCCTCTAACCAACAGCCAATTTTAGGGATTTTGATTTATCAATTTTCAAAAAATAAATAAATTTAAATTTTTACATTAAATCACCTTTAACAGGGAGCACGTTTGTGTTATGATGTGAAGGATTGTGTGTTGTCGCCCCCTACTGGATTACACACAGATTATACCAGATGAACTTAATAAAAATTTATTCCAATTGAACTTGATTTAAAAATTTAGCTGGTTAAATTGGTAAAAACCCCGATTTACTTATTTATTTATTTATTTTTAAATAGATTGTTATTGCAATGGAAAACTTTTATTAAAAAGGGTTTTATTAATCTTATAATAAATCCAATTCTAAAACCAGAAAAAAAAAAAAGAACTGCAAAATACGCTTCTTTTTAAAGGTTAATAAATATAGCTGCATTAATAAAAAATATATAACATATTTTCCTTATGTATTCGTATTCACCAGGAAGCCATCTCAATAGTGTGATAATAGAAATCAGTTAAATGATGTTTATTTGAGAGGAGGACATAATACAACTTGATCTTCGACGCCTAAACTGTTTGCCCTTGTGAGCCCGTTTTCGAGAAATGTATATTTAAGTTTGAGTAAAAAATGAAGTAACAAGAAATGAGTAGTTTGAACGAGAGAAGTCAGAACTATGACTTTTTAGATTCTACAGTTGCGAATTTTCAAACGTTACTTATATTTCTATAAAATACATTTCAAAGCTGAAATGGACAACTGATTTGTGCATCAATTAACACGTTTGTCTATGCTCTTTCAATTTCTGCTTGTTTTGAATTTCATCCATTATTTTACATACTTGCCAACATCCTAATTAATATTCCGTAGTGTCGTTAGCCACACCTTCTTTTTTACACCAGAATTGTTTTTAAATATTTTTCTTCTTATTTAATCATAATAAAATTTGGAGAATATTACTCTAAAAATTTACTGGTGTGAGAAAAAGGGCGGGACTAACAATACTACGGAATATTAATTAGGATGTTGGCTTGCCCACATATAAATTTATTCTGGATCACTTTTAGCCCTGCCTATAATCCGCACCACTTTATTTATACAATATTTTTCTACAATGTATAACTACGGTAAAATAAGAAAAAAATTACTCTTAAGGAAAAAGTTGTATGAAGTAAATGCGAGGCTAAAAATGCTCCGAAATAAATGAAAGTGTTGGTACCAATAGTTTTTTAGTAAGGCTCGGTTTTATCGATTCAGGCGTGGTTGCGGCGTTTATTAGCGAAATTTCTAAAATGCAAGTGAATGATTATTTTATAATCAGCTATTTATTTCGCTACATCTTGGTATTTAACTCCTCTCCTATCCCAACCAAGAATTTACCTAAGATCTACGATTCTCCGATATATACTTTCTTAGAAAAGTAGATTATTCCTGCGCTTGTGCAGGAATGAAAACACCGAAATACCGACTTTTAACCATTTTCAGTCCTTAGACAACAACTCAGATGACAATGAGAATAATATGGAGGAAGATTCCCCCAATTCTCAAATTGACTCGGCTGTTAATAACAGCGAAGAAAAAAAAAAAAAAAAAAAAAATCCTCCCTTTCTTTCTCGGAAACGACATCAGATGGACCGACCTTGCTAAAACTCTTAAAGAATTATGTACCGAAGAACCTTTCATTAAACTTACAGGCGGTCGTCTTCCATTGTAACATAATAGATGACTTTAGGACGCTTCAAAATTACATGGCTAATAAAGTTATTAAATTTACCACCTTAAACTCCAGGGACTAGCGTCCTAAGAAAGTCTGCTTCAGAGGCATCCTTCCTAATTCTGACCCTGACCTTATTATTCAAGCCTTTAGAGAAAAAAAATTATCATTACCCGCTCTGTTATGAAGAAAAACAGAAAAACCGGAGCTCCAATGCCCCTTTATACGTTAACTGTCACTCCATGTGATAAATTTGAAGAAATATTTGAAATTAACAATATTCTCTACACTAGTGTTTTGAGCACTTCCGCTCCAAATATCAAGTCAAACAATTTCATTCTTGTCAAGGGTTTGGTCACGTCTCAGAGGTTTGTGGCTTTACCCCCAGGTGCGTTAAATGAACAAAAAACCATCTACAAAAGATGGCGCTGGGCTGGATGGAAGGGTGGGCTTTACTTTTCCCTTCAAATGGTGAAATAAAGCCCACCTGTGCCAATTGCGGATTAGACCCCCCCCCCCCCTGCTAATTTTAGTGGATGCGTTAAACACCCTCTCTTTAAAATGTATAACCAAAAAACTAAATATAACACCAAGAAGAATATTGGTAATAATAATCAACCATAAACCACCCTTAATGGGGGATCGATTCGGGAGATCGATAGTTGCTCTCGTAGAGTACAGTCTCATCAATTCTGATCTGCCAAGTGATGACTAGCGTCTCGCCTCAGCGCCTGCTCCCTACGAAAAAGTTGAATAAATTGCCTTGGCAGGTTTGGCATGCTGTAATTTAGCGATGCACTGCTACACTTTTGTAAGTTGTAAGATTGTTTTCCATTTATGTTTATGCGTTAGATGTGTATGGTAGTTCATATTGAATTGAATTATTATTATTATTATTATTTTGTAACAGTAATTTTATTTTTAGGACAATTAATAGATAATTTAAAAAAATTAACTAAAAACTTCTTTAAAAAACAAAACTGCCATTCCCTTGAAATATCTTCAATACAGATTTAGATTTATTGCTTTTTTTTTTAATCTCTTTTACAGTTTATTATTTTTTTTACTTACCTATTTTTTTTTAAACCTTGAATTACAATACAAATTTAAAATATGTAAAACATTTATTTTTATTTTTAAATAGTAAGCAAAAATTAATTTATTTAAATTTTAATTATTTTTTATACTTGTTTAAATTTGTTAAATATGTTATTTAAATTACTTCTTTTTAAAATTCCTTTAATGCAAAAATGTTTCAAATGACAAAAACACCCCCCCCCCCTCCCTCTAAATATTTCTTTCCATATTTTATTACAATAATTGCAATTTATGTATTAATAGACTACAAAGAGAATTTGAAAAATAGACCAGGTAAAATGTTTTATTAAAAAATAACTTTTTTTTTCCCAAGGAAAATTAATAGATAATTAAAAAAATTCTTTAAAAACGAAACTGCCATTTTCTTAAAATATCTTCAATACAAATTTAAATTTCTTGCTTTTTTTTTTAATCTATTAAACAGTTTATTTTATTTTACTTAGCTTATAAAAAAAAAAAAAAAAAAAAGGGGGGGGGGTTACAATAAAAATTTATAATCGAATTTTTAAATATGTAAAATATTTATTCTTATTTTTAGGTTTAAATAGTAAACAAAAATCATTTTATTTAAATTTTATTTACTATTTAAACTTATTTAAATTTGTTAAATATGTTATTTAAATTACTTCTTTTTAAAATTCTTTTAATGCAAAGATGTTTCAAATGATAACCCCCCCCCTAAATATTTCTTTCCATATTTTATTACAATAACTGCAATTTATGAATTGATAGACTACAAAGAGAATTTAAAAAACTGACCAGGTAAAAAGTTTTAGTAAAAAAAAAAAAAAAAAATTTTTTTTTTTTTTTTTTTTTAGAAAAATTGATAGATAATTAAAAAAAAAAAAAAAAAAAAAAAAAAAACTTTAAAAACGAAACTGCCATTTTATTTAAAATATCTTCAATACGAACTTAAATGTATTGCATTATTATTATTTTTTTTTTTTTTTAATCTGTTAAATAGCTTATTTCTATTTACTTAGCTTTTTTTTTTTTTTTTTTTTTTTAAGTGAATTATAATAAAAACTTATAATAGAATTTTTAAATATGTAAAATATTTATTTTTATGTTTAAATAGTAAACAAAAATTATTTCATTTAAATTTTAATTACTTTTTAAACTTGTTTAAATTCGTTAAATATATTTCTTTTTAAAATTCCTTTAATGCAAAGATGTTTCAAAAGACAAAAACAACCCCCCTCCTAAATATTTCTTTCCATATTTTATTAAAATAACTGCAAGTTATGAATTAATACACTACATAGAGATTTTAAAAAATAGACCAGGTAAAAAGTTTTATTAAAAAACAGCAACCTTTTTGTGTATGTGTGTGTGTTACGAAAATTAATAGATAATTTTAAAAAAAAGGTAAAATAGCTCTTTAAAAACGAAACTGCCGTTTAAATATTTTATTTAAATTACTTCTTTAAAAAAATAAATAAATAAATAAAAAAAGTCTCAACTAACATTTATGAATGCATTTTTAAGGAGTTTAGTGCTTTATCTTGGTGCTCAGGTTCCCATGTTATAGTCAGGTTTGGACTACAGGCGAAAATTTGCTGTCAAAATTTTTTAATATTTATTTATATGGAAAAAAAATAATAAATAAATAAAAAATACTACCAAAATATCAGTTTAAAAAAAGCCCTTTTAGAATTTGAAATCTGTATTTCAAACAAATTTCTTATTCTAAATTTATTGCACTGACAAAGAGATTCTGTCATCCAAGGTGATGGTAGGCGCTAGCTTTGAATCAGGTACACACTTGTTAACCTAGTTGTGCGACTTTTCCATGGTCTTCTTAGGAACTCGCATTAGAATGTGCTAGATCACGATAAAAAGACTGCCCAGAGAACATCTCACTCAGGACTAATCCCACATTCAGAAACAAACTTTTAAAGGTTGTGTAGAAAAATCGCTGCAATGTGCTGATGCATTCATGTTTCACATTTGCCTGTTTTTTTTTTTTTTTTTTGGTCTGATGGTGAGTCATGCTTTATTAAATTGAAATAATTGTTGAATGCTTTTACAATTTGAGGGATTTTCTTATTTTCTTCACATTAATTAACTTAAATAACTCTCATAAAAATATATTTTATTAATCTTCGCAGGAATTAGTATTAAATAAAAAAGCAATTCTCTATGTAGTGTATCAATTCATAAATTGCAGTTATTTTAATAAAATATGGAAAGAAATATTTAGGCGGGGGGGGGGGGGGGAGTTTTTGTCATTTGAAATTTCTTTGCATTAAAGGAATTTTAAAAAGAAATATATTTAACTAATTTAAGCAAGTTTAAATAATAATAAATATAATATTTTACATATTTAAAAATTCTATTATAAATTTTTATTGTAATCCACGGTTTTTTTTTTTTTTTTTTTTTTTTTTTTGTTCGTAAGCTAAGTAAAATAAAATAAATTGTTTAATAGATTAAAAAAAAAAAAAAATTGTATTGAAGATATTTTAAGAAAATGGCTGTTTCGTTTTTAAAGATTTTTTTTCTTTTAATTATCTATTATCTTTCCTTAAAGAAAAAAAAAAAAAAAAGTTGTTATTTTTTTAATAAAGCATTTTGCCTGGTCTATTTTTAAAATTCTCTTTGTAGTCTATTAATTCATAAATTGCAGTTATTATAATAAAATATGGAAAGAAATATTTAGGGGGGGGGAGTTTCTGTCATTTGAAACATTTTTGCATTAAAAGAATTTTAAAAAGGAAGTAATTTAAATAAGATATTTCAAAAATTTAAATAAATTTATATAATAATTACAGGGATGGAACACGGGCGCAGAATTCATACCGGAATCTGTTTAAGAAATTTCCATACCTATAATATCGTTGATTTAAGAGGTAGAAAATTTTCTTACATTCATAGTGGTATGAATTCTGCGCCCGTGTTCCATCCCTGTAATTAAAATAAAAAAATAATAATTTATGTTTATTATTTAAACATAAAAATATATATTTTACATATTTTAAATTTGTATTGTAATCCAAGGTTCTTTTTTTTTTTTTTTTTTTTTTTTTTTTTTTTTTTTTAAAAAGGTAAAAACAATTAAAGGTAAAAACAATTAAATTAACAAAAAGGTAAAAACAAAGGTAAAAAAAAAAGGTAAGCAAAATAAATAAATAAATAAACTAAATAAGACATTTTTTTTTTTTAATGCAATAAATTTAAATCTGTATCGAAGATATTTCAAGGAAATGGCAGTTTCGTTTTTTTTAAAAAAAATTTTGTTAATTTTTTTTTTTAAATTATCTATTAATTTTCCTAAAAATAAAGTTACTGTAAAAAAAAAAAAAAAAAAAAAAAAGAAATATTTAGGGGTGGGGATGTTTTTGTCATTTGAAACATTTTTGTATTAAAGGAATACACATAAATTAGGAAATTGTGCTAAAAGGGTGATGCCTCGCCAAACTCTATTTAACTTGCTCGAATCCAACAACTTTCAAAAATCAAAGTCTGTACGCATGCTCAGTTAACATTTTTGTAGGGAGCCGGCGCTGCGGCGAGACGCTAGTCCAAGTGTTGCCATCTGGCGGACGTGGATGATAAAATTTGTTATTTTATACAATTTGCAATCTTCCTTAGTGTACTTTGAAGCTCTTTTCAGGGCTAATTTTTCGAGGTACACCATTTCACTATGGCCTACAATAGTCCTCAATTCAAGGAAATGATGAAAATTCCTCTTTTTGCAGATACCAATAGAGATCTTTGTAGATATATCATCAATTCAATTGAATCTGAATATTTCGATGTCATAAATGCTGATTTCTACAATCAAATGGATGATGATTCTTACAGCAAAATTCTTAAAGCCAAATTTAAATTACTTGATATGAGTGGAAATGTATCTAAAGAAGGACCTCTTGAGTCCTTCACTATTTCTGAAATCCACCAAAAATATCCGAACTTTCCTGACTTCCGTCCTGGTTACGGGACAATAGCTTCCAGTGATTGGACGAGGTCAGATGACGTCATGGAGGATCAGCCTGCTGAGGGAAGTAATACTAATTCCTTTTCTTTCGATGTTAATTTTTCAGCCCCTTCCCAAACTAATTCTGAAATTATCATTCCTGGATATAAAAGAAAAATTAGCCAAAACTCTGTATCTAAAAATTCAAAAACTTAAATTCTCATTCCTACGAAAAATAAATTCGAAGTCTTAGAGGAAAAAATTCTTTTGGATGAATCTGCCCCACAACTAGCAACTAATACTAAATCTGAAAAAACTTTGAGAAAAAATCCCCTCCCGAAAGGGAGATTCATTACTGTTAAATGCGGTAATAAAACCCAACTCTTGAAAAATCTTAGTAAGCTCCCCCATAATTGTAAATTCACGGCCGCCCCTGCTGTCCATTTTCTTAAGGTTTTTCCTGATAGTTCTGATATGTATGAAAAATATTACTTTTGCCCTTAATGAGATGAAAGTTCAATATTATACCATGGGTGATAGGAAAGTCGCCCAACTTAAGTCATTCATCCGAGGGCTTCCATTGGAGACTGACATCCTTGAAATCGAAGATGCTCTAACTTCCCTTAATTTTGAAATCCTTAAGATATCCCAACTTACCAGTTTTACATCTAAACAAAAATTGCCCCTATTCCAAATCCAATTACCCAGCAATGAAAAAAGCAAAGAAATCTTTAATTTAGATAAACTTATGTATTTCCGCATTATTATGGAGGACTACAAAAGCCCCACACGTACATTGCAGTGCTTCAGATGTCAACAGCTATTTCATTCGGCTAAACACTGTCACATGAAACCAAGGTGCATTAAATGTTCTAAGACGGAAGGTGGCCGCTCACCACTATGCAGCGGTTTTGAGCGATTTTAACCTTTAGAGAGGGGCTCCGATGGCACTGTGGTGATTCAAAAGAGCCCGTGTCTAAAGGTTAAACCTCCTCCGTTGTTTATTGCATAAACAGAAAGAAAAAAAAAAGAGAAAAAGAAAGAAAGAAAAAAAGGTTACAGAGGTCGCCAAAGCAGAGCTTTCACACGACAAAGGGCGACAAGGTAACAAGAATATAAAAAGAAGAACGGAGCCTTGCTCCCTCGCATGGAAAAGCTTGTGATGAAAAATTATATGGACCTCCAAGAGAAAAGTTGGTAACTGCCTTGGAAGATTGAAAAATTAGTTGGTCAAATTGGAAAGATGCATTAAGAAATTATAGATTCTGGTTAGTTTCTGACGTAGGGGAAGCCGGGTAACAATATTAAAAAGCCAGTCGTTAGGTTTATTAGGTGGGTTAAGGATACGCCAATCATGAGTTAGTGGGCATGAGAAAAAGTAATGATTTGCATTACCCTCAGCGTCGCACTCACATTGTGGAGTGCACGGCATTAAATGTTCGGAAGAACACGAATCTAGAGACTGCCCTTAGGGAAATACAAAAGTTGAGAATCCGAAGTGCTGCAATTGCGGTGGAAACCATCTCGCCCTGTGTCGGGGTTGCTCCAAGTTCCCAGAAAATAGGAATAAATCCTTCATAACTCGCCCCGTCAAGCCAGGAATCAGCTATGTTAAGTTAGCCACTTCCTCCGACCAATCCGAAATTAGCAGCTCCCACATACCTCCAACTTCTCTTCTTTCTGAATTGAACAATATTATTAAAGATATAACTACCGAATTAAAAATCCCTAACTTATCCTATCTTGCTATAAAACTAAAAAATGCCCTTAATCTTATAAAAACACCGAAGATCAAGCCAGTAAGATTTTAATCCTAATGCAAGCCCTCGGAAACTTTCTCCTTTAGTGTGTTTTAAATTTTATTTTTCCAAGAATTTAACTTTTTTCTTCCCTCACTGGCTGGTTTTTCCAGCTTTCTACTGATCTCCACTCCATTAGTTACCCATTCTTAGGTATTGGAGGGTGTGTGGCTCCAGTCACGGGTACCTCCATCCCATTCCATCCGAAGATCCGAAGATCCCTAATTGGGGCGGAAATTATGGATTTTTATAATTATATTCAAAGTGACTTTCCTGAACTTCCAAATAATTCTACTGATAACAACTCTAACCTGTCTCCTCAATTCTCACAAAATTCTCCTAAGTCTGATCTTCAGAAAATACTCAAAACATTTAAAGATATTCGACAATTGTTAAAATTAAAAAAATTAATTAAACGTATCAAAAATATCTCTTCTAAAATTAAAAATATTGACAATGCGATTACTAAAATGGAAATAATCACAATAAAATTCGACAATTTAACGAATGATCTTAACTTTAATATAGAAGAATAATTGTTTAAAATTTTCTCATTGTCATCTGGTGTGGTGCCTCTAGTTCGATGCCTTTCTTTATCTATTTTCAATTTTAAACTTATTTAACTGTTATTCACCTGTTCCATATTAATGTTGTTCGGTTTAATGTCTCGATTATCGCATATTTAATTCCTTAACTTAAAAAAAAAAAAAAAATTAAATATATATATATTCAAAACTTTGTTCTACTAACCCCTTGTTATTACTCAACTAATCTCTCTGATTATATTAAACCTGCAATTGTTTACCTCTCACTGATATCATTTAATTTCGTGCCTTTTCATGGTGAGCTCTTTCTTACTTTTAAGACTCTTTAGATGAGTTTCATGCTCAGGTATTTCTGTTAAAATATCTACTTTAAACCTATGTCTGTCTTCATCTAAATATAAGTTTTAGGCTAAAATTGTATGGTGTCTAAGATTTTTTTTTTCTGTTATGGCGGCTTTACCCTGTTTTTATTCCATCTTTCTTGCTTCTGCTCGTACTACACAGCTCTCCTGCATGCGAACTTTCTCTTTGTGATTTTGCGAACTTCAATTATGTACTTTGACGAGGTGCCTCAAGTCTGAGGATTTCTTCTCCCACTTTCTTAAACTTGCAAGCCTAGTACTCGATATTTTTCTTTTTAATTTTATGGCTCTTGACGCAGATTGATTCAGCCAAGAATCATCAGGGAGTAAAATTATTGAAAACTAGGAAGCCCATAAAGTCACAACAATTTCACAATATCAGTCAGTAAATTTAACCCTTTGTGGCTGCAAGGTAATTCGGATCATTTAAATTGCACCACCGCAATTCACGATTAAAATTAAACGAAACGGCCTTTTCTGATGCGTCATAAACATGAAATTTGGCTTACCAAATTCCGGGATGAATATTCGCAGCTGCAACTTAATAACTCCGGTCACGAAGCGAGAAAAGCATGCCACTAAGGTTAAAAAAAAGGAAACAATTCTTATTGACTGCACTGGTGGCAATAAAATAAAATAATTTAAACTTTTAAGAATGTTACAAGGTCTGCGCCTTCGAATTTCTTCCCATGTTTAAAATGAATATATTTTTACTAAAAATAAATAAATAATAATAGTAATAATAATAACAGAATTGACTCCACAGAGCATAAATATTAATGAAAGTACTAAAAGATAAAGTGAAAATTGCACCTAAATGTATATATATATATAAAAAAAAATCCTTCTCCAATAACCTAAATCCTATAATTAATCATAATTCTTGTAGTCATCCCACTTTCGGTTTTCCAATTTTCATCAAAATTTGGTAAATTCATCTGTACACCAGTTCTATCTCAATTCTCAAGTTTCATAGCTGTATCTTTATTAGTTTCGGAGATATGATAGTCAGAATATTCCCCACTCACATACACACATACACACACACACTCACCAATTGCTAAAAACTGCTTTTGTGAAATCTCGGTATCGAATTTTTAGACCGAATACAATACTTCCATTACCTATGGTAGTCGGCTAATGAAAGTAAAAAACTATTTTCTGTTCGCTGAGAACTGATAGCGAAAGTAAATAAAGCAACGTGATTCTTGGCGATACTGTTAAATGACTGGCGTTGGATTGAAGACAAACGGCGTCTCTCTGACAAGCGAACTACTTCTTTTGTCGTTTGTTTATTTCGTAGCGGTGTTTATCTTTCTTCAGGTGTTTAATGAGAATTATGGAAAATGAAAGCATGAAATAAAGTCTTCGATAGGAAAGATGGATGCAGTGAACCCAGAGAATAGTTTTTATCAACTATCACAAACTATACTCATTTATAATGCAGGGAAGCTAACCCTCGGTCAATAATACTGATTCGCCCACTCAGCGAGAAAATGTAAATGTGGCAAACTCAGGTGATAAAACTTCAACCTTTTATGTTGACTTTCGCTATCAGTTCTCCGTGAACAGAGTATAAATCGAGTGTATGAACTAATAAATTGGTACTATAAAAATTTAGTGGTGTTAAAAAATAAAAATGTTTTTTAATTTGTCATCTCTGCCACCGTGTTATACGAGACTTTACTGCATAATTTTGAAAGAAAAAATTGCTTTAAAAAAATAAGTGGTGTGGAATAGATGCCAGGCTAAAAGTACTCCGGAATAAATTAAAATATTGGCATTTATGCCTATGATATCCTTTATTTAAGAAGTAGGAATTTTTTTTTTTTTACATTAATGATGGTATGAGTTCTGCATCAGTGTTCATCCTTGCTGTAAAAAAAAAAAAAAAAAAAAAAAGATTCCTATTTAATTTTGCACGGATTTGATTGGTTGGTAGTGGAGATTAAGGCCGACTGACAGCTCTAGGGTCCTTGGCCTGAAGTGGAGTATCCTCCATGGGGGTCTTTCTAAGGGGTCCTAGCCTATATAACACAAATTTCGGATAAAATCATGGAAAACTCTGAACAACTAGTGCGACCTGGTATTGAACCCGGCATTACATATCTACCAGCTTTGTCAGTGCAGAACCACTCAGCAGCTAATTTTGCCCAAAATTCAGAAATTAATAGTAGTGTTAATATTGTCATACTTTATCGCAATTTATTTTTACTAATTTAAATAATAATTATAATTGCTTTCTCTATTCGATTCTATCATATTTAAAAAAATATATATATATTTTCTAAATGATTTTTTGTTAAGCGATACAGATCTTTCCAATTTAAACAATTTCATCAATTAATTTTCAGATTGAATCTAAAAAGCTATTTAAACATAAATATGTATATCATGTGTTAAGTTTGTGTATACTGCTACCTGTAACAGCTAATATTAACATTTTCGCGACCGCTGACGTAGATTAACTTCATTTGAAATTCTGTTACTCCACCAGTGGGCGTTTCTTTCGATATTTGTATGCTATTTATTTCTTAAGAATATACCCTATATACATATTTGTACAATCTAATATACTATGGATACGAATACTTTGATTAGAAAGAATATAATTATAAAGTTTATCCATTAGTAATATAAATGTAAATACAGAAAATAGAAAATGTTGTTTTGAAATATTGTAATTTAGAAGAGTAACGCCCACAGGCCGACCTTATCTTAAAAAAAAAAAAAAAAAAAAAAAAAACTTGCGGTCGCGAATGTGTTAATAGATAATTTCTACTCATTTCATCAATATCTGAAGCTCCGCCCCTGGAATGAAAATTTAGAAAAATAAATTAGACAAGTGCATCTGTTGTCCTATAATAAGATAGTTTTTGTGAAGTCCCCATCGTTACACCTTTTTTTCATACTTACCAACATCCTAACTAATATTCCGTAGTGTCGTTTGTCCCGCCCATTTTTACACACCGTTAAATTTTTAGAGTAGTATTCTCCAAATGCAATTACGATTAAATAAGAAAAAAAAAAAAAAAAAAAAAAAAAAAAAACCTCTAAAAATATAGTGGTGTGAAAAAGAAGGCGGGACTAAGAATAGTACGGAATATTAATTATTATACTGGCAAGCATGCTTTTTCTAAGGACAGTTTCACTACTTTTATCTTAAAATAAATTTCTTTTTAAATATACTTTGTGTAAAGAGGTATGGACTTTTATTATTTATTCCAATGCTTTTTTCGTACCTTTCTCTTTTCACGTCACTTATCATTGATGCCAATATTTAATTTATTCCATAGTGTTTTTAGGCCCGCCTTTATTTCACACCACTCTATTTATAGAAATTTTTTTTTTCTAATATTTAACTTTTATAAAATAAACAAAAAATACATTTAATGGAATTTCTCTAAAAAATGAAGTGTTGCGGGTAAATTAACAATGCTTAGAATATTGGTCGGTGTGTATTTAAATGCTGCTATGTGACAAATTTACTGAAGCTCCGCCCAAGATACTTCTACTTTATTATTGAGATAATTTAAATCTCTATGCATCATGCTCTCATGTACTGCTAATTTTAATTAGGTTTCTGTGCTGTAATAAAAAATGTTTTCAATATGTGGAAGAGATGTTGTAAATATGTATATCATGTGTTAAGTTTGTATATACTGCTACCTGTAACAGCTCTTATTAACACTTTCGCGACCACTGACGTACAATAGATTCACGTCATTTGAAAATATTTAACTCCGTCAGTGGGAGTTTCTTTCGATATTTGTAGGCTATTTATTTCTTAAGAAAATGCCCTATATACACATTTGTACAATCCAGGGATGGAACACGGGCGCAGAATTCATACCGGAATCCGTTTAAGAAATTTCTCTACCTATAATATCGTCGATTTAAGAAATAGAAAATTTTCTTACATTGATAGTGGTATGAATTCTGCGCCCGTGTTCCATCCCTGTACGATCTAATATACTATGGATACGAAAACTTTGATTAAAAAGAATATAATTATAAAGTTTATCCATCTGTAATGTAACTGTAAATACAGATAATGGAAAATGTTTTGAAATATTGTTACTTAGAAGAATAATGGCCGCAGGCGGATCTTATCATTAAAAAAAAAAAAAAAAAAAAAAAAAAAAAACATGCTGTCGCGAATGTGTTAATAGATGATTTCTACTCATTTCATCAATATCTGAAGCTCCGCCCCTGGAATGAAAATTCAGAAAAATAAATTAGACAAGATCCTCCAGTGTCCTATAATAAAATAGTTTTTATGGAATCCCCATTGTTACACCTTTTTCTCATACTTGCCAACATCCTAATTAATATTCTGTAGTTTCGTTTGTCCCAACCTTTTTTTCACTCCGTTAAATTTTTAGAGTAGTATTCTCCAAATGCAATTACGATTAAATAAGAAAAAGAAAACCCTCTAAAAATATAGTAGTGGTGTGAAAAAAAAAGTCGGGGCTAACAATACTACGGAATACTAATTAGTATGTTGGCAAGAATGCTTTTTCTAAGGACAGTTTCACTACTTTTATCTTAAAATAAATTTCTTTTTAAATATACTTTGTATACAGAGATATGAACTTTTATTATATGTTTCAATGCATTTTTCATGTCACTTATCATTGATGCCAACATTTAATTTATTCCAGAGTATTTTTAGGCCCGCCTTTATTTCACACCACTTTATTTATAGAACATTTTTTCTCTAATATTTAACTTTTATAAAATAAACAAAAATTACATTTAATGGAATTTCTCTAAAAAATGAAGTGTTGCGGGTAAATTAACAATGCTTAGAATATTGGTCGGGGTGTATTTAAATGCTGCTATGTGACAAATATACTGAAGCTCCGCCCAAGATACTTCTATTTTATTATTGAGATAATTTAAATCTCTATGCATCATGCTCTCATGTACTGCTAATTTTAATTAGGTTTCTGTGCTATAATAAAAAGTGTTTTCAATATGTGCAAGAGATGTTGCAAGAGATTAATTTAAATTGATTCTTTTTATTTCTGCTTTTCTCCTATTTATTTATTTTTTCTTTTTAATATTGATAAAAAACATTAAAAAAAAAAAAAAAAAAAAGTGAGAGAGAAAGAAAAATTGAAGAAAAGAAAAATAAATCATTGCTTTTAAATAGTTTTGTACAGGAAATTGAAGCATTCACCAATATTATCATTTTAATTGGTCCATATATAATAAACTCATTAACTAATAACATACGTTTTGCAGAGCTGGCAACTTGTTAGTACCGCCTCTTTTTCTACACCACTTAATGTTTAGAGTAATTCTGCTCAAATTTATTTACCATGAATTAAGAAGTAAAATATTTTAAATATTAAGTGTTGTAGGAAAAGGGGCGGTACTAACAATTTGCCGGATTAGATTGGCAGCTGTAGTTTTGGATCATATTCCTTTTTTTTTTTTTTTTTTTTAATTAAACAATGTTATTTTAATATCAAATTACTTGTATATTTCAGTTGTAAATACTATTTTGACGTTATTTAAAAAAAAAAAAAAAAAAAAATTAATTATGAGTTTTACACCGTTTTTATAAAATGGTTTTGTTTTTGATATAAAAAAAAATATTCCATGTAGTGTTAATCCTTTGAACCACGATGAGGTTGCATACTCTAGTAAAATCGCTATCGCCTTTTAGGCAGAAAGCGATGCATGTATTGCAGTGCGTGCCGGAAGGTCGGTTGGGTGTCGCGTCACGTTAGTGCATGTAATGATAAGCAATTCTATTCTTATTCATTCTTTCTTCCACATATATAATCTGTGGCATTTTTGTTGCTTCGCTTTATAAAGATATCTCATTAAGAAATAAAGTTTTTTGAATTCTGTTTTTCAGTTATACTCTTTGAACATATCGCCTTTTAATTTGGCGGGTAGTTTTTCTAAAAAATAAATTTAGGTTTCTAATTTTTAATCTCTTAAAGATGTATTTGAATTTATTTTTTAGAAAAAATGCTCGCTAAGCTAAAAGGCGACATGTTCAATGAGCGTAATTGAAAAAACAGAATTCTAAAAACTGCATTTTTGATTGAGATATCCTTACAGTATAGCCCCCCCCCCTCCTCACAGGATTACATGGGGAACAGAAAAGAGAGAATATTACGGAAATGCAGCTTTAAGGCACTAGGGTAAGCTTATTGTATAAAAATAAAAGGAGTAAAAAAAAAAGAAAGCTGCAACCGAAATTACAAGACAGGTGAGAGTATAGCAGGGAAATATCACAACGGTAAATGTCTAAACTTAAGCACGAATAGCGCAGACATTACCTCTGAAAAGAGTTCCTCGTTGAACTGTGATGAGACATAACGTTGGACCATAGCTTCGTAAACTAGACGCCTTCCGCGCGGTACAGAAACTTGGCAACTGCTCAAGCGATAGACAGTGCCACCTGGTACAGATTGCGCGTCTTTTTATTCAACTGTCACCAATAATTTTAAGAAATGATATATGATATATATAATCGACGTTTCTTCGACTCTACTCGCCTTTTATGTATATCAAATCCCACTTTTAAAAATTTTTAGTGGCGTTTGTATAAAAAAAGTCGCACAATCTGTACCATGTGGCGCTGTTTACCGTCAAGTTTCAGAGCCACGCGGGAGGCATCTAGTTAAGGAGGCTATGATTGGACCAACTGACAGAAATAAAAGTAAACAACTTTCACACGCAGTTACTTTAGATTTAAAAAATTTGATTTCCTTACTTACTTACACTTTCAAATTTGATTGTTTCTTTCGATTTTGGAAATAGCGAACTCTGATCTGTCTCATTTGTTTTCACGCGTACTTTTCTTCTTATTTTAAAACCAAAATTAATTACGAATAATGTAAATTTTAATTAAATTTCAACGATTGAAATAATAACACCCTTCAGCAGATCAAAAAGTAACATTTGAAAGATTAAATCAAAAAGTAAAAGAACTACACATGCCAAAGAATACTTTTCTTTTAACACATAAAATATTTCAGAAAGATACTATTATGCGTAAAGGATTATTGCTTAACGAGTACTTTAAAATTAATGCGAATTTAATTTCCTTAACCAAAATAATAACGATACACACCTGAAAACGAAAGTAAAAGGTTCCGGATTCATGTACTACTTTCTTTCAAAAAACAATTTAATTTTATTTATTTGCTACTTAATGAATTTATTATTAACTAATTAATAGCTAATTCAAGGGTCAACGGACCAAATTATAGCTATTAAGCCAGGCGAGTATCGACTTATAATTAAAATGATATATACAGAATGAATTTTAAACGAAACCTAAATTAAAATAGTTCCAACATGGATTCAATCTGAATGTTACAAAATAATTAAACAACTCAAATCCATTTAACTTAAATATTTTATTTAAAAATATTATAGATTGAATAACTACTACTACGACTAATAATAATAATGATAATAAATTCGTACCATAGAATAATAATAAAGGAAGAAGGAGCATGCCAATACTCTAATGCTTACAAACCCCTTCTAGTGAAATGCCAGCGAAAGCTACTTTTGCTCCTCTCAACTTTGAAGTAGGGAACCCATCCTCCGCGCATTTATCGCTGTTCGTTGTGGGTGCCTGCCTCGCAGACTGATTGAGAGAGAGACGAGACGATTCAAAAATCTCGCCAACAAGTCGCCAACTAATCAGATGGAAGCACTGTTACAACCCTATACCCGGCATTCCTGGATTTTACAAACCGAAACCAAAACGCGTACGCTCCTTCTTCCTTTATTCTATGATTCGTACTCACCCGTTTACGAGGTCTCCGCACGAGGACTAAATTTAGATGAGAAAAGAAAATATAATTATTCTCATACGATACTCTCAATTTATTTTGGTTACCCATGGTTATCATTCTATGTAGTGGTTAACACTGCTTAACCCTTTCAGGGGCAAGCAAATTGTATTAATTTAAAATCAAGAGCCACCAAAAATATTTAACAATATTAAAAAACAAGAAATAAATGAAGTTATTCCTCTAAGTTATAAAAAAAAAAAACAAAAAAAAGAAAAAAAATCTGGGTTTTTGCAATTTTGAATTAAAATTTATGATTGCACTATGCAACCACTGCCCCTGAAAAGGTTAAACAAATGCAATGCATTAGTCTAGAATTATATAAAGTCTAAATCTGTAGACTTTCATGAATAAATTGGCTTCTTATAGTAAGATGCCTTTCCGAATGTTTCTCTGTCGACGATTAAAATTCAACTGGGCTAATGCGGCGAAGTAGAAACCCAATTTTGTCTTTTCTACGCAGAACAGATTTCGAGTCCATAGAACCAAAGTCACTGAATGTGTAGTGCTCATTTTTCTCATAAGTTACAATTTTTCAAAACAAAATTTTCCGTATTCACATTTATATTACAAATGGATATGTATTATAATCATACTCTCTCTAATCAAAGTATTTGCATCCGTAGTATAATGATTGTACAAATATGAATATTGTGTATATTTTTTTTAGAAACAAATAACATACAAATTCCAAAAGAAACGCCCACTGGTGGAGTTTCATATTTTCAAATGAATCTTTTGAATGAATATGAATGAATATTTTGTGAATCTACGTCAGCGGTCGCAAAACTGTTAAGAAACACAGTATAGCCTATAGTAATTGGATGCTGGCAAACTCTGGTAAACAATCGCTATATAAGACGTTGATGAAAATGTCGGCAAGTCCTATCCGTCGGCCTTTACTCCTGTAAACATTTTATCAGGCTTTCGTGTATCCGGCATATAGCCAATGAATCAAAGCACATTCACTGAGGATGAATATTTAAGTTCAAATGTGACTGAAAGACAAGATCCCTCCATAAATTAAAAAAAAAAAAAAAAAACAGGTTATCCAGGAAGATAGTGAGTGTCTTTGTTTCATGTACTGTTGAAATTTCGAAACCTTCAACATCTAACATCTTTTCGTGTGTCATGCTTTAATAGGTACGAACCTAAGAAAAACCTTTACCCAAACCAAAACCTCGCACATCAAAGAAAAGATGTGACCGAAAACCAGAGAGATCTAGAAATCCAAGAGGCACTCCAGGAAAAAAATAAAAAAAGAGTTTGAAGAAAAAACAATTCTGTTAGAATATCCCAAAGGTAAAAAAAAAAAAAAAAAAGAAAAGAAAAGTGAAAAATTTCGTGTTTCAAATTAAGGCAACAACATGCTAATTATTATATAATACATAAATATATTACTTGATATTGTTTCTTTTATAAAATACGTGTTTATATGCTTATTTTCTATTCACTACAAAGTGAAATCTAAATTTGAGAGAATGGCTCTAGGTACAATGAGGGTGTTGTACCCAAGGCCACGAGTGAGTTTTTTTTTTTTAACTTCTACATACATAATACTTCTATAATACATAAATATATTACTTGATATTGTTTCTCTATACATTAAAAAAAAGTAACTGTCGCTGGCGTCAATTTTTTTTTGTCTGCGACAGCATCTTCTCGCGGAGGGCAAAGCGCTCTGCATCATGAGAGGTATCAGTGTATTCCGACTGCTTCAAGGAAGGCATTTCAGCTGCTTAGAAATTTCTATCATTTTAATTAACGAAGTTATAACTAAAAACGTCGGGTTTATAAAGGTACTCTATTTGCCACCGGAGTGAAAAGTTTCTCTTATGGCGTTTTTTTCTGTGTTTTTGACGTCACTTTCCTCAGGAAAATTAAAATGAGATCAATGGTGTAAATAAGAAAAATTGAAAATTTGGCATCTTTGAGATGCTCGAGCGAAGAAAAAAATTATTTAGAATAGCAAAACATGAAAATAACCGATATTTAAAAAATATTGAGTAAAAATTTAATAAAAATGAAATGAAAATTAATTTATATTTTTAATTTAGTTTATATTATTATTTTATATTATTAGTTAAGTTTATACTATTAGTTTAGTTTATATTATTAGTTTTTATTTTGCCGTTAGACGAAAAAGATTTAGTAATGAATATAATTATTATGTTAAACAACGATTGGTATAGAATTAGAGGTTAAGCCCAGAAATTGGTATAACTTCAGTATAAGGCGAAGAATTCAGCTGAATTCGGCGATTTTTCTTTGACGCCGTTTTGAATGATAACGATGTGGTTCTGGATTGTTTGCGATGTAATATGGCAGCCTATATGTTGTTTATTTTGGATTCATGATTTTATGTTTTATGATTTCGATTATGATTTTATCATTTATCATTTATGATTTTTAGATTTATGATTTAGCCATAATCGCCAACAAAAAATCGCCAAATATCGTTGTGGCGTTATACTGAAGTTGTTCCAAATATACTTACGTATTAACGCCACTGCGACTACAGATTAAGTGTCGTCAATCTACACCTAAAATTTTTGCGACAAATCATAAAATAAAACACTTTATTTAAAATCAAAACACTTTCAAAATTCAAAACACTTTATTTAAAACAAAGTAGTCAATCTGATTCGGTGGAAAATGGGCCGATATAAAGTTTAACATAGATTCAAAACTGTCTCTATTATCTTTCACCTGATGCTGTCGCCATATGAACTCTGATAAATAAGATTCCAAAAGATGTCTCGCTGTCCCCCTATGTCTATTGTGTGCGAACAACAAGATTGCTCTTTATTGGCGCATTAGCGAAACTTCTGCTGCTGTGGCGTTAATATGTAAGTACCGAAAAAAATTATAAAATATAGCAGTAATAATAATAATAATAATAATAATAATAATAATAATAAAATTCGAAACCTATTTTTGTTTTTTAAGCATTGATGTAAAACTTTGCAGAAAACAGAATTTAATTTAATACAACAGGACTTTTTTTTTTTTTTTTTTTTTTTTTGTCTATTTTTCCATATAATGGAATGAAGTAACTGCATTGCTAAAATATTTTAGTTACACATAATACAGGACCTCACTGGCAGATTTTAAATTTTTCATTTATTTTGACGATGACTTAAATTATCTATCTCAGTTATGCATGTCAAGATTTTTGCGAGAAAAGTCTAAGCTACTTCGGTGCCAAATTTAAAATTTCGCCAAGAGGTTAAACTGTAACATTGCTTTAGCACATTTTTTTTTTTTTTCAATTTTTTTTAAAAATATTTTTTTAACTTAATTCAAGTGAGAAAAAAAGAAGAACATTTTTTTTTTTTTTGGTCTAAATGTACAAAATATCTCCAAGTAAAATATTATCCGTATTATTAGAAAGAAAATGGCTAAAGTAGTTTTTCCTATACCATTGATGTTTCTATAAATTAAATTATCCAATATCATTATATTTCATTCTCCACACGCATTTTTTATTTTCTAAATTCAATATTATATAATATATATGTAAAAAAATCAAGGTGTAATCAGTATATATCCAGAAGATGTAGCCAACAAATATTCAGAAGCCATCGTTAACACAAGTTCGGGAGATATCGCCAACAACTATTAAGATGTCATGATCAATATATGCCAGTAGATATCGCCAACAATAATAATTATTCAGAAGATATCGCCAACAAGTATTCAGGAGCCATCATTAATATTTACTCAAATTGTCAACAAATATTCAAAAACCATCCAATTTATGAATGGTGATGGTGTATCTCGAACACTCCAAACCGGCAATTCGTTATTAGAATATAATCAAGGATGAATTTTTCACTCATCAATAGGTTTCGAAAAATGTGATTTCCCCCCCCCCCCCCGATTTAACTTAGTATTTAATATAGTTTAAGAATTGGTAAAATCAGATATTGACGGGCATCTTGGCAAATTCATAGCACAATGCAAAATCGCTATCTGAAAAAAATTGTCCTGTCATACTACTACTAATGAAATGTTTAAAATAATTGCAATAATCACATAAGAAATTTATTTTCAATGGATCCGACTAAATTATATTCTAGGAAAAATGCACTTTAAAAAGTTGCATCTTTACTGTTGTAAGCACCATTTTAAACCTTGCTGTACATTGGAAATAAATGCAGAGTGTTACATATTGCCCTAAATTAACTAAAAAAAATTCAATAATAAAAAATATAGGCATTAGAAAAAATAAGTTCATAATTTCTTTAATCAAGCAATAATACCCGAAAAATTCATCGTCAAACAGTGACAAAAATTTAACAAGTGGATCGTATACTAAAGCTGTAACGCTAAATCATTTAGATGTTAAGAATTTCTCTCTGTTCTAAACAGATAGGGCGCATTCGAAAGTATTTCCCGGTCACTTCCCGAGTTGGGGAATGACGTCAGGCGGGAAGTTCGGGAAATTAGAACTACCATATAGGAGCCTTACGAAAAATGACCGAGATTTTACTACTTCCGTACACATCTCATCTTCCCGGGAAACAAATATATAAACAAACATGGATCCTATATGGTAGTTCTAATTTCCCGAACTTCCCGCTTGACGTCATTTCCCAACTCGGGAAGTGACCGGGAAATACTTTCGAATGCGCCCTTAGTGCTATCGTTGTTTATTTTGTGTGTCTAGCTGTCTAACATATGTTTTCTCTCAAAATAATGGCAAATTGTTATTAAACTGTCGAACGTTAAGACAGATTTTTCACATACTAGAAACGATATAATATTAAATATTGTGTATTTCAATGTGATACCAAATATGGTGGATTTCTATAATATTGTTAAACTTTTCTCTTGTATTATGTATTATTAATATTCCAATTCAATGGTCGGGTAGAATCCAGCAGGGGTTAATGAGAGAAGCAAGTCGGGGTGAGGGAAAGCCTTCCTTGGGGGTTGGTGAGCGGAGCGAGCAGGGGGCAGAGCCCCCTAGTCTTTTATAAAATACATGTTTATATGCTTATTTTCTATTCATTACAAAGTGAAATCTAAATTTGAGAGAATGGCTCCAGGTACATTGAGGGTGTTGTACCTAGGGCCACGAGTGAGGTTCTTTTTTTTTTTTTTTTTTTTTTTTTCTATTTGTCGGAATTTATTATTTTAGGTATTCATATTAATCCAAATTGAAAGTAATTAGTCCTAAAGATATGTACATATCGTTTGATAATTTTAAACAGGTCAAGGGCTCTGTTTTTGGGCATTGAAAAAAAGCGGCCCTAGGTACACGGGTCTCCCTTACTTTACTAATTTTTACTTTCTCTTACCCATAGGGTCGAGAAAGTATTGTTTTAGGGTCAAATTTTCGAACATGAGTTTTTGTTATTGTTACATGTTCTGAGGTCCCCTGAATACGAAAATCATGTTTTTAGCGAATGGTCTGTCTGTGTGTCTGCGTGTGTGTTATCAGCATATCTCAAGAACAAATAGTAGCAGAAATTCTAAACTCGGTATGCTAAATGTGTATCATATAAGGATGCTACACTAAGTTTTTCGTTGAGATGAAGCAAATAGTTCGTGTGCAGGGACACTCAAAACTATTCAAATACATTACGTCTATGGGGGAAATTGCAGGTAAGTAGAGTTTAAAATCTATAGACTGCACTAAACAAAATAAAAGGAATATGTATTTTTTATAATAAAGATAGTCATTTGGGGAAAAAAATTGTGTGTATGTAGGAGTATCGCCTCCCCCTGGGGGAGGGAAGTCCCCCCCCTCCAGGGCAGTAAATTTTCATGATGGGTATCTTTCAAAAGACCTCGCCAATACCTTTAAAATGAAAGTTTGAACCATCGATCTGCAATAATTTAAAGTAAAGTTATCGATTTTTTTAATTTTTAACTTTTTTTTTTTTTTTTTAATATCTATATTTTTTAATATATTATTATATTTTTTTGTAATATTGAGAATAAATTCAACTTTTTTTGGATATTTAGTGTTATACTACTTCTCTAATATGGAAATCGTCTGCATTATCATGGACGTTTTTTAAATAATAACTTTAATATATTTTTATTGAGTGAATTTGTATAGGAAAATATAGAAGAAAGTCGTGTGGTGGCCACAACACACTATTTATTTGTTGCTAGTGGATGTGCTTTGCTAATAATATTTTACCAGTTTCAAGCTGGTTGGGAATTGAAATAAATTCCTCATAGAGATATGGTAAAAAATGTATGTTTTAAGCTAAATATTCATCGCTTGTTTTTTGTATATTTACACGTTTTGAGGCTTCCTGATTACCGTAGTCAAGTTTTTTAACGTTTGATCCTTATCTGTGTTCTTAGAGTATATTAAAAACGAATAATTTTAGGAGATCCAAATGTTGTGTTTTGAAGTTATTATACGTTTGTTGCTGGAAAAGTTTGATCAAGATTGATAAGTTGCAATGAATGTTGCGTGTGAAAATTGTCTGTATTATTTTAAGTATACTTTTAATTTTAATAACAGAATTAAATTCTATGTAAATGTAGGTGCATTAATGAAACGGGGGGTTGAGGTGGGTGGTAACCCCCGTCACACAGAACTAATTATCATATAAAACTCTTCGGAAGCCTAATTTGAATTGTTTAATATAGGTTTACATAACAGTACTCGTTATCTTACCTCTTAATCTCCAACCTGTATTTATAGTATTAAATTTCAGGGTAAGAGAAAGACGTGTGAGTGACACACCAGATTATTTATTTTAACTGAAAAACCAATTTCACATTACCACAAAATAAATACAGAAAAACAATCTGCAAAATGTACAAAGAGTGATGTTTGCTTTATATTTATTTTAATGTATTTCATGAATGTAAAATATTATTTCAGATAAATGTTAATAGTGTACCCTTTTTTTAAATTTTTTCCTTTACAAATTGGCCAAAATTTCGTAATTTATCAAAGCATTTTCATATATAAACAATGGATATGCTACATTTGAAAAAATTCAAGTTTTTGTCAATATAAAAGTTAAGTAATTTTTAATGTGCAATTTAAAGTATTATTTTTGTAAATTTCTATATTTTACGTTAAAAAATAAATAAATAAATAAATAATAAATATATAAATTCCACTTAAAAGGCTTTAAACGAAATATGTAAGGGCTTCACACAAATAACCTTTATAAAATCGGAAAACTAGTACGGTGTATATTTCCTGTGAATTTCTTTTATTTTGTAATACTTTTGCCATATTATCTATTTGGTTTCCAATGTTTTGTTATTTCACATTGTTTTCATAAAAGTTTTAGATTCTTTCTCCTCGTTAGGTATGTTAATTATTAAGTTCTGGGAGATAAAGAAAAGATGTTTTCTACCAGTAACAATGAATGCTTCCTCTGAAGAAGCTTCGCTTAATTAGTAATGCTCTTACACAATTCCTGTGATAAATTATCTCCGAATAGAAATAACAGTGTTTTTCCCAGGAATGAACAAACAGTTTAAATATGCTTGAAATATTGAGATTTGAATTTTGATGCATGTAGTTTCTGGATATATTAGCTGTTTTAAAGTTTTTAGACATAATTTTTTGAAACCTCATTTCATTGTATCGTACGTTAAAGTATTAGATTTTTAAGTTTAACTTTCCTTTTAAACAAATCACTTGTGCTTGTAAAAGAAATGTTTGTGTGCAAGAACTTGTGCAAGATAACAGAGATTATTTTTACTTTAAACAAGTCACTTGTAAAAGAAAAATTTGTGCTAAAGTCAATTCTCTGAACCTTTTAACTTGTCCAGGATTCGTAATTTTTAGTGTAATTAATCATATTTAGAAGGCTGGCAAGAGTCCTATAACTTTATTTTGTGCACAAATAACTGAAAATTGATAAATAATATTACTAACCTGAATTTCGTTCAAGGATGATCGGAGTCAGCTACTCACTTTATATAAGGATCGATGTAATACGTCTGGTATGTTGCCACTTTGTTTGCATTGCAGCACTCGTGCCTACTTTGTTCTCCTGACTAAGCCAAAGCGCACATTGAGACGCAGGCGTGCCGCGCAGGTCAGGCGACATTGTTCCGGAAAAAACTACGTGAAGCAGGGTGCTCGCATATTGCCGCGCAGTATTTTATCACGTTTCACGTTTGATGACAATCGGAATGAACATTTCGTGTTCCGTACTTTCACATTTTTCATGGCTGTGAATATGGATTAAGGTCCTGAATCAGATTGCGATATAGAAGTAGATATGTACTTATTATTTTATCGTGGACCGAAAAAAAAATTATGTTCTGGAAAAGAAATTACATGAAAGATAGAGAAAAACTTCCACATTGTTTTGATTTGAAAGAAGCCGCGTGGCGCTAGAAACTGTGTTCCGAACACAAGTGACACTCGGACCAATGTCCGAAAAACCTGCGCGTGGGTGAATTTGCGCTGTTGCTGTCTTTTCAATGCTTCACAAATTCGAGGGACGTGAAAATATCTCTGCGCGTGATGGCTGCGTTTGAATGTGCGCAGGCCCTTAGGGTCGTGTTTCCTTTCGACCTGAAGCAATTGTTGCGAGTTCTTGCATTCTATAGTATTTTTTCAATGTTCTGTACGTATTACTTTTAAACGCCAGCTTCGTGGTGCTTTCTTACAATAATAGGAATCGATGGTTAAGCGGTACAGTGCTGGCATATCGCACGGACGGCTCGAGATCTATTATTAGCAAAAAATCACCTACTTTTTTTACCCTAAAAATATTATCATTATCATTACATACAGTGTCTCAAAAACAAACGAGGTTTTATTCTTTACCTATTAGAAATAAGTGTGCGACGCAAATGGCAAAATTGTTGAAATTAAGGCTAGAAATAAGAACTTATTCATAAATATTTCCCCTGTTAATTTTTAAAAACTTACATTTTTTTACTTTTTATACAATCACTCTGGACAAATTTGATCAATTAGACAGTTTTTATTTTCCATCTAACAAGATCTTAAAAAAAAAAAAAAAAAAATACTGCATGTTCGAGTCCATATATCCAACTGAATTACGGTACAAAGAAAAAGCTGACTTACGTAACTTTTCCGTATCACTCAAAAGGTTGTTTTTACGATGAAAACAAGAACCATATAATAACTGATGGCAAAAATTTTTAAAACTGAGATAACATAACCAAAAATTCTCTAATGTCTCAAAGAAGGTCTTAATTGTGATTTGACATTGCAAACTGCTGGATATTTTATAAAATGCATTTTTAAGGGCGAATTCGCAATTGCTTTTATAATTTGACACAATAAAAAATTAAACTTTATAACTAAATATGTCTTTCGAATTTAGCGCATCTTTTATTTAAAAATATTTTGAAACCTTTTAAATCTACATTTTTATGAAAATTTAATCATTATGCAGTTTTTAATTAATAACAGTTAATAAAAGGAATAAATTGGTGTGACACTCACATGACTCTTCCTCTTACCCGGCATTTAAATATTATAAAGACAGATTACAGAATCAGGAGTAAGATATCGGGTACCGTATATGAAAGTACTTTAAAGATAAAGTTAAAAATAGTTTTTTCTCACTTTTTATATTTATTTGTGTGTATTAAAGGCTATTGACCCCTTTAACCCCTCGTATGAATATATTACTCTCTTAAAATGTGTGATCGAATTTGCTTACTCAAAAACGAACGAAATATTTTTAGCTATTATTTGAGAGGAATTTCTAGGAAAAAATCAAATCAGTCTTTTCTGATCAAAAACATTTTCAGTCAAATTGATCATTAAACTGTCAGTTCTTTTTTGGACGAATTTCGATCACTTTTCATTTGGTTCAACAAAATTGTGTAATGATGGTACCATCTGTCGATCACATTTTAAAGGACACATGAAAAATATTTTATATATATATATATAATTAATTTATATATTGTTTTAAAAATATGTTGAGGAATTTCGATAACTGGAAAAGTAAACTGTAAAAGATAATTTCTTTTTACAAATACAACAAATGTTTTATATACAACTGACAAAAAATAATAAAGTTATTAAATCACGAGTGTTAGTCATAAAAAACTAAAAATGAGCAGTGAATGTCTTTTTAAAAACTGTTTCTTAAAGAATTATATGAAGTATAAAGAAAAGGAACGTATTTATATAATGTAAAAATTTATTTATGTCTAATGTTAATCAATATTTTCATTATAGGCATTGAAACTAATTTATTAAAATGCATGTAAATCATTCAAAAATTGTATTACAATGTTTTAATTATAATTAAACTCAACATCGGGAATAATATTTATAAACAAAGTAGTACATACTGTTTTTTCAACTCATAGTTATTCAAAAAATTTCTACACCATTGTGTAATGGAATTTATTTTTTTAAACTAACTAATTTATACAGAATTAATTTGTAAGCTTCTAAAATATCTGCTTGTCATAGAGTTTCTGTTTTCAAGAATTTTTCCTCAATTTTAAATCAATAGTGCTATTTTAAGGAAGTTTATTGGGTTTCCCATAGCTTTATGTATAAAACAAGTGAAAACTGATAAATATTTTTTCCCTTTGAAAAAGACTGAGAACGGCTATACGACTATTTTTTGTATGAAATCGTAGCGTAGTGGTAGCGCGTTCGTCTGCCTCCAAAGGAGGCCCGCGTTCGATTCCGGCAAAGGGAATCTGATATTTTTACCAGCATCAACCAGGTTTACTCAAATTTGGCCCGATTTCTCACAAAAATAACTTTTTTCAGTTGGCTCAAATGTGAGCCGTTTATAGCAGCTCAATGATTTGAGAGGATTTCCCTCAACGTGGGAAGTTGCCTTTTAGCATGTCGATTGAGTGAAAAATGGCTCAATTTGAGAGAATTTTCCCTTTCCATTTTTAGAGAGTACCTGCATTTATAAAGAATTTAAAGTAGTTATTAAATTAAGCTTTATTCAATCTAAATTAGTTTATTCTAAGCTTTTTAGATAAAACAAAAACTTTTTTATTACGAGACAATAAAATTTTAATTAAAATATACATTTAAAAACTATTAAAATAAAAACTTATTGATGAGCTCTTTGCTTTTTCTACTTCATTATGTCTAGAAATTGAAAATAAAAGAAAATAATTGTTTGCCCTTCCTTGATGTTCTTGTTGAACGCATTTCTAAATCATCTCATATATTTCAAACTTCTGTTTATCGTAAATCCGCTTTTATGGGTCAGTATCTAAATTTTCATTCTGCTAATCCTAATTCTCATAAAATTGCCGTTTTTCACACTTTGGTCAGTAGATCTTTTCGGTTATGCAGTAATGATATACTTTTTAAGTTGGAAAATTAAAAGAATTTTTCAGGATTTAATAAATAAAGATTACCTTCTTGACTGGTTAAAACGAATTTATCGTGAAAACATTATTCGCTTCCCCTCTTACAATTTCCCCCTCTCTTCTATTACAGATGAACAGTTCAATAACTACTAAAAAAACTTATATTTCTATACTATACTCTGGTTTTCCTTCACAACGCATTGCTAAATTACTTAAATCATATAATATTTGTACTGCTTTCCGTCCTATTAAAAAATTAAAAAAAACATTTTTTAAAAACTTTAAACCTAAAATTTTCACTTTCGATCTAACTGATGTAAAATCTAATTACTTGTAAAGATTGCAATATACAGGTGAAACTGGCCGTACACCTAGAATTAGACTGCAGGAGCACATATGATCATATAAAAATTGTAACCAACGCTCTGAAATTGTAATCCATTCAATAGAAACCGATCATATCCCCGATTTTGATAATATAAAGGTTTTAAACTCTGGGTATAGTAATTATAAGTCTTGCATTTTCCTTGAGGTTTGGTATACTGCCAGCCATTTCCACGTTATCATTGAAGCAAGCGCACTGGCACCTCAATATTCTATACTACTATTAAATAGTTTCAGTATGTATGTAATGTTTGCAAAATGTGTTGTTTTTAATACTGATGAAGAAACTGGGACGAGTTTCGAAACGTCTATATTTTAATTGTTTTTAAATGTATATTTCAATTGAAAATTTATTGTCTCGTATTAAAAAAGTTTTGTTTTTAATGTATATAACTGAGACGGTGTGATGTTTGTGTATATTTAGACAAATTTCCCTCGCATCACCTCTTAAAATTAAAAAAAGTCCTGATTAAACATTTGAAGCAGGAATCTCACATAATTTTGAAATTCTTAATAAAAGCATTACTTGCGAATTTAGGAAACGTCAAACGCATAAATAAGACAAAAATTCAGCGCTGAAAATTGTATATAGAACAATACTTCGTTTACCATGTGGGTATAAAAGAGTTATTATAATTCGTAAGTTGTTTTCCTTGTCTTGGTAAAATGTTGTAAAAAACTTTTATCAATTGCATTCAACAGAAAAGAATATTGAATATTCCTGTATAATATCTATAAATTTTATACATGATACACATTTTACTTAAATTTAGCACAATATAATAAATACATAACACAACTTAAAATTCACTTCCAGCAATTTCGAACTATAGCTCTAATACATCCCAGTTCTTTTGTTTTAACCAGTAAACGAACGATGAATGATTTTCCTATCATGTTCTATACAAAATATGTTTTTATGCATAAAAAGGTATATGTTTATTTAATTTCTTTTAGTACATGTAGTATATTTCCTTTAGTACATTCTAAACTGTATCTCTCGGAAATTTTGTCTATGTGCGTACTGTATTTGAATTCTCTAGGATGTCCCAGTACGCAAATTATTTTTCTGGTCACAACAAACAATTTAATGTAAAATCTCTATGTGATTCAGTTTAAAAAAAAAAAACAAAAAAAAAAAAAAAAAAAAAACGAGCTTGGACTTTGTAGATTTGATATGCTAATAACAGACACACACAAAGACATTCATTCAGATCAACCACAAAAAACATTTTTCGATAAATGGTGTCTTAAAATATGTAAATATAGCAAAAATTCGATTAAAAAAAAATAAAAAAAATAAAAAAAACTGATGACAGAACAATCCTATATAGTAAAGCGAAAGTAAAAAATTGTCTGATAATTCATTTGTTAATCGTAAAATAAATAAATAAATAAATAATAAAATACAATAAAATAAAAATGAAATAAATAAAAATTGAAAATTGAAAATAAATTACTCGATTGCATATAGTTATTATTTTGTATTTTGTTCAAATATAAAATGTCAGTCTTAATGTAAAAGACGAATTAAAATATGTGACTGAATCGCGAATTAACACTTAGTACAGTCGGTAGCAAAAGTGTCCGAACACTAGCGAAAATTCCTATGTAAAAAAAGTACGCTTCATACAGTTTTGTTAAATAAATCCTTGTCGAATCCTGTTCCTAGTCAGTGTAAGACCATGATTCGATAAGGATATATTTAACAAAATCGTATGCAGTATACCTTTTTTACATAGGATTTTTTACTAGTGTTCGGACACTTTTGTTACCGACTGTACGCAAAAATGGCTTTAATGGAAATGCTGTTATACGTATTAGATTTTGTCGTAAATTGTATATTTTCATTTGATTTTCATATATGGTCTAACACTTCGACATTCAAATTCCAATGAAGTATAACTCGATAATTTTAATGATAGGGTTATGCATTCTTCTTTTCTTTCTTTCTTTTTTTTCTTTTCTTTTTTGTTTTTCTTTTTTTTTTTGTTTTTCTTTCTTTCTTTCTTTCTTTCATTCTTTTTTTTTTTTTTTTTTTGCAATGATGTTGTTGCATTAAAAATAAAAACTTTCTAATTGACCAAACTTTTCTAGAGGGGTCTATAAAAATTTTTAAAAATGTAACTTTTAAAAACTGAATTAGAATTTTTTTTTTTTTTTTTTTTTTTTTTAATGTGTTCTTTTTTTGCCTAGTTAAATATGAGGAAACCAGAGCAAATATAAGGTTTTAGCTTTTGTATGAAATATAATTTTATTAAAACATCGCTGTTTCCCGTTACACAACCCAATTAAAATTGTAAATAGCCAGACATTTTTTATTTATTTGTGTTGCATAAACAACATATTAAGATTATATCATAGAAAACCTTAACAAAATTTTCAAATACTAATATATAGTGTTTTGAAACATATTCACTTTTTATGATTATTTTTGTATTTACTTAGAAACAAACCAGCAGCAATCAATGCTAGTTATCGTCTAAGAAAATGTCAGCAAAAAATGTGGGTTTTGATAATTTTGAAAAATACGCGACAAGAGAAATATTTGATGATTGTAGCAATAAAAGTTTAAGACTTTTTCTCTTACAAAAACCAACTGTTGAAATAAATGCTTCATTTATTTTGGTACAATCTTACCTAAACTCAGAATAAAAATAAGTTACAACGTCAGCACAAAATTAAAAACCAATAGCTTCATAACTATTGAAGGAAAAGACACAAAATCCCCTCGTTAGTCGGATCATTTTTATTATGGTTGTTTTTTAAATAATTTAATAATAAATAATTAAACTTCTTTCATTGTTTTAAAGGGATTTTTAAAAACTTCACATCATTTCTGGTATTGAATGAAAATATTTTGATATGTGAATTATAATATTATAACATTCCTTATATGTGAATTATAATTAATGTTTGATTGAGATCCAGAAAAAAATAATTTTAATGCATGTTTATAACTATTTTTTTTTTTAATTACTGAAAATGAGGTGAAGATATTTGAACTATAATGAACTATATAAGTTAACACAAATAATTTATTTAAAATACATAACATCTACACTGTTAAAAAAAAAAAAATCCCGTAAGATTACAGGAAAAGCCCGGCAGCAGAGGTTTCAGACAAAGCCCGTATAAAAAAAAAAAAAAAAAAAAAAAAAAAAAAGTTTTTTAAGGGCTTGTAACATAACTTAAGGTCATTATTATTATTATTATTATTATTACGGCTTTCTACTTTATCTTACATGATTTTGTTTTTACAGTGTATGGGAAAAACAACGCTTTTGGAAAAAATAACAACATTTAAACAATAAGTGAATTCTAGTAATTAGAAAAAATCAACCAGATAAGAACTATGATGAACTGTGTAAGTTTTCACAAATAATTTATTTGAGGTATGTAACATCCATAGAAAAATTGACTCATATGGAGAATGTGACAGTTTTTAAACAATAGGCGAATTCTGGTGATTAGAAAAAAAATCGCCAAAAATTCTGAATATTTCTATTATGTAAAAAATCCTAAAACATGAGATAACTTGATAGAAAATTAATTTATATATTTTAAATAATTAATAAAAAGTTACCATATCATTTACCATAGAAAGTCAACAGGCGTTCATTCGAATATAATAATTTCTAACAATAAATCAGGAAGTTCGAATTGATAATAATTCAGAAAACATTCCTTTTATTAGTTCTAAGAGTTTGCGATAAGTTAAAAAAAAAAAACATTTTTAATAATTTTTAAATTTCCTTATTTTATATTAAAAAATCTCACAATACTAAGCCTGATCATCCTTTTATCGCATTACTGTTACTTATCAATTCTTTTTAAATATTTTTGAAATGAGAAGAGAAGAATCTTTTATATGATATTAATATATGTTTTTTTTTCTTTTTCTTTCTTTTTTTTTTTTTTTGTATTTAATTAATTATGTCTGAAAATGAAATAGTAAATTTAATCAAAATTATTATGCTTGCTTAAAAAATTTGTTTACTAAAATTCTTTAGTTGAAATTAGAAAGAAAATATCAAGAATATGTATTTTTACATGAATAGATAAAAGTAATTTTTGAATTAATCTAAATCAAACAGATAAACTGGAAATTAGAGGAGATTAATAAAAGAGCCCAATCATAAGGTTCCTTAAACGACATATTTTTACATCGTGTTTATTCAGACAAAAATAATTACCAATTAAAATAAATTTTGCTAAACATAAATTAGTTGTTGTTGCTATTCTACCTTCATTATTTATTTATTATCATTTTCAATTCTGAGTATGTAGTTTTATTATTTAACCTTTCGTAAAAGTGAATCAGAAGTAAGAGATAAGAAATATATGCAAGTAATTTAGAACTTGTATTAAGAGAAATAAATGTTAAAATTCTTAAACTTAAGTTGTGATAATTTAGCAATCAAGAAAATATCACAAATCATGCTTGACGTTTTAATTAAGGAGATTTATTACTAGATCGTCCATAATGTGTTTCTTAAAAATATTTCCTTTAAACTAAGTTTATTTCAAAAATCAGTAAGTAAGATTAATTTCATTAATTTTCTTTTGTTGTAATTAGCACGTCGAACATTATTTCTTATAGAAATTTCACAAAACCCTGATAATTACACAGTTTCAATTTCAATTAATTATTTCAACAATTTTATTCTATAAATTAATTTTACATTCTAGTGGACGCAGATAATACCATTAATTTCTTATTAGAAAAGAAATACATTATATATATATATATATAGGTAGATAGATAGATAGATAATTCTTTATTCTAATAAATATGAAGTCGATTTCTTTGGAAATCAACCTATTGCAATTATTATTTCTCTCTCTCCCTCTCTCTCTCTGTATATATATGTACAGTAGAATCTCGTACAATGCGCTCCCACAAAACTCGATTTCGTATAACGTGACGAAAAATCTGCGACTGTTAAGCGCAGTATCCACTACGGTTGGTTCGAGGTTGGTTCGAGCGGCGCTATTCAGAATCCTTTGATGTGGTCAAGCGGTTGGACGTGGTTCGACGTGATTGGAAGTCCCTGGCCCCAACCCCCTGCTGAGATAATTGAGGGGCCAGAGACAGATATCTTTGCCAATTTTGCATGCTTTACTTTGAAGTAACTGCGCAATCTGATAAAAAAAGGTTACAACTGATAAGACGACATTTGGCTCTTTGTGTTGAAAGCGTGATTACTGGTTTTTTGAACCACGAAGCTTTAACCCTAGTGGAAACCAGTCTTTACTCATACAACACGATAAAGAGTCTCGTATAACGCGTAAGATAAAGGAAGCACGTGACATCTTTTCTACTTGCAACTTGTTCAAGGTTACTTACTTTTTCACTGCAGATAAGGATTGCTCCGTTACTATGCTAACACCCGACGCTTTTGGTCTCATTGCGGAATGAAATCGTCTGCTCAATGTATGTATCCTATAACGCAATTTCCTATTACGCGGAACGTATCCCCCGAGTTATACGAGAGTCTACTGCATATATATATATATATATATACATAGATAGATAGATAGATAGATAATCAGAAAGTACAGTAGAAATATAAAGTTTATTAAATATTATCACTACGTACATTAGGAATTTAAAGATGGTTTAAAATCAGTATTGAAACTATATATATATATATATATATATATACCGGGTGTCTCATAAGCCTGTAGAGATTTTAAAAATTCATAAAAATTGAAGGAACAGGTAGAATTGAACGCGGATTGCAAAAAAGTCATTCCAGTGAAGGGGGATTTTTGTGATAAAGAAAAAAAAATAGTTAAAATATTTGGCGATAGAGGGCCGCTGTACGTGAGCAAATCGCACATTTCCTTGAAAAATCTATATTTATTTGCATGTAAATGTTTACAGGTATATAAACCCCATTCTATGTGTCTCCCCTAATGTGTCCCCATTTTTTTTTCTGGTAAAGAAAAAAATAGTTACATTTTACATCGATAGAAGGCGCTGCACGGATGCGTAACGGGAAATATGCAAATCGGAGTTCTATAAACTGCACAATTTTATCATTAACGCTTCTTATTTATTATTTTGCCTCCTACTTGTGCATACATGAAGTTTTAATTGAGATGTTGGCTTAGTTGTTAAAGCGTTATTGGTGACGATGTTTCCCGTCATACTAAGACCGTCGATTGTCGTTGTATTTAGCAGTGTTGTAAGTCGTTTTCAAACCATTATTTGAAACGACTTACAACACTGTTAATTACGGTCGACGGTCTTAGTCTGACGGGAAACATCGTCACCAATAAATCTTTACCAACTAAGTCAACATCTCAATTAAAACTTCATGTATGGACAAGTAGGAGCCAAAATAATAAATAAGATGCGTTAATGATAGAATTGTGCAGTTTATAGAGCTCCGATTTGCATATTTCCCGTTACGCATCCGTGCAGCGCCTTCTATCGACGTAAAATGTAACTATTTTTTTTCCTTACCAGAAAAAAATCCCCCTTCACGAAGATAACTTTTTCGCAAACTGTGTTCAATTTTACCAATTCCTTCAAGTTTTATGAATTTTTAAAATGTCTACAAACTTATGAGACACCCAGTATATAATGAAAAATTTGACATAACGGTAACTTTCGAAATAATGAACTTAACTGAATTAAAGTTAAACAGTGAACTTATCATGAAAGTTCGTCAACCAAGTTATTCCACCATTTGTGGTCACTTAAAGTTGTGGTCGCTTAAAAATTTCAAATCCACATTGTGATGTGCTTGATACCTGAATTTAAAACACAATGATGGATCACTTGAAATCACGCTGCCACTTGAAAATTTGTCATTACTATGACATTTGACATACTGAATTAGTTCGGATCAAAGTTGGATAGTGCACTTATGTATGATATAGTTTGTATGAGTTCGTCGAACAACTTGCTCCGCCATTTTGTTTTGAAGTGGAGGTCATTTGAAATCAGGCTAACACTTGAAATTTGAAAACTGAATAATTTTTTCAGACATCAAGAACAAATTTTTGAAAACAGAACTAATTCGAAACAAAGTTGAATAGTGAACTTATCTATCAAATATTTTAGATGAGCTCGCTGGATAACTTGTTCCGCCATTTTGTTTTCAAGTGGCGTCCGCTTGAAATCAGATTACCACTTGAAAATTTGTCATCACGATAACTTTTGTAATACTGAACTAAATCTAACCAAAGTTGGAGAGTGAATTTATCTTAGAAATATCTTGATGAGTTCAGTAGAAAATTTGCTTCGTTATTTTTTTCTAAATGGCAGAAACTTGAAAAAAAAAATTTTTCATCCCGATAACTTTTGAAATGCGGAAATAATTCGAACCACAATTGAGCAGTGGACTTATCTTACAAATATATTCAATGAGTTCATTAACCAACTGCATCCATCAATTTGTTTTCAAATGTCTGCGATTTGAAAATTCGTCATTGCGGTAACTTTCGATGTACTGAATTAATTCGAACCAAACTCGAACAGTATTTTTTCTTAGAAACACATTTGATATGCTCGTTAGCCAATTTGATGCACAATCTTATTTCCAAATTTCCACATTCAGATGAAAAGTCTATTTATGAATCAATTTGCTTAAAACACCGTATGTACATAGCCTACATCAATGTCTTCACGAAGTTTATTAATAAACTTTGCCCTCCGTTTTGTTTCAAGTTGGTGGCTAACTTTTGAAAATAAAAAATTAATCTGAGCCAGAAGGACTTCTTTAATTTTTGATTTTTTTTACTGAGGTATCATTGTTATATAAAGTGTAATTGGATCCTTAGTGGAATCTTAGTTTTTCTTTAAATTTTAAAACGGCGGTTATTTTAAATAAATAAACTGCCCACAGAATATAAGCGAAACATATATTAGCAACATATTACTATCTAAAATAATAAAGGTGTTTTAAATTTAAAAGTTTTGGAATTTTTCCTACTTATGGTCTACAAATATACTTTAATTTATTTAGTTTACAATCGGAACTCCTCATTTAAGATTATATATATATGTATGTATAGTTTATTTAGTTTGTTAGTAGACCATCCTTTTCTTATACAATATTTAATTCTATCAATCTGTAACATCTGAAAGCAATATAATTAATTTAAATCGCATGCTTTATAACAATTGTCAATGTTTCTTTATTCAACTTCCTATAACTAAGGAAATTATGTCTTTTGTTTTGCATAAGAAAACATTTATAGAAAGATTTTAAATGCGTAAGAAAATTATTTTCTTAAACTATAAGGATTAATAAAATAAATTTGTTAATCAAAACTTTCTACTAAATGCTAATTTTAATATAATGAATACATTTATATTTGATTTTTATAGAAATCTTTAAAGTTAATTATAAACAATTTGCATTTATCAGAATAAATTATACAAGTTCAGCCGATTATACTTACTCAATAAAATCCAAACTTTGTGTTCAACAAGTAATTCAATGTTAATTTTAGTTAAGTAAGTACAAAATAGTTATACTATACAAAATACCCCATCTTTAAAACACTGAAATCTAAAATTTCTCATGCTTTAAAACTCATAACTTTTAAATTAAATGATCAGCGATTTGCTATTAGTGAAAAGTATATGCAAAGTTTTTCGAGTTCTGCCTACAATCAAAGATTCTATCAATTTCTTCAAAGTAATTTTAAGAGCACATAAAGCTCTTTACAAAGTTTGAATACTAATTAACTTCAAAATGTACTTTGAGGTCATTAGCTATTTTGTTCGCTAAAAGCACTACTTAAAATTAAGTTTAACTTTTGGAAATTGTGTACTCTAAGTTCCTGCATTTGAAATACATATTTCAGAATACTTGATTGCAAAATTTGTTTCGAAAAGTTTTTATGTTAATTCGCAAATGTAATTTTATGACTTATTTAAATTTATAATTCATGTTATTTATTTATTTTTTTATGTATATTTATATTTATTTATTTATTATTATTATTATTATTTTTATAAATATGCTGTATTTTTCAGAAATTCGATAGCTGTATCAATCTAAATTTTAATTTTATTTTATAATACAGAGATTTAAAGCTATTCATATAGGTAATATGTTTGTTGTATTGTTTCAGTCTTAAATGGAGAATATCAATTTTCTCAACTGTAAAATATTAGATCTGTTTAAATATTAAACCATTTAGAAAAAAAAAATGTTCATTGAAATAAATAAGAAATTTTATGCAATCAAAAAATGCTTTAAAATTTTAAGTAAATAAATAATAATAATAATAATAAAATACGATGTTAAATATACATTGGTTTTGCACTGAAACCATACATTTAATATTTTATTTTATGAAACAGATTTCATTGTTTTTTCTTTGTTTTAATCGATTCTTTTAAATTTATTTTCTTCTCTATTCGATGGAGAATTTAAATAAATTATTTAAAGAATTTAAAGAAATTAAAATTTCTTCGCACTACTCTGAAATTTTACAAATCATGTATCAGAGGAAGCCGTATGAAGACCTCGTTTCAAATGTTTTAGTAGGAGCGAGTAAACTTTGCTGCGTTCTTGTCTAGTGTTTTCACCCTAGGACCAGAAACAAATGTTGCGAGTTTTTACAAAATTATTTAGTAATAAAATTGATTATTATTTGAATTCATTTCAGACTTCACAGCGTTCCTAAAATTTTACGTTCATTTTATTATATTGTCACCATAATATCAAATGAATGCCTTTCTTTACATAATATTTACTTGTGTTTTTTCAATAAAACATTCAAGAAAAATTTCTTATTGACGATAGTGTTGACAGTATATTAAAATGACAGTAAAATATTCAGTACGTGGCGAGGCCTGTTGTTCATGTCTTTTTATAAATAAATGTTTCTTGAAACGTTTCTTTTTCTTTTTCTTTTTTTTTCTCACATTCATAGTGAGCTGTATTTTTAATAGCGATTTTTACAATTAATTTAGTAATTTTGAAAAGAAAACATATAATGAACGTTTGAGATTTAAGCCGTAAAATGTATTTCTTATAAACATTTGTTTAAAATTTCGTCACATGAGACATCAATGAGATTGTTAACGAAGTACAATACAGGCTTGAAAAGAAATTCTTTATTCCCTAATATGAATTCCTACCTAATTTGAAAGAATGATATTCAAATTATAGTACCTATACTGTCATTATTTTATTAATAAAAATGAAAAATAGTATATCTGTTATTAAATAAGAATTAAAAAATACACTAAAAGCTTTGTTGTGTCCCTGTAAAAAAAAAAAATATATATATATATAAGCGCTAGATTCACTAAAATCTATACAGTTTGTGTGACGGTGACTTATAACATGTGTATAAATTTTCATTTTATTTATATAAGGCCTTTAGAAACTACCTCACATTAAATAATTTGAGCCCGTAGACAATAATGATGTAGAATTTTTTGTTGTGTTCCTGTAAAAAAACTGTAAGCGTTAGATTCTCTAAAGTCTATGCAGTTCGTGTGATGGTGACGCATAACATGTGTATTAATTTTCAGTTTATTTAAAGTGTTTGGACTCTATTGAACTTTAAACAATTTGAGCTCAAAGGCCATAATGATAAAGAATTTTTCTTTATGTCCCATAAAAAACTATAATTACTAGATTCACCAAAATCAATAAGGTTCGTGCTACATTGACTTACAACATATGCACTGATTTTCAACTTATTCAAACAAGGAATTTAGACACCATCGTGTTCACTCACACATATATACATACACACATCAACGTAAAAATAGCAAAAATGAACTCAGGGGATCGGAAAACATATAGAACCCCCAAAATGTCAATGTGAAATTTTTGTCATGATTACAGTACTTTATTTATATTGTATATTCGGAAAGTAAAAATTAACTCTTTTTTTAGTAACAAATAAAATTAACCATACTTTGGCATATAAATCTATTGTAGCTTTTCATTTCAATTTTAAAATCCGTTTATATATCAAAATTCATTTTAAAACCCTGAATTTTAAAGTTTCACTTTAAATCAAATTACATTTTGGTTAGGTACAAAAGTATTTTTTTAATTTTTAAACATTTGTTAAAATATAAGATTCTACAAACAAAGTAAATAAAAATTATAGAATACTGAATTTTACTTTTAATAAGATGAGAATTACGTTTAAATAAAATTACAATTTCCAATTTGATTAATATAAGTATTGCGTGAAAAACCTTTTATACATAATTTAATTTATCATTTTTTTTCACAAGTCATTAGCGTCAATTTTAAAAGAAAAGAGAATTTATGATGATCATATATTAAAATTTTGTGAGAAATCTGTTTTAAAGTGCTTCACCGTTTTCGTTATAAGATTGACTTTCATAAGATAATAAATCATGTGTATTTTGGAAGATACTAAAACAGCTTCTAAAATAAAGTATCAGGTAATAAATAAATGGAGGTCATATCCTGTTAAATCTATTTCTATCTATCTATCTAGCTGTTATATAGCTGTCTGTATATATATTGTAGATATCGTCTATTTATTAAAAGTGACTCATCTGTTAATCTTTGGTTTCAAAATTTATATTTTACCTATCTCAGAATATATATATGTTCTTTATTTGCTATGAGGTTTTGCTTTTTTTTTTTTCAATCCATGTGTCTCCTAATCTCATCTTGCAGGCTGGGGGAGTGTTGCAGGCGTAAAACTAGTTTAACCCCTCGACAAGTCACAAGTCTTGCCGCCTGCCTCCTTCCTTCCGTTCTTGGGTTTCTTGGGTTATTTTTTCATGAATTTCATTTTAGTTTAAGTTTGTTGAGTTGGTTTGTTGTTTCGTTTGTTTTGCGGGCTGTTAGTTGATGAATTTGGTTTCTTTGTATATGTGTCTTTCATAGCCTGATGAATTTTTTTCACCTATCTGAGCTTCTCCTGAATGGAGGGAATTTTTCATTCTTGTTGGTCTTTGTTGTTTCGGTGGTCTTGTGCCTGTTGCTTGGCTTTTCTACGCTTGATGGATCATTGTTATACATACATATATATATATATATATATATTGTTTGGCGTGTGTATGTCTCTTTGTTGAATTGTTTGACTAACTATTCTTCGTTCTCATTCTTTGCTTCTACTATCAAAGGATTATATATGCATATACATATATATGTATATATATATATATATATATATATATATATATATATATATATATATATATATATATATATATATATAGATTAAAATTACAGCTTTTGAATTTTTAATGTCATATTTAGCTAAATTATAGATCAGCGATAAAGTTTTCTTTTCTTTTCTTTATTTTTAAGCAAATTTTTTTTTTAAAGGGAAAAATCATACGGTACGCATAGATTATTCACACTTTCTAACTGTATTTACTCGTTGCAACGATTAATTTTCAATGTTCTTCGTCTGCGTTATCACACATTGAGCAAATATAAGAACAGAATAAACCGGCAGAATTCATAATTACTTTTAAGCATTGTTGGAAAGTGTTAAAAATGCTTAACACAAACGGAAATGCAATTTCAGTAATTTCCAATTGCAGTCCTTAAAACCATTGAATATTTTAATGCAACCCAGGAAATCTGAAAACTAAACATATTATTTTCTATACAAAAGAGCTCTTTTGACACATTAACAATAAATGGCAATTTCATTATGATTTTTAATGAAGAAAATTATTTATATGTGATTTATGGAAATGTCTCTCCTAAAACGCAGTTCATTGGAATTAATGCCAGTTCAAATAAGGAGCATTCCATAGTGAACGTAAATACTATACATCATTTAAAAAAAAAAATTGAAAATATTTATGGACGCCGAGGCGGGAAAATGGATAGAGAGACAGATGGACAGTCAGACTGACAGTTAAACAAAACCAAATGATATCACTCTAAAAAACTTTCAGAAAGTAATAAAAACACATAATGTAAATGAAAATACAATTTCACCAAATTGCCAATAACAGTTCTTAATGTAAATGAACATTTTTGTGTGGCCGTGTAAATCTTAATGCGAATCATATGTTATTCTATAGGAGCCATTCTTTTGTACATATGGATAATATATTTCAATTTTATTAAGATTTCTGCAAAGTAAAGTTATTAAAACAAATTTTATAGCTATGCCTCTCATAAAACGCAATGATTTGGAATACTTTTGGAGGTCCCTGTACACAAACCACTGATGATATTTTCTCCATTTTCAAAAGGGAAAATCTCATAGTGAATTTGAAAAACATATACAGTTTAAGGAAATCCCAATAATATTTACAGGAGTTAAAGCGCGGGTAGACAGACAGATGGGCAGAAAGAATATGGGCAAACCGATAGGCAATCCGAAGTAATAAACACTTTTGAACTTTGTTGGAAAATGGAAACGGTCCATTATGTATAATAATATTTAGTTACAGATAATTATATTTTATTAGGAATTGAAAACATGTCATTCTGTTTCATTTCTCGTTCTATACAATTCCGTAACTTGAAAATATGAAAATTAGTAGTCTTAGCATACAGAATTTCAATACATGCATATTATTGCATTAATGACTGTACATTATCATTCCATTAATAGTAAGATTGAAATCAACACAGAGGAATACAACCTACATTACAAAACGATAAATTCAATGAATTATTTTTTAAATGTCTAAAATTCTCCCAAGAACTATTGATATTAAAATCAACTAAATGTTTTGCAAGACTTTCTGCGTTGAAGCTTGAAAAATAGTTTAAAAAAAAAAAAAAAGTAATACTTATTGGAATACATACTTGTTGCTGAATTTATTAATTAATTTAAATGTGGTATTTTGCTTTGTAGCTGTATTCGGTTATACAACATATATTTGTGAAAATATTTTTCATTAAAATAAAATATGAAACAATGTCAATGAAAATATCATCTGTATCTTGCAGACGGGATGAAGGCGTAAATATATATATTTAAATATAATAATATTATATATAGTAATACAATATCATCAGTGAAAAAATTTGAAATTTAAAGATGATTTAATTTCAGTATTAATACAATTATAAGGTAATGCTGCATATAGCGCTTTATTTGGAAATGAAGATTTTTATTAATATTATTATTTTTTATTTCATTATGTGTGTGCACAACGTTTGCTTTACTTAAGCAGTTTTTAATAAAAAAAAAAAAAATACATATATATATATGTATATACAGTGTGGATATAATTAAACTTCCCCTATAAACAGCAGCTTACAACGCAAATGATGCACGGAATGCAAGGAAATTTGGTATATAGTTTATACACGAGATGTGCTCAAGGAATTTCGGAAAAAAAAGTTCGAAAATGTCCATCAGAGGGTGCCTTTTCCGGAAAAACATTAAATTTAACACAATAAGCGACCACAACGGAATACAGAAACAATAATAACAAATTAGAGCAGAAACAAATCAAAAACAAATTATAGCAGAAACAAATCAAAAACAAATTATAGCAGAAAATTTAAACTTTGTATTCTAAATGTATATCATACAGGGATCCTACATGAAACTTTTTGTTGGGATGAAGTAAATGGTTCGTGTATAGGGGCACCCAAGAGAATCCAAATACATTACGTCTATGGGGGAAATTGCAGGTTAAGTTGAGTTTTATATGTATAGGCTTCACTAAATCAAATGAAACGAATATACATTTTTTATATGTGTACAAAAATGTTTCATGCAGAACATGGTATAGAAATCATTCACTCGACGTTTACAGGGCTACACAAAAGAATAAGTTTATAATGCGACATACTTGAAAATTCATGGAAGAGTACTTTAAATTGTGCCGTCTGTTATTAATATAGGATTATTTTTATGCGCACTATGTGATGTGATGTGTATATAACTTTCAGAAGATATACAAGGCTGCCAATATTTAAGCCATAACATTCTTTTTTTGTTAGACGGAGTGCTTTACTGTAATATTTTACCATGTCCAGGAAAGCTGTTCAGGAATTGAAATCAGTTCTTCATAGCCATATGGTAAATAATGTATTTTTTAAAGCTAAATATTCATCGCTTGTTTTTTTTTTTTTTTGTATATTTACTCGTTTTGAGTCTTCCAGAATACCGAAGTCAAGTTTTATATTTTGATCTTTGTCTGTGTCTGTTAGAGTAAATTAAAAGCAAATAACTTCAGGCGATCCGAATGATGTGTTTTGAAGATAATACGTTTGTTACTAGAAGTGTTGTTCAAGATTGATAAGTTTCCAGGAATGATGCGTGTGAAAAGTGCCTGAATAATTTTAAATGAACTTTTGAACTTTGTAACAGAATTCTTATAAATGTTTCGAATTCTATATAAATGTAGATACAATAATGAAATGGGGGTTGAGGGGGGAGGTATCTCCCCCTGACATAGAATTATTTGTAATATAAAGCTGTTACGAAGTCTAATTTGAATTGTTATATCATAGGTTTGCATAACAGTACTCGTTATCGTAACCCTTAATCTCTAAATAATCTGTACTTATACGTAGTATAAAATTTCAGGGTAAGAGAAAGTCGTGTGAGTGACACAACAGATTATTTTAAAATCAAGCTGTACCATCATTTTAGTACAGTCGGTAACAAAAGTGTCTGAACACTAGCAAAAAATTCCTATGTAAAAAAAGTGCACTTCATACGGTTTTGTTAAATAAATCCTTGTCGAATCCTGTTCTTAGTCATTGTAAGAACATGATTCGACAAGGATTTATTTAACAAAACCGTATGAAGTGTACTTTTTTTACACAGGAATTTTTGCTAGTATTCGGACACTTTTGTTACCGACTGTACATTCTAAAGTTTATATAAGAACAACTTTACAGCTTGTAGTTTTCTAAGACGACCTGTGGATTAAAATATAAAATCTCTAAATGAAGGCTATTTATAAATTTATTAAAAAGTGCTAGACATGTCTCAAAAGGCAAAGGGAAAAAAAACTTTGCAAATTTTAAAACTTTAAAATTTTTGCAACATAAGCAATAAAAATGTATCGAAATGAATGTCCGATCTATTCGAATTTCTATGAAAGTATTTAGTTATAGTTCAGATATATTATATGTTGTCATCTAAAAAAGAAAGAAAAGAAAAATCAATACTTAAAATCAGGAGAAAAAATTTGTCAGCAAAATCATCTCGTTAGATCTATTTTTTTTTTTTTTTTTTTTTTTTTTTTTATTTATTTATTTATTTATTTTTTGTACATAAATCCAAGTTTTGAAAACGCCTGCCGGCTTCAGCTAAAAGTATTGTATACTTTTCTCTAAAATAAAAGCTAGATTTATTCACAATAATTTTAACAGAAAATAAAGTGAGAAAATATAATTCATAAATTTCCATAAAAATGAAATGAAAATTATGATTTTTATTCACATGTATGCATAATTAATTATCCATCCATCAGATTTAGTACTACCTACTAATATAATAGTACTACCTACGCAACAGTACTGCCTACGTAATTAGTACTACCTACTAACTAATATAATACTAATAGTAATTAAAACCTTTGAAAAATGGTGAATTTTAAGTATTTTATTAGGGTTTAATACTGCTTATTTCTTTTTGAGAGTAATGTGCGTAAAAATTACTATATTTTTACAGAAACAAGTAAAATATTTCATTTATGTTATCTCGTGTTTGAAATATATTTTAATGGCATTACACTAATTCATACGTAATATATTGTTGCATAGTGAAACTACGTTTCTGTCACCTAGTATTCTGGACGATTCGAAAGGATCAGAGGTGTGCCAATTTGGCTATTAAATTGAGAATTGTTAAACATCCAGTCATTTGTCGTTGCTTTATCGCTATTTTCTTTCAACTACTGGGGTTATCAGCCCTATTTTAATACTGGTCTCGTTGAGTCAGCATTTGCGCAGAAAATCTCATGGTCAGAAAAAACGTGATGAAAGAATACTTTATTTTGAGAATAGATACTATATGTTCTGCAAATGGTTGCCAACTTTAACACTTTTTTACTGCTGAGATATGTTTATAGAAATTTTTTATGTATTTCTGTAATATTTTCTCTTGATTAAAAAAATAAAAATAAATAAATAAATAAATAAATAAATAAAAAATTCTATTAAAACTTTCCAGTAGCCAAAAGGAGCTAAATTTGGCAACTATAGGATAAATGCACCAAAGATTGACACTTTTAGAGTAATCTCTGATGTTTTTTAACGTTCTAGTCACCAGAAAACATTTTTAGAAATCTTAAGTTAGTACATATGGCATAAAAGACATCCAGAACCACATATATGCTAAAATATATACATTTGATAACAATTATTGTTATTTTTTTATGAATTTTTATTTGACACCCACTCAGTGTTCCAGTAACTGACACTGCCAGTTTTTCATTTTATCAGTAATTGCCCCCCTATGTTCCAGTGTTTCACACTGCTAGTTATTCATTTTACCTGTTATTAGCACCCTATGCTCCAGTGTTTGACATAAAATGTTAAATTTCTTATTGCCGAAACGTCAGTGGAGGCCCTCTGTTGAGACTCAAAACGGTTTTGGATTCCGTCTGTTAGTCTGTCTGTCTGTGCGTTTGTTGCGCGATAGCGGCTGCAAAAAAACCCTCTATTGACTTGGAATTTGGTACACATGTTCATGATCGTCACGAAATTGGCTGTACAGTTTTGGGTGTGCATTCCTTTTGTAGTTCGTGTAGAGGGACACGCAAAAGTTTTTCTTATTGTTTCGGCTTATGGGAAGAATTTGTATGTACCGCGATAGCGGCCCCAAGAATCACACTATTCACTGGAAATTTGGTACACATGTTCATGAGCTCAACAGAGATAGCTATATTGTGTTAGGTGTGTATTCCATTTGTTGTTCAGGCCCACCAGCGGCCGAGCGGTTCTGCGCTCAAAGCCGGTAGATGGGAGGTGCCGGGTTCGATCCCAGGTCGCGCTCATCGACCTAGCCGTTCGGAGTTTTCCGTGGTTTTCTCCGAAACTCGCGTAAATACGGGCTAGGACCCCTTAGAAAGACCCCCACGGAGGGCATTCCCCCTCTAGGCCTAGGACACATCAGGAGTCAATCGGCCTTAAATCCTACAACCATTTGTTGTTCATGTACAGGGACACTCAAAATATTTTTTACCATTACGGCTTATTTGAAGAATCTGTATGTACCGTGATAACCACTACAAAAATCAAGCTATTGACTTCCAATTTTTGCCGAAACGTCAGTGGAGGCCCTCTGTTGAGACTCAAAAAGATTTTGGTTTCCATCTGTCCGTCTGTTTGTCTGTCGTGCGATAGCGGCTGCAAAAATCACGCTATTGATTTGAAATTTGGTACACATGTTCATGATCCCCACGAAATTAGCTGTATAGATTTGGGTGTGCATTCCGTTTGTAGTTCGTGTACAGAGACACCCCAAAGTTTTTTTTTCAATACGTCCTATGGGAAGAATTTGTATGTACCACGATAGCGGCCGCAAAAGCCGTGCTATTGACTTGCAACATGGTACACATATTTATGAACCACACAGAATTTTTCCTGTATAGTTTTGGGTGTGTATTCCATTTATAGTTCGTGTAAAGGGACACAAAATGTTTCTTATCATTACGGAATACGGGCAGAATTTGTATGTACCGCAATAGCGGCCACACAAATTCTCCGATTGTCTTGCAAATTGACACACACATTCATGCTCGGTATAGAAATAGATATATAATTTTTTATGTCTATACATTTTATGGATTGTGTACAGGGACACGCCAAAATACTTAATATTACGGCGTATGGGGCGAATTTCATTTAACTTCATTTTAACATCATTACTTTGCAAACAAGAAAATTAAACTACCGTACGTGAGTAAAATGCTTAAACATATGTTTTTTGAAGAAAATATGTGCTCTTAAGCTTTCTCATTAATGTACAGGACCTTACAAAAGTGTTCTGCCAATGTCACGTAGTCATCCAAACGATGTTAAATTTGGAACAATTATTAATTTTAAAAGCAAAATAAGCTGAATATTTTTTACATATATATACATGTTTATGGTTCGTTTACAGAGACACAGAAAAGAATTTCGTAACATTAGAGCCTATGGACAAATTTTTAGTTAAGCGCACACTTTAATACGTTTATGCTGCTTTGAACTTAATAGAATTAACATGCATTATATAGATGCTTAAAATCATGTTTCTTTCTTAAAAAAAAGGTATGTATAGTCTAAATAATTTATGGGACCACAAAAAATAATTCCGAGGATAAACTGTAATCATCCGAATGATGTCAAATTAGTTGGCTTTTATAATAACTGTGGCTACTTTTCCGAGATACATAAAAAAATTTCGTACTATTACGGTCTATAGTCGGTATTTCTTAAAAGCGTATTTTAACATGGTTACACCCCATTAAATATAATGAAATCTAATTGGAATTTTAAAAGCATATTTTCTGTTGAAAATTGTAGGCATAGAATTGGTAATTAGTTTACAGGGATACGCAAATTATTTCCGATATGCTATGTATTTTCTTTTTTTTGCATGGAATTTCGTATCTATGAATTTCAGGGAAATAATACAAGACCGTACTTTATTAAGAATACATATATATGATTTACAGATCGGTATACAAAGAGAGATACAGCGGGGTTTGAGGGGGGTGGCAGCTCCTCTCAGGAATGTATCTGATTATGGAAACAAGTCGATCGAATCAATATATACTATTATATAATAAAGAATAAATAAAAATGATGTTCTGATTAATGTCTGATGCATATGGGACGTTGAGGCTCCTGATCAGCAGATCCACTAGTATGTAAAATATATGATTTTATTATTTTTCTTATTTATTAGTTATTTCGGGATTAATGTCAATTACTGGAGCATGCCAATCACTAAGGCACCTATCCTACTTCTGCAGAAAATGTAGAAAGCAACATATCTATTTCTTTTAGAAGGTTATCAAAATGCTTGTTTGATTTGTGAATTTTAGTGACATCATACTACATGAATATATATATATATTTGTTATTTGCTAACTCTATTTATCAGTTTTATTTTACACATTTTTCACGGTTATTTTATTAACATAATTTACTTCATTTAATTTATTATTGAAATATGCACTGTAGAAGTCGGTTGTAAATAAAATGCATTTTTATATTTTTTTAGGTTGATTTCTTTACAAATTGACCTATTGCAATCACTTCGTTTATATATCTATCTATCTATCTAAAATAAAAATTTTGTCATCACGATAACTCCCAAAATAACACTCCAAATCAATCCAAATTAGGAAAGCGAACCTATCTCATAAATATCTTGGATGAGTTCGTTAACGAAGTTGCTCCGCCTTTTTGTTTTGAAGTGACGGCCACTTGAAAATTTCAAATCACATCGTATAAAACGTATTTAAGGCCGGATTCGCTTGTATTTTTAAGTAAATATACACCGCATAAGGGTCTCAATGAAGTTTATTAATGAAGTTTATCCGCAATTTTTAATAAAGTAGGGGATATCTTATGTTAAGTGGTGCCACTTGAAAATTTAAAAACACGATAACTTCGGAAATAATACTCCAAATCGAACCAAATTTGGACAGTGAACGTATCTTATAATTATCATGGATGAGTTTGCTAATCATGTTGCTCCGACATTTGGTTTTCAAATGGAGGCCACATGAAAATTTCAAATTCACACTGTAAAAATAGTATTTGCTTGAATTTTGATGCATATATAGACTGTATAAGGCTCACAACTAAGTTTATTAATGAACTTTATCTGCCATTCTTAACAAAGTTCGGATGTTATAAACTAAGCGAGACAATTTCAAATTAGCTTACCACTTGAAAATTTATAAACTTGATAACTTTTTAAATTCTAATTCAATTCGAACCAAAGATGGACAGTGATATTATCATATAATTATCTTATATGTGTTCACTGGACAACTCGTTCTGACATCTTGTTTCGAAGTTGCGGCCACTTGAAAATATGCCATCACAGTACCTTTTAAAATGCTAAACGAAATTTGAATAGTGAACTTATAGTTCAAATATCTTTGATAAATTCACTTGATGACTTGACCCGCAATTTTAATTCCAAGTGGCGGACACCTGGAAATTTGTCATTATGATAACTTTTGTAATACTGAATCAATTCGCATTAAATTTTGGTAGTAGATTTATCATTGAAATATCTCAAATAAGTTCGCTAGGCATCTCATTCCGCTTTTTTTCCAAGTGGCGTCAACTTGAAATCATGGTACCCCTTGAAAATTTCTTATCAAGATAATTTTTGAAATACTGATTTAGTTTGAACTAAAGCTGGACAATTAACTTATTGTACAAATATACTGAATGATTTCGTTGAGCAAGTTGTTTCGCCATTTTGTTTCCAAGCTGCAGGCACTTAGACTGAAAATTTGAACCACTTGAAAATTTGCCATAATAACAACTTTTGAAGCACTGCACTGATTCGAACCAAATTTGGATAGTGAACCTATGCTTAAAATATCTTGGCTGAGTTTGTTGGACAACTTGCTCTATTATATTGTTTCCAAGTGGCGGCCACTTAAATTTTTTTTTTATCACGGTAACTTTTGAAATACTAAATCAATTCAGATAAAACTTAAAAATGGATTTATCTATCAAACAACTATGATTTCAGTGGGCAAGTTTGTTTCCAATTTGCGTCTACTTGAACACTGCCGCTTGAGACTTTGTTATCGCGATAACAAAATCTCATGTCGCGATAACTTTTGAAATTCTGAATTTATTCGAACCAAAGTTGGACAGTGAACTTATCTTACAAATATCTTGGATTAGTTCACTGAGCAACTTTCTCCGTCATTTTGAACCAAATGTTGGCCACTTAATTTTTCAACCCGATGATTTTTGAGATTCTGAATTTATTCGAATTAAATTTATACAGTAGATTTATCTCACAAATTCATTTGATATATTTGTTTGGCAACTTGTCCCACCATCTTGTTTCCAAGTGCCGGCCACTTGAAAATTTTAAACTCACATAGAAAGGTAATTATGAACCGATTTGCTTAAATCTCCTTATGTACATAGCCTACATCAATATTTCTACCAAGTACATTAGTAACTTTTAGCCGCCATTTTCAAACAAAATGACAGTTACTTGATGAGGAAAAAGAAATCAACCTACCCTTCCTAATGAGCCGGAAGGACTAGTTTTTTTTTTTTTTTTAATCCGCTTATACTCTAACTTTAACTTTTAAGTTCCCATTAAAAATAATCAAAATTAAGATGGTGTGTTACCGGTTTGACCTTGAGTAACTAACATACCCTTACTTACACAACCTATTATGCAGCTCTAGTGTTATATTAATCAATTATGAGGACTATTTTATTTTTTCTATTAATGGTACATTGAAACATATTCGAAATTAAGAATGATTTAAAATATAAATTCATTTATCCCAATAAATGAAATTAATTTGATTTTTAATACTCTCTAATGTTAGGAGATGCATAGTTACCGCAAAACTCGCATTTCTTTTAAATGGGAAAAACGTGATAAGATAATTTGCCACAATAACTGTTTTTATTCTAAGCACCAATTTTCGTAGTAGGTAGATTTGAATAGTTTATTTTCGTTTAACTTTACGAGGTGTAAGCACCTCTACTAAAATTTTTATCTTTTAATTAACGAATTTATTTTTATTTTATTATTATTTTTGTTTTAGTAATGGACGTCAATTTGAAATCAGGTCATGCCTTAGCTACTCCTGTTACATCAATTATATCAAGATGTAACAGAGAAAAATTCAAAGCTAGACTTAAAGAACAAAATGCAGCAGCTTTGTCACTAAGACAGCAAAAGGAAAAAATGAATTCAGAATATAGAAAAACTAAGCGCAAAAAAACAAACAAAAGAAAAGATTTTGATTTTGGTGTATCAAATTCTTCACATTCCATTTCTGAAAGTAAAACTGAGCCAATAGCTACAACTTTTGCTTTAAATAAAAAGCAACAAGAAGGTGCATCTAATTTTTTAACTGAAGCTGCCAATCTGGAGAAAGTTCTATCTAAAATATCATGTACGCCATAAAGAAAAAAAAAAAAAAAGAAAGTCAAACAAGCACAGAATTTAGAGCAAAAACTTGCATATGAGAGGGAAAAAAAAAGAAAGCAGCGAGGGCAGATGAGAAAGAATCCAGAGGCCTATAGTAAATATTGTAAACTTGAGAAAGAGAGAAATGAGAGAAGAAAAACTGAAGGGAAATTAAAGTCAACTTACCAAAGGAATTCGAGAGAGCAGAGCAGAAAACGAAGAATGTGGAAAGATAACAAAGCTCAGCAAAAAAAGAGGAAACAAGAAGAACAAAATACGAACAACTGTATGTCAGAAAATTCCCCCCCCCCTCCCCAGTGACTCCAGATACCCTTTCTGCAATACCTGTAATTTGTGCCAGTGGTAGTAATAGTACTAGAAAAGTAGCAAGAAGAAAGAAAGTAAGAAAAGATCGTTCTAGAGCGTATAAAGAACTACATAAAACTAAACACAAACTTGCAACTCAATCACGTCAAACAGAGAAATGGAAAAAAATATATATATCAACGAGAAAGCCAATCAAGAGAGAAAATTTCTACACCAAGAGAACAAGTAAAGGAAATTATAAAAAAGACACTTCAGAAGTCAATAAGCAACTCTTGTTTGGTGCATCGCTTGCATTGCAACTAAAAAATAATGCGAGTAAGCTATATTCACACAGAAATAAACAGTTATTTGCAAAGTGTACCTCTGGAAAACTTCTTAAATATATAGGATGATGAGGAAATCAAAGCAATTTATAAGCAACTACTACTCCGATTCAAAAAATTAGAATAATGTAAAAAAGAATGAGTTTGATGTTGCTAACGCGTCAATTTGCATACTGCGTCCAGGAAAAAATATATTAAAAGTATCTAATTATCTTCAGAGCATTTATAAATATAACATAAATATTTATTTTTATCTGATATATTAATAATTAACTATTTAAAAAATATTAGAATAATTCAAAGAAATAGAATACCTCGATAGCATGGTTCAAAAAATTAGAATATTCAAATTTTTCTTATAAGTTGAGAGAACGGCTGCGGGATTAACATCTGTGGGACTATAAAATGTGCTCCGTTGAAAATGAAAAGTCGTTTGGCATTTGATTGTAGCGTAGTATTTGCATTATATGGGACGAAAGAGCGATTTATCTGAGGCTGTGAAATATCGTATTGTGTACTTGCACGAAATAGGAAAAACACAACTTTTTATAGCAAAAGAAGTGAAATGCTCTCAAGCAAGTGTGAGTAGAGTTTTGAGAGAATATTCTAATAATAAGTGTTTTCAAAATAAACACTTTAAAAGTGGTCGAAAGCCAGTAACTTCAAGAAGAGATGAAAGGCAATTGAAAAAGATTGTGAAGAAACATCGTTTTCGGAGTGTGAGATATGTGCATAGAAAATGGAAAGAAATGGGTATAAATGTCTCCAAATCTACAACACTACGACGACTTCGCAAATTAGGTTTTAGATCACGTGTGCCTAAGATAAAGCCATTCTTATCATCTAAGCAAAGGGCTGCTAGAGTTAAATGGTGTAAACAAAGGCTATTTTGGGATCACGACGATTGGAAAAAGATACTTTTCAGCGATGAAAGTGTGTTTTGTGTGTCTCACGGAAATCAAGGTATACGTGTCTGGAGACTCAAACATGAAGCTTATAAGAAAGAATGTTTAAAACGTTCGTTTAAATTTGCGACCTCTGTTATGGTATGGGGCTGCATGACTGCTGAAGGCCCAGGCAGGTTGTGTATTGTTTCCACAACAGTCAATTCAGAAGTCTATCAAGAAATTCTTGAACATTTCGTGATTCCTTCAGCTGAGGATTTATGTGATGACGATTTCTTGTTTCAGCAAGATTCAGCTTCTCCCCACACTTCCAAATCAACAACTAAATGGCTCAAAGAGAAGGACATACCTGTACTCCCTTGGCCTGCAAACTCACCCGATCTAAATCCTATCGAGAATTTGTGGGGAATTATGAAGAAACGACTTCAAGAAGTTGCGCCTAGAGACAAAAAAGAACTTATTTCTAGTATAAAGAGCATATGGGCGAATTTGGATAAAAAAGATTGTGAACCTTTAGTTAAAAACATGCCAAAACGTTTAAGAGCTGTCATTAAAGCTAAGGGTGATGCAACAAAGTACTGATTAGCAAGTAAAAATACTTAGAGTTTAAATTATGTTCAATATATTTTCATTATTCTAATTTTTTGAACCATGTTAGAAAGTATTCTAATATTTTGAATTTTTTGTTGTTAGCTGATTTAAATATATTTTCTATTTCATTGTAATGTGTTTACATTTTTATAATCTGCAAAATATGCAGATTCATATTATAGTACTTTATATTTGATATTGTTGATTATTTATTTGATAAATTCGATTTTCATTTCCCTTGACCATATTTCTTTTCATTATTCTAATTTTTTGAATCGGAGTAGTACATGTCCAGAATGTATGCGGAAAGTTGTAGTTTACGATACTATAGAAAAAAGAGAAGTGCATAAAAAAAAAAAAAAAAAAAAAAAACGGAAGACAGTATTGACATATCTTGAAGAAGGTATCAACTCTTGCATTGTATATACCTGGCAAAAAAGATGCAAAAACACACACACACACACAAAAAAGACTAAAAAACAGATACATTATCTTCGTGATACAATGACAAAATTGGATAAAAAATTTATTCAAAGCACAGGATTTAAACTGTGATATGCTTCATTTTGAAATTATAAACCATTTTGGTTTGTAAAGCCAAAAGTTAGTGGTTGAGATTCATGTTTGTGCATAAGACATGCTAACATGCAGTTTATAGCTTGTGTCGATGTAAAATAACAAGTTTTACTCAAACTTCAAATTTAGAAAACAATCTATGTTGTGATAAAAGCAATAATGACTGCATGTTTAGAACTTGTAGCCGATGGAAAGTGAAAAATGTTAATTTAAAGTTAATAGAAGAGCAACAGGATGCTATAACATACTACAAATGGATAAAGAAAGACGAAGAAAGAATTGACCGCAAAAAAGAATTCTATAAAGGTAAAAATTGTTGTCAGGGAGAAGATACAATGTTTCATAAAAGATTTGATTGCTCATGTTAATACAGAAATTCCCCAGTTTCTTATTCATGAATTTAACGTTTGACACCACTTTAGCACATTAAAAAGACTGAAGACGTCTTTTATGGTAATTGACTTTTCAGAAAACTATGAGTGCAAATACAATGCTGAAATACAAAGTGCTCACTTTGACGATTCAAAAGCACAAGTCACAATACGAAGTGGTATAATGTACTATCGTGATATAGAAGCTGATATAAACAACAGGGAAAAGGAAAATCCTTCTCATGTAAAATGCATGCAATTTGGAACCATATCAGAAAATCATATTTATTGAAATTTATTTTTCCGACTGAGTGAAAATAAGGCCTGGATCGGGAGCCCAGATCTTTGACTTACAAGGTCAAGGCTCTACCAATTGAGCTATCCAGGCCGTCAACCGGTGGACATTACTCATTTAGACAACCTTTAGGCAGAAACATCTGGTCTATCATGTAGATAGCTCGACAGAAATAAGCCGCAGGTAAAGGAAAACACCATTAAACAATGGGAGAAATAAATATAATATATTAAAATCACACAATCAACTGATTGGGAAGAAAATCATATTTATTCAAATTTATTTTTCCGACTGAGTGAAAAATAAACTCCCGGTCCAGGCCTTATTTTCACTCAGTCGGAAAAATAAATTTCAATAAATATGATTTTCTTACCAATCAGTTGATTGTGTAATTTTAATATATCATATCAGAAAGTCTCTATCATGACTCTAAAGCCATTTGGGCACATTTTATTCCAATTTTAGATATGATGCAAAAGACATGGCCCCATACCAATAGCTTTCGTTTCCAAAGCGATGCCTCAACAACACAGTACAAAAATAAAACAAACTTCTACTTGCTAACTTATTTTGCTAAAAAACTAGGATTTAAAAAAGCCGCGTGGAATTTCTCTGAATCAGGTCATGGCAAAAGTTCAGTGGATGGCGTTGGAGGACAGCTAAAAACAAAAGCAGACCAGTTTGTCGCACATGGCGCAGACGTTACAGATGCTCATACTTTATATAGAGTGTTGGCAAATTTTGGACTTGAAGTTAAGTTGTTCGAAATTAACTGCATGTTATATGAAATAATAGAATTAGAATCATGAAATGTAATTTAAATATAATAATTTATGAATAAATAACTTCAGTACAAATTCATCAAAATCGTTGCTAGTTTATTTGTCGGAGGAATAATACCTAAATACCCCAAATTTATTATTATTATTATTATTTTTTTTTTTTCCTGAATCTAATCCCAGTAACAGAAAAGTATTACAACTTTTTTCTGTTTGAATTTATTATCATTTATATTATTTTTAACATTTTTATTATTATTTATTTAATTGAAATTATTTATTATAACCATTTTTAATACTTTTAATACTTTTCTTTCTTTCTGTTTTTTTTCTTTCCTTCTTTTTCTTTTTTACATTTTCCTTTTTAGCTAAATTTATTGACCTTAATTTGGCGGTTAATTTCCATATTGTGGTCCTTACACAGAATTAAATTTATTCCCTTTATCATGAAAAATACTTAAAAAAAAAAAAAAATCACTGGTAATTTCATTTATCGCATTGTTGCATTTGTGATGGCTTTTTGTGTTAAATCACCCTTCTTTCATTATTTCATTTGTTCCTCAAAACTAAGTATCGAAATTCATTTTCCTTATTTCAATAAATTGTTTTCGCAATTTCATTAGTTTCAATAGTTAGTTTTGAGAAAATTGGGCTCTTATTATTAAAAAGGTAAATAAATAAATAAATAAATAAAATATATAAAGAAAAAAGAAAAGAAAAATAAATAAAATGGCTATAAACAATATTGAATTTGCGTATCATCGTTTTCAAACCGAAAAGAAAAAGAGTGAGAGAGAGAGGTAATTAAAAGTATGTTTTTAATCATATACTTTATTTTATTTATCTAAAAAAAATAAGTAAATAAATATTTTTCTTCATAAACAATTTATTTATTGAAATACTGAGTGAAATGATCAGAATCAATAGAGCATATTATTGTAGGAGGAAGGAAATGTTCTAGGTCATATAACATCTTATTACTGCAACAGTGGTCACTTTGATGAGATTATTCGACCACAATAAAATAGTTTTGTCTTTTGGTCAACGTACTTATCTTAATTTGACCTTTCTTTTAGAATTTTCAATAGTATATGACAGTGTACTAAAATATTTCTCTCCCCCTTCCCTTTTTTCAGTTACATGATTACGTTATTTGTTTTAAAGTAATTTACATGATTGCTTAAATTGTTTTAATACATACTGTAAAAAACTGTTTTAAAAAATAAGCTTTTCTGAAAGACATAATTATTTTTAAACCATTAATAAAGTTTTTAAAAGTTGTAAAGTAATGACTGAAGCAAAAGTTTTGTAGATTGGCTGATTCGTCAATGTATAATTTTAACTTCATTTATATGCGTTATACACATTTTTTTACGAAAAGATCGAATTTGACCGATCCGGGACTCGAACATGGATCCTTTGCAGGGTTTTCAGAAAGAGAATTTTAAATACCAATATTTTTATATAGTAATTTTAGATTTAATTATTCCATGATGTCCGTCGATGTTTATTTTTAAAAATATCATGTAGAATTTCTGGTGTTCAAATTTCCATTTGTGGAAATCCTAGTTCTTTTGTACAAGGTATATAAAACGTAAACTATAAAAATGATGAAAACTGGATAATGTTTTTGTAAATTGTAAAAATTAAATCCTTCTTGATACAATAATTCTGATTTACTTAATTATAAACTATGAAAGCACCTAAAGTTTTCTTTTTTGTTAAATTTTCGTTAAAAATAATTAAAATTTCCTTTTCGTTCTTTTCAGAAGAGTTTTAGGAAATTTGCACATGGTATTTATTTATTAATATTATTATTATCATAATTATTATATATAGATATATTAAATTTAGAGACACTATTCCATAATAATAAAAATATATATAATTTTCGAAGTATCAAAATTATTATCGTAAATTATTTTTATTAAAATTCTTCGAATTTTTTTTATAATAAATGGCATGTGTTATTAAATTTTGAATAAAAGTTGTTTTTCCAGATAAAAACTATTGTACAATTATATATGTCATACACATACAAATCTTAATAAACATATATTGAGTAACTATTTTTCAAACAAATTGTTAAATAAATATTCAAACATGGTTCAAGTTGCCTTGAGAGTTTTAAAATTAAAAAAGTTTATTCACTTTAGATAACTGGAGTCCTCCAAATGTATGCATGTGAATTGTAGAATTTCTAAATATTTTAAATCGTATATATATATATATAAAAAAAAAAGTATATATGTAATATGCAAAATAACACCCACACCCACCCACCCACCCACCCACCCACACACACACACACACATATATATATATATAGTATTCTATAAATATTTATTAACATACACTGTTTTTATAAGATTTTTTTACAATTATTATTAATATTTTATAATTTTTATGAGAATACGTTCTTTTTTAGCTTCCTGAGGCAAAAGAGCAACTAAAAAACTCAAATCTTCAAGCATATTCCCTCAGAAAAATAACAAATGACGTCATTTTTTAGCGAAAGTGTAGCTTTTCGTTCTAGAACTCTATAGCCTTTAGCAAAAGCCGAAAAGATATATTTATTTGGAGGCAGTTCACATAAAGCATTGATCGATTGTAAACTTTCGCATAACAAGTTCCTATAAAAGTCTTTTGCTAGGGGATATAAAAATGTCTTCCATGAAGTGCCTATTCATAACAAAAATGGAAATAAAATCACTTTAACTGTCGACCATAAAAACATTTATTTTGTGAACTACTTTCCTTCACTTCTTGAGGCAACATAGTATCATTTAAAGAAAAAAAATATATAATCCGTAAATAAAGATTTACTTGTTTTAGTTTTTCATGTACTCTATTTGTGAGATAATCGGATGTAAAGAAAATTTTCTTTTATTGTAGGTTATAGAAACAAAAACAAAAACAAAAACAACAACAACAACAACAACAAAAAAAAAAGATAAAAGAAAAGAAAAAAGAAAGAAAAGAAAGAAAGAAAAAAAATAAAGAAAGAAATCATTAATAAACTGAAAAAGATGTTACTAAGAGTAAATGTTAGAAAAAAAAAAAGAAAGGAAATGAAAAGAAAATTATACATTTTTTATTCATATTTAAAATGTAAAAACCTATGAATAACTTCACAATTAACCTAATCGACAGTCAGATTCGTACCTGCCAACATACTAATTAATATTCCGCATCATTATTAATACCCCCACCCTCCTTTTTTTCACAATACTTTATTTTTAGAGCAATTTTCTCTAAATGCAGTTCCGACTAAATAATATATATATATATATATATATATATATATATATATATAGGGGAGAATCGTGTATTATGGACCATCGTGTAATACGGACCATGAGGAAATTTATATGTTCAACACTAGATGGTGAAATTATCTCATTGCCTTTAGTGAATATTATTGTTACACAAATCATGGAGTGACCTGTACATGCATACCTGTATTTGGACGATTATGAAATTGAGTTTTCAGTTTATATGATCATTTTTTGTAACAAGTATGTTAAAATGGAAGTATTACTTTCTTCAGTTAGGTAATTGTAATATAATTTTCGCGTTAATAGTAAATTTTTTATTGGAAACCACGTTGCTCTGTTTACGCGTGTAATATGAACCATTCTGTGTTGTATAATATGAACCTGTAGTCTATAATAAAAACAGAGAGATTTTATTAATGCTCGGCGTACATACGTCGCATACTCAAAACCCTGAGGCTATAGAATAGACCAGGAAAGCAGAGGTAATCAAATTATCACTTCTTTCGCACACTACCCATTGGATATAACCTTTAGACCTCCCCCTTTTTTTTCGTCAATTAACTATTTTTTTTGTCCATTTCTACTATTCCCAAGAGATGTAGAAGTATGTGAGGGAACTTGCTGGACAGTTCGTTTCACAATTCCAAGTGTGTCAACTGTTGAGGAACGGGAATCACCACTATGGACCATTTGGTCCATATTACACATACGTTCGTGTATTATGGACCACCGATACGTAAATAAAATAATTATTTTCTGCAATTATTAATAGTTCCCAGAGTACTTTACCAAGTTTAAACTATGTAACTATGCAATTGTAATGAGAAGCCACCAAATTAAATCTTTTTATTTTAGTAATTTAAGTTTCATGAGCATTCTTGCTTAGGGGGTCCATAATACACGGTTCACCTCTACGTATATATATATATATATTAAGTAGCATATTGACAGGTATAGTCAGATTTAAAAAAAAGAAGGCAAGTAGGAACAAGGCTTTAGTAAAGAAACGTAATGGAATAAATTATGTATTATATATATCGTGTGTCTATAAGTCTGTGGACATTTTAAAAATTCATAAAAATTGAAGGAATAGGTAGAAATGAACCCTGTTTACGGCAATTTTACTCTCGATTAGAGACATTTTTTTCTATTAAAAAAAACATAATAACATAGTTAAAATTTTCGACGATAGAGGGTGCTGAACAGATGCGTAACGATCTTATAATTAACACCTCGTTTCTTATTTTCCTCTCCTACTTGTGCATACATGAAGTTTTAATTGCGGTGTTGATTGAGTGGTTAAAGCGTTATCGGTGAAGACATTTTACCTCAGTTAAAAGTTACCATATGAAGCTGAAGTTAGTGGCGTTGTAACTGGTTTACAAACTGTAATTTCTAGTAATAGCGTAAACACAGTTTAGAAGTTATATGTTTGAAACATTTACATGCAAATAGATATAATTTTTCATAGAAAAGTGTGATTTGCCCAAATACAGTGCCCTCTATCGACGAAATTTTAACTATATCTATCTATCTATCTATATATATATATATTACAAAAAAAAAAAAAAAAAAAAGAAAAGAAAAGAAAAAGAAAAATCTTTCTTTACTAGATTACTTTTTACACAATCCCGCCTTCAATTCCATCAATTTCTTCAATTTTTTTATTATAACTTCTTTAATACCTACCTTTTTTTTTTTTTTTTTTTTTCTTAAAGTAAACCTGACTATCGATTAGGTATTATTGTATATACACACACACACACACACACACATATATATGTATGTGTAACACTTGATCTCATAGAAATTAGTGGATCTTTGTGTGTCATTTGTAAAAAATCTCATCGTTTATTATTTATTTGCCTTTAGAATAACAGATTTTTAATAAAATCTTCATTTCAATGTTATAACATTTTATTATAAACCCTTTGCAATAGTTTTATTCCATAAAAGGATGCTGCACATGCATTTATTTTTCATCGGACATTCACTAAATGCAGTGTTTTAATTTATATTTTTCTATAAATATTTAGACAAAACTGTAATGTTCCACTGAAAGCAAGATTTTAAATCAAATCTCATTTATATTCGTCTCCGCAAAATATATCTATTTATATTTGCATATAAATCGATAGATAAAATAGCTCAGAAAATGAAGGGGACCTGAGCATATGGATAGAATAGCATTTTTATAGAAAAAATATGAAATATTATAAAGTAATTCATTTTTTAAAAGAAAAAAAAAAGAAAGAAAATCAGATTATCATTATACGGTCTCATAAAAATTGATGTTGCGAATTAAAAAGTCATTTATCCATTAATTTATTTTCTTTTTTTATATAATTTTAAAGAACATGAAAAATATTAATAAAAAAATAATGTCTTAACTAGAGCTGGACGATATCAGAAATTAAATATCGCGATATATCATCAAGTTAATATCGATATTGGTGACATATTGCGATATTTATTTCAAGAGAAGGAAAATAGATAATTGCTACTTTTTAAAGACAAATGAACACCAATTTTAATGTATACAAGTGGGGAGTGTTTTCTATATGCATATTTATATTTTCTGGTATATTACTTCCAAATCTTTTTTATTAAAAAGAAAAAAAAAAAAAAAAAAAGAAAATGAATAAATAGCAACACAATGTTTTGTGTTTCTTTTAATTTATACCATTACTTTTAAGTATCTTTCTCAATAGTTTGTCCTCCATTCTTTCTTTTTTAAGATTTAATTATTTCAAAATCACATTTTAAGAGAGCTAATGGGTGATATGCGTTTTATTTACACAAAGTATATCATCAAGACAAGATACATAATTATAATAAAAATATAAGCTTAAGAAAAATGAAGTTGTACTTAGAATGTAGATGATTAATAAAATTTTGCGCAGAAGTCGTAACTTAACTATCTATCTATCTCTCTATATATATCAATGATTCACTTATATACGGAAATTTTAAAAATAAATATTAGTATGAGTTTTGCGCCTAATTCCCATCCCTGAGTATAAAGAAAGTTCATTTACTAATAGTCCTGTCAGTCACTGATAGCGATATGGTTGTAATTAAATTAATTTCAGTGAATAAGAAATGCACAGTAGAAATACTGTTTATAAACTTTCTCGGTTGTAGAGTAATATTAATTTGAGACCCTATAACTCATAGGTATTCTAAAGGTCAATTACCTGCCATTTTTATTTTATTTTTTATCTACTTACCATATCATGATTTTTTTTTTTTTTAAGATATATATATATTGAATTCATATTTTGTAATGTTTTTATAACATTTGGAAATTGTATTATGTTTATATACTAGTACCGCCCAGTGGTTGAAGATCAATCACTTTTTGCAAAGCAAAGCAAAACAACTGCCTTCTCATAAACGGAATTAAATTGCAGCACAGCAGCGACCCCTGTTGGCCGATAGGCACGAGTCGTCCATGAAATAGAGCGTTCGAACTAAAAAAAAAAAAAAAGAAAAGAAAGAAAGAAAGGAAATCTTAAAAATGGTCAATTAGAGTTCAAGGAATCTCAAAACTTGTAACATCATCGAAAACTGGAAATCTAAATTTTTTCTGAATCTTATACTTTCTTCTTATATATGCAGAAGGTAAAATAATAGATCCACTTTTTTAAGAATAAGTAGTCAATTTCAGTTAATTGAAATGCAAAGAAATCTCAAAATGTGTAAATTAATCGAAAACCAGAAATCGAAATTTTCCCCGTGTCTTCTACTTTCTTCTTATGCATGCAGAAGCCAGTAATAAATCCACATTTTAAATAATAAGTAGTCAGTTTCAGTTAATTGAAAAGCAAGGAAATCTCAAAACGTGTAAATTCATCGAAAACTGGAAATCAAAATTTATCCAAATCTTATACTTTCTTCTTGTATATGCAGAAGATATAATAATAAATCAACTTTTAAAAAAATAAGTAATCAGTTTCACTTAATTTAAATGCAAGGAAATCCCAAAACGTGTAAATATATCAAAAAACGGAAATCGAAATTTATTTCGTATCTTCTTTCTTCTTATGTACGCAGAAACTAGTAATAAATCCACTTTTTAAAAATGAGTAGATAATTTCAGTTAATTAAAATGCAAGGAAATCTCAAAACGTGTAAATTCATCGAAAACCGGAAAAACGTTTTTCCAAATCTTATATTTTCTTCTTATATATGCAGAAGATAGAATAATAAATCCAATTTAAAAAAAAATAAGAATCAATTTCAGTTAATTCTTTGCTTAAAAAAGAAAAAAAAACACTTGACGATATTTCGAACAATCCATGCAATTCCGAACAATATTTCAACGAACCGATAGCAAGAACTAAACGCGATATACTGTTTGCAGTGTTTTCACTTTTCACCTGCGAGCGATGAGCAGCTTCGATATTATTGGTGTGGGGATATTATCGAATGTGAGAAGCTGGGAAATAATATACTACTGCGATGAACTAAACGCGATATACTGTTTGCAGTGTTTTCACTTTTCACCTGCGAGCGATGAGCAGCTTCGATATTATTGGTGTGGGGATATTATCGAATGTGAGAAGCTGGGAAATAATATACTACTGCGATAACTTGATGAATGAGGAATGAAACATTTTATATGTTATCGTTCAAGGTCATACTTTTTAAGTAGTGGTTTCGATTTGAGAGTTCGCACAAATGAAGCAAAGGGACTGATCGCAGGAATAAGGAAGAGAAAGTGTGTTCGGATCGTTTGCGGTTGGGGTTATTTTTTCGAGTTTAGTCAGTGAGTAAATAGGAGGAAATGAAGGTGTATTGTCTGTTTGTTGGGTGTTTACGGGGTGGTACGGTGAGGCGGGGAAGCAGAATTTGAAGATATGGTCTTTGGCGTTCGACGCTGTTTATCGGCATATGGATCGATCGCGCTGTGCGCACTAGGAAATATCGTTAGAGGGATATATTGGTAGAGCAAGAACTTAAATACTGTTATCGCGATATTAAAAAAATATCGATACTTGGGGATATATTGATAAATAATCCAGCCCTAGTCTTAACATGCCACACATTGAGGTCTTTTTTCTTTTTTTTTTACATGAGAGCAGAAAATAATTACAAAATGTAATCTATTTTGTATTAACTTGTTTTTAATATGATTAAATATTTCTTATTTAATATTTACTACTTTCTTATAAAATTATAAGAAAAAGTATTAAATTTGTAAAAATCCTCGAACTCCGGTTATTAATAAATGTACACATTTTGAGATGTTCTGAATACGATTTGACTATTTTTAGAAAGAAATGTTTGTGTGTCAGTGTTTGTGCTATTTGTGTGACAAAAGGTATTTTGTAACACTAGATCAACAACTAAAGCTCAAAATTTATGAAATTTTATGTTTAGTTGCATCTTGACATGAGTTAATGCAATTCAGTTTTTGATTCATCTAGTCCAGTTTCTGTTTTTCGACATATTTACACGTTTTGAGATATCTTGAATATCATTTACCTATTTTTAAAAAAATTTGTTTGTGTGTCTGTGTTTGTGTTATTTCTGTAACAAAAGATTTGTGGTAACTCTAGATCAACAACTAAAGTACAGAATTTTTATGAAATTTTTAATTTATTTTAACCTCGACATCAGTTCGTGTCATTCAAATTTTACTGCATATAGGCCAAAAGGTGACGCTGCTGTGCTGAGAATTTGTTTCTTCTCAGTTCATATATGTCAGCTTCTATTCTGTATAAAGGTACCAAACTTGATATGTAAGATGGATATTGTGTTAAACAACGCTTAATGAATTTATGTGTTCATCGGCCGGTATGTTACTCCTCTACACTCCAATTTTCTCCATTTACGGGAAGGCTATAACTTAATTTCTGTAGTGTATAAGTGCATCAAAGTTGTTATAGAAGGTGGGCATTATACAAAACAATGTTGAGATTTATACTGGTCGAAAGGAGATGTTGCTACAATTAGATATTTCACCATTTATGATAAATCGTATTTCAGCTTCTTTTCATATAAGTGAAAAATGTCATATACACGGTGATTGTTTGAAAAACTATCCTGCATAAATATTTGGGAATATAATTCGATAGGTGGCGCTCTATTGCAGCTATTTTCAGGATTTACTTACTTTTCGAACCAATTGATGTATCAGAAGGGTGCAGGGAAATTTTTTGTGATGACTACAGAATACGAAGGGTTAGTGATTTATTTTAGGGTTAATGAATTTAGTTCCCTACTTTATTCTGATTTACTAAATTTTTATGAACTATCCTCAAAATCTTTATATAAAATCTTTAAAAATATTTCAGTTTAAGGTTATTATTAAAAAGTAACTTCATATGCCTCAAATTTTAAACTTTTAGGATTTTATTGAAGTTGAATTAATACCGTCTTAATGTAATAAATGTATGCACTGCTCTGAAAAAAAAAAAAAAATCGAGATCTGATATCATTTTTACTGATTCTTATGTAAAATGACCTCCTGAATCCGAATATGACTCCCATTTTGCCCCGTCGTCCACCGTTTTCTAGATACCTGTTTGATAATTTTATGACCATGAATTTGAGTTGAAGAATGAAAAATAATTAATTTAACACCTAAAAACAAACAAATATATATATATATATATAAAGTTTAAAAAATAACATTAATAGCAGATTTAAAAAATATAAGATATGTTATGCACAATTTCAGTGGCAAATCCCCCCCCCCTCCAAATTTTCCCTTGTCGCAAATGTCCCTGTTTTAGAATTTTCCAACTCTGTAGCCCATCAGAAGATATTTAACGGTTAAAATAATCATTTCCCCCTTCTATAAATCAAATTTATAGCCAAAAAAATCACCGAAAAATGATAAAAATAGGGGGGCATTCCTAAAAAAACGGTGGGTGATAGGACAAAATGAGCGTCATATTCGGATTCAGGAGGTCATTTTACATAAAAATATGCTGAAATAGTGTCAGAGGCAATTTGCATGCCAAACAGTGTATTCGTATATATTTATACAGAAATAAAAATATAATTTTAGTAATGGAAAGTTATAATTTTGTCCTGCAATATATGATTGCTAAGGATTCGTATTTATATATAAACATAGTCATATAATAGAATGCAAACAGATAAATAACAATTAACATGAAAGAATTGTTTTTCAATATTAACCCCTTATCGCGCGCTGTCCTCGCTGCGAGGACGCAAAATTTAAGATCTAGCTGCAAAAATTTATCCCGGAAATTTTTTAGCAAAAATTCACGTTTATAACATATCAGAAAGGGCCGGTTTTTTAAACCTATAAATTTAAAATTTCTTTTAATTTAATTTAGTTCATGAATACCGGTGGCAGTATAATTTAAATGTTTCAAATTGTCTTGCGCCGCAAAGGGTTAAAAGATGTACTTATATGTATTGAATAATGATAATAAAAAGTCTTAAATTTATAAAATTCTACTAGAAATAAAGATAAATCAGGAGAGAGAAAACAAAACAAGGAAATATTTTATCTACAATGGCCATTCTAACAAAAGTTTGTAATATGGTCTAATAAAAATTCTTCAAAGTAGCACATTAAACTTTTACTTTTTTTAATGCAATGACTTTTTTTATTTAAGTGTCAAGGGAAAGAATCATTGATATTGATAAAAAGAAAAGACGCTTTAAACTCCACATACTGAGTTTATTTCGTTTATGTTAAGTTAGAAAATAGCGAAAATATGTAATCTGTTTTGAATTAACTTGTTTTTATTTTGATTGAATTATTGATATGTTTTAGGGTAGGATAAGTGATCACAATTTTCTCCATTATTTTTATTTATTAAAATCTTTTAATGTGAAATAATAATAATAATAATAATATTAAATTCGCTCTTTATACATATATATATAAATGATTTGTTGTTTACATTATAACATTTTAAGTAAAAAAATGTTCTTTCTTATGAAAAATATCCTTCGATTAACATTCTTTTATTCTTCACCAAATACTGACCATGAATTCAGATACACTTTGAATATTTAATACTACACTGTAAAAAAATATGTCCTATTTGCTGCCAGAAATTCTCTGTAATTTGAGAAAATACGCGTAATTTACGAAAAAAATACGTTGTCGGAACTTATTTTCTCAAATTACAGAGAATTTCTGGCAACAAATAGGACATATTTTTTACAATGTAGCAGGCTTTGCTCTCTTCGATGGTCACTATATTTAAAAGAAACTCCTTCCCATATCGATTTAAAAGCAACAAATAGAAAGAAAATCTATTGAAGTCGTTCAATAGGTCGCTTCGGATCTCTGCTGCCTTCTGCAACGTCTTGATCATCCGCAAAATCTCAGGTGCCTGTTCCTATTGCCTTCGAAAATGCTTTATCTGTTGGCTTTCATTTGGGTGCTTATCAGATGGCAGTTTCGAAATAGACAGTAGTAAAATTGAAGTAGCTCTTTTATATTTGAATCCCAATTACATATGAACAACACTATACATAAGATTTATTTT